>OY482671.1:135945164-136545164 GCA_960531455.1 Urophora cardui
AACGGTTATTCAGGCCCAAAACGGTTTTTTGGTTTTTATAATGGTTATTAAGGACCAAAAAATTTTTTTTCTCATGATAATGGTTAAATATGACTTTTAACCCATTTCTCTTATAACCGTTACGTCCCTGATTTTAAGTAATTAGATAAATGTGTTTGGTGTTTGACAGGACTGGGATTTGAATATGAGAACTCTGGTATAGCAAGCAAGCACTCTACCTACTGCACCACAGTATGTACATACATACATACAAAGTAATAAAGAGCAATTTAAAAGGAAATGTTTTGCTTCTTGTTCAATACCACAGAGAGTAAATTTTTTTTTTCGCGCTGCTATGGCGCTCATGACCTCATACATATACATAGTAGTATGTATGTATGTATGTACATAAATACTCGTATACTATCACGGACAACTGTGACGTCATTCCAAATTATTTATTGATAGCGCGCAAATTAATTTGATGAGATGGATAAATGGGTGGAGCTTCCAGTGGTTTATAAATTTTCAGATTTCAGAACTTATTGGTTTGAAAAACGGCTTTTGACATCAATATCCAAATTTTTATCTTCACTGGATAGATCTATAAGACAAAAGTAACCGACTGGTTCAAATACATTATAATAATAACAAGAAACCTAAGCGTCTCCTTATTTCACATATCGTCGTACCATACGAAAACTAGCGCTTTCAACATTTTTTACACAGAAATTCTATGAAAGAAATTTTAAAAGTGCTAGTTTTGGTATGGTACGACGATATTTACATACATATGTATGTATGTATGTATGTATGTATGTATGTATGTATGTATGTATGTATGTGGGTATGTACTAATTATTTCAGACATTATTGAGCACTGAACAGTGGACATGAAACCTAACAAACAATACCACCAGGAACAAAACGTGATATATAGCACAGTATATACTGTTATTATGACCTATTTACTTGACCTAGATAGGTAGCGAAGCATATTTGATATATGGATGTATGAAGTCGAAGAAACGGTGGGGCATTATCACGTCTTATGCTCTTATTCTGAAAAACTTTAATTCTGATAACGATAAGTAGCAGCGCTTTAGAATGTGTATGTTCATATATATGTATACTTATGTATATACTATAGCAAAAATAAAATTATAGTAGCTACATACATATGTACAAAAACTTGAACAGAAGAATATCCTTGGCGAATGAAATTTCCTTAACCCTTGTAAGTACTTACATACGTGAGTATTTTTTTTATTACTCTTTTATTATCGCTGAGGTGCATACGTAATGTACTATTTATGTATATTATATTTTTGTTTTGTTTTTATTAAAAGCCGCTGTGGTGCAGTGGGTAGAGGACTCGCCTGCTACACCAGAGGTCTGGGGTTTTAATCCCAGTCCCGACAAACATCAAACAAAATTTTCTAATTAACTAAACCCAATTATTGGATTTTTAGAAATAGCGGCATACCCTCCGAGTGTATTTCTGCCAAGGCTGCTCAACGAAATGAACAAAATAATTTTGTTTCAAAAAATACCAATAAAAAATATCCAAAAATTATTTTGTTTTGCTAATTATCAGAAACAAAATTTTTTCGTTTCAAAAATTATCAATAAACCCTTAATCAGAATAATTTTGTTTCGTTGATATCAAAAAAATTAACAAAAATTGTATTTGTTTTTATTCATGTACGTATGTACATACATACAAACATATGTAAAATTTCTTTTCTTCATAGAAAACGAAATTATTGAAATGTCAATTTTTTTGTTTAAATTTGAAACCAAGGCTGCACAACGATATCAATAAAAAAATTTTGTTTTGTTGAATATCAAATAAAAATTAGCAAAAAAATTTTGTTTTGTTGAATATCAAATAAAAATTATTGAAATTATTTCGTTTCGTTGATTATCAAAAAAAAAATTATAAAAATTATTTTGTTTCGTTGATTATCAAAAACAAAATAATAATAAAAATTTGTTTCGGGCTTACGGCTTCATTTTAGTTTGAATTTTTATTAACGTTATTTTTTTTTGATAATTTTTTTTGTTGGCTACCGAAACAAAATTTTTTCAATATTTGTTTTTTGATAATCAACTAAACGAAATTTTTTTCATAATTTTTTTTGATAATTATCAAAACAGTATTTTTTTGTTCAGCACTTAACGTTAAAGTTGAATTGAAAACAAAATATTTTTTCGGTTATTGGTAAAAAATAACATTAATGTGCAGCCCTGTTTGAAACTATTTTTTTTTGAAATAATTGTTTTGATAATTATCAAAACAAAAAAAATTTTGTTAATTTTTTTTGAAACAGTTGAAACGAAATGGATTTTGTTATGCTTTTTACGTTTATAAAATCGAATATTTCAACAGAAACAAAATTTTTTTTTGTTTATTCACTCTTAAGCCCATATGACACTACATTTTTTTTCTGGTATTCTACCAGGTTTTTTGTGTGAAGGAGATGGTCAAATACAGTTTTGCGTTGGTGCAAGCGAGCAAGCTATATTGAAAAAAACCAAACAAAATACCATCTAGGCGATTAAAAACCAACGAGCCAGCTTGTATTTCGGTAGGTTTTTTGGCATTCGGTCATTTTTTCTGACAATTTTTCCAATTTGACAACCATAAAATAAATTATATTTAAAATAAAAAAATATATGGAAATACAAATTTTAAATTTGCCTCTTGTAAGCTTCTGCTTTGGCCGTAAGGGTAAAGAAGAAGTCCGCAAGAAAAATTATATTGCGTACTGGCTTCCCTTTATAACACGGAATACAAAGCTATCCTGCCCTTTGGGTTTCATAACTTTTTTATTTCAGTAATTTAAATCAAATTTCCAAAAAAAATTATTTTTGAAATAAATATTATTTTCATTTAGTTTGAAGTTTAATGTCAATCAAATTATTTTTGAGGGAGTATTTGTCTCTTTTCAACCTATAGAAGAATTTTTTTTGTATTTTGACTTTCGGTGGGTTTTCAAAACCAAAAAAACCAGGGAAAAAATGTAGTGTCATATAGGCATTAGAAATTTTCGTGTAATTTTGCACACAAAAAGGTAGGTTACTTTTTTCCTACACTCTTAGAAAAAATCATGTAAATTTACATAAATTAAGCCAGCAAAAAAGTTGCCTCGCTTAATTATTGCGAATTTACACACATTTGTATATTTACTATCTGAACGCGTATAGCTTTTACTAACCACATGCGTAAAGGCTACTGTTCAAAATGCGTAACATTTTACAAACATTTTTGTAAATTTTCTTATCATATGCGTAAATATTACTGCTCCAAATGCGTAAAATTTACAATGGTTTTAATGAACTTAATTATTATATGCGCAATGCTCAATATTGCTTTGTCCCTGTAGCCCACTTCCCCAAATCTGCACATTATTTTTTAACATATTTATTATAAAATATTAAAATTAATTTTATTATAGCTTATTATAATCTACAAATAAATTTAATCTACGCACTTAAATAATTATTTTCACACACGCACGCCGCCGATTGTCAAACACGAATGAACACGACGCGTCAGGATGGTGTCGATGGGAAGAGATTACTAGGTGTTTGTTGTAAATTTACACACTTTTTTGTAAGCTTATACACTTTGTTGGCAATTTCGCGAACTATATGTGTTTTTACAGCATAAATGTTCGTAACATTGTAGCATTGCTGTGTAAATCAAGAAATTACATTTTAAATGCGTGATTATGCAATAAAATTGTAATATTACACAAAAAAATACTAGCATTTAGCTAGCATTTTTACATGCTGTTTTTGGAGTGTACCTTATTATGCGCAAAATCGCACACTGAAAAATTCAACAGATAAGCTGTTTAAATTTAAACAATACAAGTGTAAAGATTACACAAACAAACTTTAAATCTAAACACCAATCGAGTAATAAATTGTAATTTCGCATATAAGTTAAACAAAATTACCAATTCACTATGTAATTTTACCCCACTCAATTGTAATTTCGCGCACGAGATTTGAAATTACAATTTCTGTATGCAATTTTAATCCAAAATGCGTGTAAAATCGCATGATATGCTCACTTTTGCTGAAAAGTGCGTAAAATTTCGTTTAGAACTGTAAATTACACACTTGTAGTGTAAATCTACGAAAAAAAATGTAAATTTCAACTAAAAATTACATATATTTTGGTAGCATATTTACACGCAGTTTTTAGAGTGTTGTTAAAAATAACGTTATTTTGCAGTCTTGATTTCTGCCATGAAAAACTTCTCACAAAAAATGCATTCGCCGTTCGGAGCCGGCATAAAAACTGTAGGTCCACCCAATTTGTAGGGAAAAATGTTAAATGCACGCCTCGAATTGCGAGAGAAACTCGGCCATACACTCTTAGAAATTTTCGTGTAATTTTGCATACAAAAAGGTAGGTTACTTTTTTCCTACCTTATTATGCGCAAAATCGCACACTGAAAAATTCAACAGATAAGCTGTTTAAATTTAAACAATAAAAGTGTAAATCCTACACAAACAAACTTTAAATCTAAACACTAATCGAGTAATAAATTGTAATTTCGCATATAAGTTAAACAAAATTACCAATTCACTATGTAATTTTACCCCACTCAATTGTAATTTCGCGCACGAGATTTGAAATTACAATTTCCTTTAATCCAAAATGCGTGTAAAATCGCATGATATGCTCACTTTTGCTGAAAAGTGCGTAAATTTCGTTTAGAACTGTAAATTACACACTTGTAGTGTAAATCTACGAAAAAAAAATGTAATTTTCAACTAAAAATAACATATATTTTGGTAGCATATTTACACGCAGTTTTTAGAGTGTAAAACTCGTAAGAGTTTATAACAGCAGTGTATTATATTATATTAACTTCAAAGACCGCATTAACTTCCTTAAACATCCTGGAATCTTTAAATGGATCTGAACCCCTCACTTCCGAAAGAACTTCTGAGAAACTTGTTGTTATTCCTCCTAAAAAGTCTATTTTTGTGTCTAGATTCGCGAAAGACACTTCTCCTGATGACATTAATTTATATATTACATCCAAGTTCAAACCAAAACATTTATTTATTCGTAAATTTAATTTTAAATATGATCGCGACATTTCTAGCTTTAAAATCGATGTAGATCCGACCGATTTTGAAACGATCCTTCACAAATCATTTTGGCCGAATGGCGCGTTTGTTCGCGAATTTGAATTTAGACCAAATAAAAACAACATGAACGTCGTGAGATTACCTAATTCTCAGTCAGTTTCAAAAAACTAATTATATCAACTGTAAGCTTTTACTACCAAAACGTTAGAGGTTTGAATACCAAATTAACTGATCTGTACTTAAATGGATTTTGCTGTAATTACAAAATTATTTGTTTGACTGAAACATGGCTCAAACCTCACGTCTTGAACTCAGAAGTTCTTCCGAATCAATATGAAATCTACAGAAATGACCGCGTAAATAGAATTGGCGGTGGTGTTCTAATTGCAGTGCACACATCGTTGCCATCTGAGGATGTTAGTGTTTCATCCAATCCTTACTTTGAGCTCAAATGCATACGTGTGTTGATTGGTAAAGGATATATGTATCTAACCCTTTGCTATATCCCACCAAATTCCAACACGTCAATTTACAATGAGCTTCTGTTAACACTTAAATCTATAAACTCTAGGATGACACTTTCTGATACTCTGGTAGTACTGGGTGATTTTAACCTCCCGAGCATATATTGGAACGTTAATGACTCGGATATTGTACCTGTTTCTTCTAAGGATAATCACATTTTTTTCCTTGAAGAAATGGCTGAACTCTGCCTCAACCAAATAAACTTGAATTCAAATAAATTTGGCAGGATATTAGACCTAGTATACGTTAATGATATTCCGAACTTCTCCCTAAATCGGTGTGACCCTCTAGTTCTTCCGGAGGATGTTTATCATCCTGCTATTGAGTTCTCTTATGAATTTATTAACGAAAATGGAACTAAAAATTATTTCAGTTCTAGTGATCAATTTGTTTTTGCAAAGGCGAACTTCAAGAAAATAAATAAAGAGTTGTCGCGCTTTCCCTGGCCAAACTATGTAGATGATATTGACCTTTGTGTTGAACATTTCAATAACACCATCTATAACCTATTTCTAAAGTATGTTCCTAAACGCAGGGTCAATGAAGAACAAACACAGTTATGGTTCACCAAAGAGCTTAAAAAATTAAAAAATAAAAAGTCACGCTTTTTTAAGCTATACAAAAAATCTGGTCTTCATAGAGATTACGTCAAGTACTCAGTCTTACGGCATAGATACATGGCATTAAACAAAAAATGTTACAAATCATACTTATGCAAAATGAAGAAAAAACTGGTTCACGATCCCAAATCATTCTATAACTTCGTCAACTCAAAACGTAGAGTTCATAGTTTTCCGTCCGCCATGAATTATAATAACACTGCGTCTTCTGATAGCCAACTTATTGCTAACATGTTCGCAAAATTTTTTAGTTCGAATTATTCTATGGACTCTCCTAAAAGTAGTGATTATCCGTTTAGACTTACCCCATCCAATTTAACTCATGTCTCAGTTATATCTCCGGAAGTAGTCTTAAATTCATTAAAAACCTTAAAAGATTCATTTAGATCTGGACCGGATTTCATTCCGGCTTGCTTTCTTAAAAAGTGTGCTGTAAATATTTACAAGCCCCTAACATCCTTATTTAACTTGTCTCTAAAAAAAGGTGTTTTCCCATTAGTTTGGAAGGAATCTTTTATAATACCCCTACACAAAAATGGCAGTAGGTCTTCTATTGAAAATTATCGAGGCATAGCCAAGCTGTCAGCGGTTCCAAAATTATTTGAAGCAATCATTGTTAATTATCTGAAGTACTCTATTTCCTCATCAATATCGCCATCTCAACATGGGTTTTCTACTGGAAAATCTACCACAACTAATTTATTGCAGTTCACAACTTATGTTTCAAATGGATTTAGAGAAAATGCTCACACAGATGTAATTTACACGGATTTTAGTAAAGCTTTTGACAAAGTATGTCATTCATTGCTCATCCGTAAACTAGGTCTAATAGGTCTTCAACCCAGTTTTATTCGATGGATATCTTCATACCTACATGGTAGAACTCAAAAAGTTATTTTCAAAAATTGTTCTTCCGATGTCATTTTCGTTCCTTCGGGCGTTCCCCAAGGAAGCCACCTTGGGCCAATTCTGTTCCTGCTATTCATTGATGATATTTCGTCTGTAATAAAACATTCTAAGATCTTATTATATGCTGATGATGTAAAACTATTTAAATCATTTTCCTCTATAGAAGATAGATCTTTCTTACAAGCAGATCTTAACAACCTTGTTCATTGGTGTAAAGCAAACTACATGCCGCTAAACTTAAAAAAATGTAAAGTTATGTGCTTTTCTCGTAGAACAGTACAACCAGCTTCTTATAAAATATCACAGCATAATCTAGATCAGGTAACTAATTTTATCGATCTTGGCGTCACAATGGACTCCAAACTCACCTTTAACCTCCATATAAACTCCACTGTCAACAAAGCTAAAGCTGTCTTTGCATTTATAAAGCGATGGTCTAAGGAGTTCAATGATCCTTACGTCACAAAAGCTCTATTTACAAGCTTAGTTAGACCTATCTTGGAATACGCATCTATTATTTGGAATCCCCACTACCAGTGTTTTTCAGATAAAATAGAATCTGTCCAAAAGCAGTTCCTGCTTTTTGCTTTGCGGAACTTTCGTTGGGACTCAGATTACATTCTTCCACCTTACACTTCTCGTTTAAAACTCATTAATTTGCCTTCACTTTCTAGTCGTAGAGAGATGCTTGGTATAGTTTTTATGGTTAAATTAATCACTGGACTTATAAATAGCCCATGCCTTCTAAGTGAGTTATATTTTAACGTTCCATGTAGAGTATCGAGGCATTTCAAGCCACTATTTGTGAAACCTTGCAAAACAAATTTCGAATTAAATGAACCATTCCGCCGCTTATGCCATGACTTTAATAATCACTCCAGCACGTTTGACACTTCAGACTCGCTTTTTATTATAAAAAAAATAGTTCTAGCCTCACTTAATAAATGATATACAATCAGCTGATGAATTTTGTTCTGTAGCTGAATAGTTTTGGATCTCGACACCTAACAAACCCCTTCCTGTACGACTCGGCACAAAAAAAAAAAAAAAACAAAAAAAAAACATATCCGTGCGTCATGCGGATTGGCGCCCCTCGCGTCGGTCGGGCGGGATATGGAGGGTAAACCGTTGGGTATTATTATTAAAATACGTGTTTAAAAAAGTGAGTGGAACTTGAAAAGTACATGACGTATACAAACCAGGCTCAAACCTGACAGACCACATTACTCGGTCATAGAGAGTAGTTGGGTGATAGCCGCCCTCCGTTTAAAAATTATTATTGTTAACCTGAAACTGTTTTGAACGTACACCGGCCGGTTAACGCATTATATGAAATAAGAGATAACGTTTACAAAGAATGTACATTTGAGGATAAAAATATTTTGATAAGAAAACTGTTAGCCATAGGAAAAATTAAAAATATTTATTAGGAACTTCCGCTCTGTGAAATCATGTTTTTTAATTGCAACAATAAATTATGTATGTTCATTCAGTGCAGACGTCTTGTTATTCAAAGAGACTCTTCAGTGAAAGCATTTAATACAAAAAATAACATTTTAATATTTAACAAAATTCTGGTTGATTCTATTTCATCGTAGTTTATTTTTCTCTGTACGTGGTCAGCGCTCGATATATTTGTATGTAGGAACATACAAACAAGAATTATCAATTTTGGTATCATCGTTAATCAGAACACAAATTACCTATGTATGTGCATATGTACACACGTGTCGTTTATTTTACCAAAATTCACGTTGAAATTTTCTAAATATATATTTCCGCACTTTTATATTTGGCGATACCAAATCCATAAAAACTAAGTTCTATATGGCAATTCATGCCAAAAAGGTAACCAATAAATAAATAAATATTTATGAAATCTTCAGGCATTCTTTATAAAATACCTCAGCTCTAAATAAAAAAGTTGATTTTCTTTACATAATTCTTGTTTTTGTTATTTGTTTTCTTTTTGTACCTAGTTGATTGGTGTAGCTTTTGTCTCACCACGCATATATGTATATAAACACGTTCTGGGGCTACCATATCACAGACTAGGCACAGTCTCAATTAAACAAATCCATTGTAATAAGAAAGTAAATACATACATACATAATACATACTACTATGTGTGTGTGTGCAAACACTATAATATAATAAGCTATAAAATCAGGTTATGAGGTAATCGCAAAAAAATGATCTCATCAATGGAATGCCATCCAGTTTTTTTTATCCGCATTTTTAGTTGTTTGTATTCATTGACTATGGAATAGCCAATAATTGTATTTGTGCCCTTCCTTACCTGATCAGGTATACAAACATACATAGATACATAGGAAAATAGCTACAAACTTATTTTTGGGGACGCTAGGCGGTATTGGCCTCTATAATATGACGCCGTAATGTGATTATATACATACATATGTAGTTTGTATGTACATATATCGCCAAACCGCTAAACTAGCAAAACTCTGTCAAGAATCTGGTAGGTTGTCGTAAATTTATAAAAGTGCGTATAAACAAATATTCTAAAAGATAATACTGTAATTAATTATGCGCATTTAGAGCCTATACACACTTGCGACTCAATCGATTTGGTCGAATTGGACTGTTGTATTCACACTACTCCAACTATTTAGTCGAATCGGTGGCAGCTATTCACACTTGAGACTAAATAGTCGTGCGATTGACAATGACATAGTGTTGCCAATGTTCACATTTTACTCAGCAAATTTTACATTAGTGGTCTTCATATAAAGTGATGAAGTATTAAATTGTTAAAGTTTATCTGCATTCTTACATGAAAGCACCTTCTTGTCAGCTGTCAACTTGATTAATAAATAAAAAACAATAAAATAAACAAAAAGTGCATACATTGTTTGGCTTTGTTTCTTATTAAACTAGCAACTAGCTGTCAAGTAAATGAAAAGAGAAAAACGGAAGGAATTACGCTCATAAAGGCGAAACGAACAGAAGTACAAGAAACGGAAAATTAGTAAAAATCAGCCATTAATAATTTTCATGAAATTTCATTTTCATTATTTCTATTTTAAAATGCGATTAATGACATTTGAAGAGAACAACAATATCAAGAAACATATGAAAACGGAAGTAAATATCCTTAGTTAGATAATTCTTGTCTATAACTACACCATTTCCAGATGGATTTTAGAAAGCGTCAACTGGATTTTAGAAAGGGGAAATTGGATATTAGAAATGTCAATTGGATTTTAGAAAGGGGAAATTAGATTTTAGAAATGTCAATTGGATTTTAGAAAGGGGAAATTAGATTTTAGAATAGCCAAATGGATTTTAGAAAGGGAAAATTGGATTTTAGAAATGTCGATTTGATTTTAGAAAAGGGAAATTGGACTTTAGAAACTGTAAATTGGATTTTCGAAAATTTATATAATTATTAATTTATACTTTCATACGCAATAAAGAATTTCTATTCGAAAAATTCTGTGTAAAATTTATTTTAAACGCACATTCTGAAATCCAATTCACGCTTTCAAAAATCCAATTTTGTTTTCTAAAATCCTTTTAACGCTTTCTAAAATCCATCTGGAAATGGTGTAGTTAATAAGAAACGAACCTTTTGTTTTTAAACATTTTGAAAATATTAATTGAAATATTCAATCTCTACAATTTACCAAAAGTGAAACAAAAGTAGTGCTGTCAGCATGGCAACTCTTTCCACTACGAATATCACTGTTGTTGTTGTAGTCGTTCGACTAAATTGTCTCAAGTGTGAATACGTAGAAGGGCGCCTTGCTGATCAAGCAGTTGTACAACTGTTTCAGTTGGAATGAAATTGGGCTGCAAATCCAACTGTTTCAGTTGTACAACTAATTGAATGCAGTGTGAATGCTTCCATACATTCCCATGCAAATCAACATTCGACTAAATCGATTGAGTCGCAGGTGTGTATAGGCTCTTAGTTGTAAGAATTTTCAGTATACACGTGCTGATCCCAAAACTCGTCATATGCTGCTAATAATTTTTTGGAATAACTGGATCGAGCTACACACAACTTTATACTAACCTGAGTCACTGTTTATGATGTGCAGACCCCGATGCGAACTGCGTAATAACGCGAAGCTCATGAACCCCTGGTCCAATATATATACATACATATGTATGTATGTAAAACTTATGTATATATGTATGTACATATGTATGTATAGGAGTAGTCAGTCCACTTTCAAGCAGGTCTACGTATTTGAAACTTTTTCGATTTTGAATTTTTGATGGATTCTGTACCAGTATTTAAAGGTGTATAATGTCCATTGAAAATTTATTCTGGAAAAATACGAATGCACTTTCAAAAGTTTCTATGTGAAAAAAGTTGCTCATACGCCTAGGTACACATTGGTGTCAGTACTATGCGTTTCAATTTAGAAACTAAAATCTTGGTAAGCAAATTACTGTCAAAACTAGCTATGTGAAATATTTAACATTGGATTTGGGAAAATCTGTCATATTGTGGTTAAATTTTTTTATATCATTAATTTTCTTATGGGCTTAGCTTTCAGGTAATAAAAAAAATCAGGGACTTGTAACGCGTTTCGGTTTCTCTTACACAGGAAACCAAAATACCTATCGAATGGTATAAAAATATTCGAAATCGGTTCAGTAGTTTTTGGGTAATTGCAATTTAAAGAATGCATAATATAAAATTTGACCTTTAATAACTTTTGTTGTTGTTGTTTCCAAAAAAAAAAAAAAATTCACTTTAATACTCAGCTTGGCCATGTTTATCAATCCTCATACTTCGTTTTTTGATTTTATTATTTTCAAAATTTCATATTTGTACCAGATCGTACTATTTTTTTCAACTTTGTGGGGCTGGGGGCACCTCTAAAAATGCGAGTAGGTCAATAAAATTTTACAGGCTTATTTCTGTGCTAGATAGGTGCCGTTCTGGCTTTGGAACAAATTGAATTTCGAAAAAAAAAATTTCACTCCACCTTAATGTACATACACATCGCCACACAAATTCAGGTATTTGTACACAATAAACCCGGTTATGATAACAAACATTATTCCTCAACGGGATCTGCTGAGGCTGAAGACAGCAGAGGAAAAGGAAAGCGTGGTAAAAAAAAGAGTGGAAAATCGACCGTCATTAACCGTAGACCTACGGGAAAAAAATTACGAATTCTATATTTCAGGTCATTTTGGACCCGTGTATATGTATGTATGTATGTATATTTCATATAAATTAATGAACATAACGTCGTACCATACGAAAACTAACATATTTAAAATTTCTGGCGAAAGCTATCAATAAAAAAATTCTGTACGAAAAGTAGAACATTTGAGGAGGTCCATAACAAAACGCAATAATTCCACCAAAACAATTTTTTGGATAAACAAAAAAAACTAATTTAAGTCAATAGGATATATATTTTTTTTAAACTGTTGTTGTATTTAATAGTTATCTAAAAACAATACAAATCATAAAAAAAAAATTTTATCTTGCAATTAGTTTTTAAGTTATTTAGATTAAAAAAATGGAAATGTTGCGTTTTGGTCCGTCCAATAGTATTTATTTCATTTTGTTCTGAACATGTATGGAAATGTTGCGTTTTGATATAAACTAGGTTTGGAATTTGGCTTTTTGCTTTAAATAATTTTTTTTGGTTTTAATTGCTTATACATATTCTATAGGAAAATTAAAAACTGTTTTATATCAACGGTTTTTATTGCATTTAAAGCACTATATTAACATACAAGTATTACAATAAATTCACATTATATTACACTTTCATTGCAGTGTCCTCCTTCAAACAATCACATAAAGTTATATCATCTGTTCCATTGGTACTATTTCCCTGCTGATCTAAAAACATCTTGGTATAATACTCCAACTCAGATATTTTGGACCACTGTTCGCCAAAGTTTTCTCAAAATAAAAAGAATTAGCAAATGTGTTTACAATATTAAATGCAAAGTATTTATTCACAAAGGTAGTTTAATCAAAGAATATTTCTAACAACCATAAAAATAAAATTAATTTAATTGGATAGATATGGAAATGTTTCATTTTGGTCTGAACTAATATTTTTGGTGTTGAATAACTGTAAAATTATTGACCTTTGGTATGTTTTATAGCAATGGTTACATAGGTTTTAATGCGTAGAATTGGATTTAGTTAAAAAACCAAAATATTTGAAAAGTGGAATTATTGCGTTTTGTTATGGACCTCCTCATTTGACTTTTGGCCGACGAAAAGTAATAAAATCGAGTTTTGGCTGACGAAAAGTAATAAAATCGACTTTTGGCTGATGAAAGGTATCAGTAATTATATACTGTTTTTACATTAAAATTGTTGTTGTTTATACGAAATTGATAGTTTTCGTCAGCCAAAAGTTGATTTTATTACTTTTCGTCAGCCAAAACTCGATTTTATTACTTTACGTCGGCCAAAACTTGAACTTTTTACTTTTCGTCAGCCACAAAAAATCTGATGTTAGTTTTCGTATGGTACGGCGATAAATCCTCAGTTATTTTAAATACATATTAAAAGTATAAAGGCTTAATTTGAAATATTGTGTATGCTTTTTAAACAGGGATTGCAAATAATCGTTATTTTTTAAATTTTGACTAAAAAAATCAAACTGAAGGAGAAATGCTAAACGCAAAAGAAGAACACAGATGTTACCGTAACGCAGACTATCTCTAGGTGCATTAACTTTTATTTTTTCGATTTTTATAAAAAAATTGATTTTTAATCATTATTTTCTGAGTTTTATTTTTCCCGCGGAAAATAAAAGTTATTTTTTGAGTTTTATTTTTCGATCAGAAAATAAAAGTTATTTTTTGAGTTTTATCTTTTTGCTCAGAGAATAAAAGTTTCTTCAGTTTAATTTTAACTGCAGATGTCGATTTTGCCACATTAACACGTAGGTAAAGTTTATAAGTAAAAAAATTAAAAATTTATTTATCTACTTTACCTATTTATATGGCAAAATCTACAATTGCAGCCAAAATTAAACTGAAAAACTTTTATTCTCTGAGCAAAAAAATAAAACTCAGAAAATAACTTTTATTTTCTGATCGAAAAATAAAACTCAAATAATAACTTTTATTTTCGGAGGGAAAAATAAAACTCAAAAAATAACTTTTATTTTCTGATCGAAAAATAAAACTCAAAAAATAACTTATTTTCTGATGGAAAAATAAAACTCAAGAAATAACTTTTATTTTCTGAGGGAAAAATAAAACTCAAAAAATAACTTTTATTCTCTGATCGAAAAATAAAACTCAAAAAATTACTTTTATTTTCTGATGGAAAAATAAAACTCAAGAAATAACTTTTATTTTCGGAGGGAAAAATAAAACTCAACAAATAATGATTAAAAATCAACTTGTTGGATATAACTCATAACCGTTACAGTCTCTGTTTTTAAGGCATTTGCTGCATATATGTTTGCATGTGCATACATATGTATTTCTGAACCAGCTTTCTGTCAAAATATTGTGCCTGCTCCGAGGCGTATGATTATGGGGTATTTTTTTTTGTTCCAGCCTCAAATCAGAATGATTAATTATACGATGTTTTTTTTATTTCCTTCATTTCAAGCAATAATTAAAACTTAAAAACTTGCAGACTTCTAATTCCACTACTTACATACATATGTATGTAGTTATGTATATCCATTATACGGTTAATTATAACCAAAGGCGTTCTTTTCCGTGTCACCTTAATTCTGCACATTTATTGACGAGCCCTCGTAAGTACATATTTGTTTGCATTTGTTTGCAATTACTACAACTAATTTACATCAAATGCGTTAACAAAATCTATTTAAAGAACTTCGAAGACGTTTTGCTGTTCATAGTTGAATCATTGAATACCAATACCGACCGTCCGATATACCCAATATGCACGAGTAAAATTTTGTTCCAATTTTTGAGAAGTTTTGTGGTATTTCAATAAACTCAACGGATTCGTCTCGAATTCGAGACGAGTTCGCTTATCTGATTATATTATCGCGGCGATACTTCTACCTACCTACTATAAAAAGTAAAAAATTACTCAAGTTGTAAGTTAACAAAAAAAATATGTCACTGTTTTCTTGTAGTAATTTCCCAAATGAAAACGAAAGTTTAATTGTCCTAATAACAGACAAATTGTAACTCGTAATCAATGAAGATTACAACAATGGCTATAAATATGTATGTATGTACCTACATATATGTAAGTAGTTTCCTTTTTCGGTAATGGACTGACCAACGTGACTTGGGAGTGGCAAACAAGAAGCCGTTATCACCAGTTGACATTCCAAAGCGTTTGTGGATAGCCATTTATGTACATATGTATGTACATACATATGTACTACATATGTATATACTTGTACATACCTACATACTTTGTATACATAAGTATAACTGTTGAAAAATAACTACCGAATACTTACATACATACAGGTAAATGCACGTACACACATATACATACATATGTATGCACGTGCTTTTAAGAAAATCCATATTTATTTGGCAATCCAAGTCCACTTTGCAAACCAAAAATATATTCATACATATGTGCATACGTATGCATTACTTAACTAATACAAATTCCTCACATGCACTTGTACTGCATTGGTTTTTTTTTTGCCCTTAAAAATTGGCATAACAAATAGTTTAATTATTTTTCTCAGTGCATAAATAGATTTTGTACATCAATTTTGACCATCATCCCCTAATGTGAAAACAAAAATTTTTTAGCAAATCAGTTTTGCTAAAAAAGCTTGCTAACTGCATGTATACATATTTATGTATGTATATATGACGAGCTCACAGCAAAAATGAAATATTTTTTCTCAGAGCAAAAACGAACTATCGTAGAAACAAAAAAAAGCGACAACTCGAAGCGCAAAAACATGCCGATAAAACATTTTAGTTATTTTTTGCCTTTTTTACACAATTTTATCAAAAAAAAAACAAATCAGAGTACCTAGTATGTACAAATATTTGCTGTTCATTACTCATCAAACGGTCTAACACAAACATATGTACATACATACTAAGTACCCACGTTTTTTAAGATATCAACAGGGCGTATGCGTTATTTCCACGCATGATGGCGCTAAAATGTTGATCATCAACATCAAACGAAAACAACTCTGGTCGATTGAGTCATTTACAGCTATAAGATTTAACTGCAATTACTTTTTTAGATTACAAGCTGATTACATTTAACATTCTGGTGATTGGAGATAGTTTGAGAAGGGGCTGGAGGAAGTGTGAAATGTTTTTGTTGTTCTCGTAAGAACCCAAGATACGACTCAATCCTTCCAAGAAACAATAGGCCAATTGTATAGGCATATATGAGTCATCGGTTATTATCCTAATCGCAAGTCTCCAGTAAAAAAATAAATTTAACAAAAAAAGTTATTCGCGCTTCCAAATTCGCATAAATTTTGTTTGCAAATACATAAAACAATTTTATAAAAAAAATGAAAAAAATAAAATAAAATTGAATGTATGTACCTAGTTATAGCAGATATTTTGAGTACAAAAATTCTAGCATTTGAATAACGGAATGAGATCATCTTAGCAAGTAAAGCTCTTGTGCAGATACATACATATGTACATATGTATATATTTACATATCAATGTATGTGTAATCACATCGAGAATAAGAAAAGCGAAAACAGGCGTATAACCCAGCAAAACAAACATAAAATAAAAATAAAATTTTTGAATATAATGAAGTAACTACATTTCTAAAATACATATTTCCACATACATACATACATACATATGTACATACTATGTATGAATTTTCGAAAGGCTTATCTCCCGCACCCAAAATGACTCCAAAGGCGCGTCCCGCCATATGGTGGCGCTATGATTTAAATGCCATACATATATGATATATGTACATATGTACATATCGTCGTACCATACGAAAACTAACATATTTAAAATTTCTGGCGAAAGCTATCAATAAAAAAATTCTGTACGAAAAGTAGAACATTTGACTTTTGGCCGACGAAAAATAATAAAATCGAGTTTTGGCTGACGAAAAGTAATAAAATCGACTTTTGGCTGACGAAAAGTATCAGTAATTATATACTGTTTTTACATTAAAATTGTTGTTGTTTAAACGAAATTGATAGTTTTCGTCATCCGAAACTCGATTTTATTACTTTTCGTCGGCCAAAGCTTGAACTTTTTACTTTTCGTCAGCCACAAAAAATCTGATGTTAGTTTTCGTATGGTACGACGATATGTAGTACCTACACGCTCTTTGTTTCTACATAACGACTTTTGGGCCAAGCATTTTTTTGCTCCGTCAAGTTCAATAATTTTTATTACTGAAAAGCTTATCACTATAAAAGTTAGGAAACGTTCTCTATCAGAAAACTGTCAAATAAATTTGGAACTCGATAGTTCTGGTTGGTGGTTTGTATGTATATATGAATGTATTCACACCATCTAGCACGCACATCTTAGAACATCGATAATTCGAGCAATTCTAGCCTATTGGCTAACTAAGCAGACACACAAGGTTTGTAACATTTTAGTCAATCATTAAAACAAACGCCCACGCCCAGAAAAACAAAAAAAAAAAAAAAAACAAATATGTGGGGGGGAAAGTGTAAGGAATGAATTGATTTAAAACATTTGGTGGAAAAAAGAAAACCATAAAAACAGAATCGGCTAGATGGCGAATACATACATAAGTATGTATATATGTAAGTACATATATATGAATGTACATATGTATGTACGTACATTCGCTAAGAGTTTTGAAATGAAATTTGTCTTAAGTGCTTTAAATTTTGTTCTTTTTTTTTTTGAAAAGTGATGCGAGATTATTTTTTTCAACTGATGGATACACATACATACATATGCATCGCTCCTTAAATCATAAAGTGACACAACTCAAAATTCAAAAATATGTACAAACCCAATAAAATTTTAGTTGGAAATTGATTTGAGCTCAAGTGGATATCCAACTCGTTTTCCAATTTCCAATGTTTATTTTCCATTGTACCTCCATTGGAGAACCAACCTATTATCAAGGAAATAATAATCTTAGTTCTCCACTTGAGAAATTCTTTGATATCAATTTGAACTCAAACATCAATCTCCAATTATATTAAAATGAAGAAAGAAATTACTTATTAATAGGGCAAGGCAAAAAGTGCACTGACCAACATTGCCATCCAGATTAAAGCTTTATAAATTTATTAAATGCGTTATGATATGAAATAATTTTAATTAGTACCTCAAATTGACCTCCAATGGCACTCAAGTTGAAAACCAACTTTGGATCTCCATTTGATATACAAATTGGTTATCCATTTGAGAACCACAAAATTTCTCCAAGGTTGGAATCAATTTTGACTCATGCATATTGGAAATGGATATATTATATGTATATGTAGATACATACATACATACATATGTACATACTAGGGATTCCAATCCCGGGATCCCGGGATCCCGGGATCCCGCCCTTTCTGACTCCCCGAAAATCCCGGGATAGCTAGAATTTTATCCCGGGATTTTCGGGATAAGATAAAGAGAGAATATTCCGCTATTATAGCAAAGAAAAGTTATATTTTATATAATTTTTATTGGTCTCAGATCTGTATACTAACAGCATTTCCTATTCTGAATGAAAATGTTGCATTATTACATTGCAGCATTATCAACATGTGTCCTGTGTCCTATCATGTGATGAATGAAACAAAAATAATGCAACCTTTTACTTGTGCTAAGAGCAGAAAATGTTGCCCGTAGTCGGGCCAGTTTTATATTTCGTCAATAGAACAAACATCCCTAAAAAAGTGTTCAGTCTGTGTGGAAGAGAACAAAAAAATGTGACAGCCGGAAGAAAGTGCGACATTTTTGCTAGAATAAAAAAGTCGATTAGTCAAAATAAGGATTACAATTTTTGATTTTTTTTTAGTAATTAAATTTTTTGTGTTGAAGTACGCGTTGTAGGGAAACGTACGTTAGGTATTTTTTAAAGCTTTTAGCTTGTGGCAAAATTCATTTGATAATTTCTATTTCCTGATTTTTGGTCATTTATTTCTCAAATGTTTTTTGGAATTTTCCCACACGGAAAGTACATAATGGAAGAAAATGGAAACAAAATTTTAATTAGACTTGATAGTCTTACAACACTCTACTAAAATTAAATACGCAGCTGCATACTCGGAATTCATATCAAAATTTTGCCTCCGATATTTATCTATTCAGAAGTTGCATTAATTTTCTGAATTTTTCGGCAAGCTTGGAAATATTCGCTTAAACAAAGTTCGTCGTTAAATTCTAAAAAAATTTCTATTGGAAATTATCAAATGATTGCAAGCCTTTTTATTAATATCCTAAAAGTATCTACCACCTGCAAAGGCAAATGTTTTGTTCATCAAATGTTTGTAATTTTCGTTGTTGGTTGTGCTTTTTAAAGTAACTCTTAGGTATTATTAAATAATACGAATGATTTTACATTCCTATTTTATTTTGTTACTAATGAAATAATAAAAAATGGCAATAAAAATCTATTTTTTCTTTGCATTTTAAAGTTGTAGCGTTTCTCTAAAAATGTATTTCGCTAGCTAAGAATGCAAATTGTATAAGTCTTTTTTTCAAACTTTGTAGGAGGGACAAAAAACAAAAAATAAAAAAATTTCTAAATGAAAAAAAAAATTTGTGTTCATGTAAATATTTTAATTGTTGGGGTAAGTGGAAAAAAATTCAACAACTATTTACAGCGAAGGTTGAGTGTATAGCTATTTCACGAAAAACCATTTTCGATCATCAGCACTCTTTTCGGAAGTGGATGCACTGGGGATTGAACCCGAGTCCTATCCAACTTCAGCCGCAATGACCCAACGCATAAACACACTCGGCCATTGAGACTCTGTGCAAGCTGTTGGATTTTCCCCACTTTTGCCTTTTTCATTTTCAACATTAACGTCAAGTAAATATTTTGGACTTACACAATTTTCTTCGCTTTTTGGACTTATACAATTTGCGTATCGCTGAATAAAAACGAGTAGAAATAAGACAAGTATCGCAGACTTGTTTAGCATGGTGTTTTTTTATTTTTCTAGCATTCTACATAAAAATACACTTTTTCATATTTACTTTTACTTTTATTTACTTTTTTCAACCCCAAATGTTGGAAAATAATACTGGTCGAAAAATTTTTGTAACAGAAATAAAATTCTACGTTTCAAAAGGATTTCGGTGTAGTTTTTGAGATATTCATGTCCAAAGATATTCATGGCCATATTCACACCTCAATATTTTTAAAATTACTGACATTCATTAAAAACTGATTACATCTATTGGAAGCACGATCAGATCTTTTGAAGACAACGTAGATATCTGAATAAGATACCGGAAAAAGCAAAGCGCTGTTTTCAAGAGAAATGATCGTTCTTTCAATAGCTGCAATCATCTTTTAATGAAAGTAAGTAATTTAACAGATTGAGCAGTGAATATAGCAAAAAATCGCATTTTTCGCCTCTTTGGACATGAATATCTCAAAACCTACACATATTACCGAAAATACGACTTCAGATTCAGAATCAGCGCACTGAAATCCTTTAGAAAAGTAGAATTTTATTTGAGTTAGAAAATTTTTTGAAAATTTTTTCGGCCTGTGTAATTAAAGTCCAAATCCCGGGATAAATCCCGGGATCCCGGGATTATAAAATAAAATACCGAAAATCCCGGGATCGTAAAAATCGGAAAAATTGGAATCCCTAGTACATACATACATGAGGGTGAGATTGTTGTTTGTTTGTTATTTAAAAATTTACAAAAATTTCACCTTTGCAACTTTTCTTTAGCTTTATTGTTAACTTTTAACTTTTTCACAGAAATATCTATAGAATGTTAACAAAATTTAAGCGATGTAAAAGTTTAACAATGAAAAGTTAAATATGTATAAAGTTAAAAAAATTAAGATAAAATTTAAAAAAAATATTTTTGCATCTCTAAATTCACCAAAGAAAATATCAATAATATAAGGTTTCTTGTTTTTGCATGAACGTTTATTTCTAATAATTACTTTATACTTATTGTATTTTTTTCTAAATCACCGGTAAGAATAGTGATAATTTTACCAACTTTTTATTTATATGTACCCATATTTTTTTCTCCAAGCGGTTTTAAACGTAACACACCCTGAAGTTATATTTATATACATATGTATCTATGTACATACATATAAATAAGTGCAACATATTGAATTGTTTACTGCGCTTTAATATTTTTAGCAATAGTAGGTAGTATTTCGTATCGGATATGTGGATTTTGGCAAATATTATTCATTTCAATACAAGTTTTTTGATCAGCAATATTTCTCTTCTTTCACACTTTTGAAATTCACTGTACAATTTTGTTTAAAAGATTTTTTTTTTTTTTTAAATAAAAAAAATAATTAATACATATGTATGTATAATTAATATTTGATCAATATTTTTATGCTTACATTTCAAATCCGTTTATATTTTTGGTATGTATGTTTTACTTTATAAATTCCTTAACTGCCCTTCGTTGGATTTGAGGAGCGTTTGGCTTTTTCCACTACGTCTTTATACGCGCACGTTACACAAAAAACTGAAACTAAAATTTCGCTTTCAGCGACGAAGGTATTGTGTGCGCTACTTTATCATTAACACATACATATTTGTGTACATTTGTAAAAGCAGCCTAAGTCTAAATTCGCAATTTTACAGGAGAGCAAAAAACAGTTTTGAAAGTGCACAGAGTTTTGATTCATTACTATCAAAGAAGTAAAGGCGCGACGTGATAAAATAATCTGCTGTTGTTCATTTAAATAGATTTTTTTTTTTGTTATCTTAGCGAGCGGTTTTTATTTAAATTGATTTCAAATAAAATAAAGTCTGTTTCCAAACTGTTTCTAAAAAAAACATCAACTTATCTCAATTTAGGTTCTTTTTTCAATTTGATTCTGATAAAAAAAATTTATAGAATTTTAGCATCCCTATAGGAATTATGTGGCCGCGCAGTGAGTAGAGTGCTCGCCTGCTATGCCTGAGGTCTCGGGTTCAAACCACAGTTCGAGCAAAACACCAAAAACAATTTTTCTAATTAGTAAAAATCCAATTATTGGGTTTTTTAAGAGCAGCGGTCACCTCTCGGCAGTGGGCGGAATACCCTCCGAGTGTATTTCTGCCATGAAAAGGCTTCTCACAAAAATGCATTCGCCGTTCGGAGCCGGCATAAAACTGTAGGTCCACCCAATTAGTAGGAAAACAAAAAGGAGCACGCCTCGAGTTGGGAGAGAAGCTCGGCCATAAAACACGTCAGAGTTATAATAGCGCCATTGTATTATATTATTATTATTATTATAGGAATTATGTTCATTTGGCTAACTGAAGTATGATAGAAAATCGACTAGAGTTGGTAATTAGATTGGTTTTTCAAAATAATAATAATAATACAATGGCGCTATTATAACTCTGACGAGTTTTATGGCCGAGCTTCTCTCCCAATTCGAGGTGTGCTCCTTTTTGTTTTTCCTACTAATTGGGTGGACCTACAGTTTTATGCCGGCTCCGAACGGCGAATGCATTTTTTGTGAGAAGCTTTTTCGTGGCAAAAATACTCTCGGAGGGTATGCCGCCCACTGCCGAGAGGTGACCGCTGCTCTTAAAAAACCCAATAATTGGATTTTTACTAATTAGAAAAATTGTTTTGGTGTTTTGCTCGGACTGTGGTTTGAACCCGAGACCTCTGGCATAGCAGGCGAGCACTCTACCCACTGCACCACAGCGGTTTTTCAAAAGCTTATTGTAAAAAAATATGTAGGTATGTACCTAAACTCAAATTTAATTAGGTTCAAGAGAAATTCTTGGAAAAAAATATGGGCATAAGGTGATTTTCGACTCATCACATCTCCTGATATCATAACGCCGATTAGACAGAAAAAAAAGTATTTTAAAATGAATGTTTATGACAGAAAAACTGGAAATGCTTTTAAGTCGACTTAGGTTATTCTTTCAAATGTCCACAGATATGTATGCGTACTATGACAGTATTTATTTTGACTTTTGTTTTGCTCCACCGATGCTGATGACGTCATAAAATTCCAACAAGTTGAAACAGTGACTAAAATATTCATTCATACAAGTACGAATATATGTATACTTTAACTGGATGTATGCATGTGTGCATGTGTGTATGTACATATGTATATTACATTTACGGTCAGTTTGTGAAAACAGCAACCCTAACCGCCATGTAAACAATGCATTTACAATTTGTATACATATGTACTACATATTATTTATCTTTACATATGTATGTTCCAGGCGCGGATCCAGGATTTCGGCAAGGGGGGGTTTTGAAAATTTATTTTTTTGGAAGATGTTTTTTAAGGGCAGACGCTGGTGAAAATATGGACTAATACCACCTACTATTATTATTCTATATACTAGTTGCGCCATTTCCCGCACCTTAAAAACACCAAACATAAAACCCTCTAAATTAACAATATGTATGTCATCACATAAAGTGCAGGAGATTTCAATTGAAGTTCTAAATAACATGTATAACGTACATGTATTTAATAAATTCATAAATTAAAAAAGCCGGCATATGCGGGTGTTACGCCTTCAGATGGCTCTGAAGCTACTTTATTATAAACTAGACCACTGCCCGACACCTAGTGAAGGGTAGCAGTTATTATATGATATAATTTGAAGCGCGAGGTCGCAAACGTGCAACTAAAGAACGTATATTGTATAAGAAGGGAAAATTCGGTATTTTGGACGAGTGAGGTGGAAATCGTTTAGTCAAAAAAAGATGATGACTTCGCGAGTTTCCTCCCATCATTCAAGCTCGAATTCGTCTGTTTTTTCGCGGCGAAAAATAAATTCATTTTGACATTTCTTTTGCTTGACATTTAGTTATTATTTCTATTCATACTCTAACGCCACTGCAAGGATGCAAAGATGGTTGAAAATGAGCCGCAGGCCCGACGAGAGGGGGGGGGGGGGGGCTGAGGGGGTCAATTGCCCCGGGCCCGGGCTTTAGAGGGCCCGGGAATCTCAAAATGATATCCAAGTTTTTGCTTACAGAAAATAAACGAACAACACCTTTAATCACCTTTCGTAGATAGCAATCATTTTAAATTTCAACAAATTTTATAAATTTCTTAAAGTGTCTGCACCCCACTTAAGGAATTGTTGGTTTTTGGCGTCGACTTTGCAGCATAAATTTGAATTCGTTTTCTGTTGCAACAGAAAAATTCGGTATGATGCAAATTCTTATACAGCGATATGGGTATATCCTGGGCGTTTCGGACGGTATGTTCGCACGATTTTTTGAACTTTTGAGGCAGAAATATTGTATCGTTTTATGATAAAAGGAAAGATTTAGGTCACAGCTAATGATTAAAGTATGTTAGCGACAGAAATTTAGTTTAATGCCTCTGTTTTAGCCACTTAAACTGCGTTCCGGACGCTACAAAAACACGTCCATTTTTTTTTTTTTGAGTGGCTAAAACAGAAGCCTGGCATAGCAGGCGAGCACTCTACCCACTGCACCACAGCGGCCATGTATAGATAAATTAAAGTTCGTAACTATATATTCATTGAATTTTGATTTTGAGAATTTGTTCATTTAGTATGGGGGCCCTTAGTTATTTTGACCCCGGGCCCGGATTTTCTCTCGGCGGCCCTGATGAGCCGGACTGCAAATTTTAGAATTTTGTAAAAACCTTGATCTGATGAAAAGCTCTGTTGAAACTTTTTTTATCCTTTGTTGAAACATTTCAATTTTATGAATGAATGTAGTATTTTATCTTCGTACTCATTTTAATTCTTGTTTTTGGTGGTTGATTGGATTGTGCTTATACATACGTATGTATGTATATTTTTGCATTGGTACGTGGTGGCAAATTGATCATCAATTTCACTTACCCTTGCATTTAAAGCCAAAATAAATAAGAATATATGTATGTAGCACTTTTTGGTTATATTTATATTTTTTTAATAGAATTTTTACTTTAATGAAGTTCTTGTCCTTCCAGAATTTTTCAAAAAGCCTCGAAAATAGAAACATAATTGAAAGTTTGACAGAATCGACAATATAGTACGCGCTTATTTTATTAGATTTAATTACTCTAAATTTCGGGTATTTTCTATTTAGCTATAAGTTGTAATTGTATGTTATTATTGCCTACAAGGACAACTATTTTAATGAACTGATTCAATTGTACCTGTTTCACCTTGTGGATATGTGCATATAAAATATAATCTGAAAATAAATGAAAATAAATGTCGAGTTTTGCCTTTGGACAGCTAAACCCATCCAGCCATTGCTTTTGGAATGATAGAGTTTTCCTTGATCAGTTTGGGAAATTTGGGCGCAGAATCTATAAAGGCATTAATTTGGGATCTATGATAAACTACAAGGGGGGCGGGTTTGAACCCCCAAAACTTCTCCCCCCGTGGATCCGCCACTGGTATGTTCCTACATATGTACATACATATGCACTTTTTTATAAGTTTATGCGTTAAAAATTACCGTACAGGTGAATCCACCGAAGTAGCTCCGCTCCGGTCAGTTTCTAAGGGTACTACAGTACTATGGTACTGAGCAAGGTGGCCAAGTTAAAAAATAGCAATTATGACCGCCCATACTGAAGATTTCATGCCTTTCATTAATGGGGGCAAATGAAACGTCTGATTTTCGTTAACTTTGTACCTACTGTAAATTTCGTGGGTGTATACAGTAGAATGGATTGGTCGCCATACGAAATAAAAAAGTTGTCAAATTCCGCCCCGAAATTTGAAGCTAATGTGTAGAGGGTTAAGGAACACAAAAACAATTGTTTTTGACCGCGAAATTTCGCCAAAATGGTTTTTTTTATCATAACTTTGTTATTTAACATCCGATTTTTGCGGGATATCCATATATATGGATGTGACATCAATATAGTGTTTTCCGACTCCGAACGATGAATTCATATTTTTGAGAGGAGTTTTCATCGCAGAAATACACTTGGAGGGTATGCACTGTCGACGTAATTTTTGAGAAATTTTGCCGAATTCTTAATCGGCACAATTTTTAATTGCAAAAATATGTATGAACATATGTACGTACATATATACATACATACATATATCTACATATATGAACATACTTATGCACACAAGTAACCTAAATGTTCACGAGTTAGGTATCGATATTGACACCAATTCCTCTGATTAAACAATAATTTGATTGTTTAATTTAATACCTAGGTACCTCTCCGTTATGGCAGTCGTGCTGTCGACAGGAAATGAGGAGGAGTTATATTAATACATCTTCACTGTATATTCCTATCAGACAATTTTCTTTTCTTTCGTTATTTTGAAGGTTTTATTCATTTAACTGTTTAAAACAATTAATTATGTATATTATTGAGTGCCTATAAATTGATGTAAATTTTATTAATATCATTTTAATTTCAAACAATTTGAATGAGTAATCACGGTGATAAAATTAAAAAAAAAAAAAAAATTATGAAAAATTAGCATTCACATGTGTATTAATATATATGTATGTATCTACTCACATGAAGGCTAAAGTCATAAAAGCTCAATACGAAAAAATGCCGATGAGTCATAGACGAAGTCACGTTTTAAGGTGTGTGCGTATGTACGTGATTGGATATCCTTACGAACCCAGTAGAGAAAATTGTCCTTTAACGGTCGGCAAGTTGGAGAGCGCAGACTGGTTAGTGAATCTTTTTGATTAATTTTTTTTTATGACTCCCAATAACATAACGGTGGCTCCGTTTGGTTACGCCGAAACTCCACAAAACATAAATTCTGTTACTTTTGTCGAACATTATCATGTCTAAAATCCATGTTTTCATATGCGTGGGCATTTCATGTTATAACAAAATCATTTGTAAAATGTCGCCGAATAGACATGTTGTGTACGCAGAAGCACTTAGAAAGTTAAAAAAAATGGTTTAAAATTGACGATGATGCTCGCAAACTGTATATATGCACTTAATGTTCTTTTTATTTATTTTTGAAGCCAAAACAATCAAGCAAAATGGATGCCGTGCGAAATTTCACGTTCAATGTAGAGATGTTGCCACTGTGAATTTTTCGTTGAAATGAAAAATTAGCTGTCAAATCATCAAACTGACAGCTCATGTTAAGGCAATCTTGTTAAAGCAATTGCCTTGGCATCTCTGTTATACCAGAAGACAGAGGCGGTCTCCATTTGAAATCTATGTTATAATGGTGCTTGTGATGACAGAATTCTGTTTTGAGGAGACGCCGGGTTAGGAACGACAAACAAATCGCGCGCTGTCGCCGCTATGGCGCACAATCAAAACAATCGATGCGTAGCTACAGCAAGACACTTATTTTTGTCATTCCGTGAACAATGTTGTAGCAAAATTTTGTCATGTTTATGTTGTGTGACTCCGTTATTCATTTTGCCTGGCCACCCTTGGTCTCAAGTTCATTTTCTAGCACTAATCAAGCAAGGCAAATGGACTTTATTGAAATGTCTTTAATGAGTTTAACCAGCTTTTACTAAAAAAACGAGATCTAAAGTCTTCTTCTTTCAGACAAAGTACGCAGTACTTGTCATTAACTTCTATGTATTCTTCCAAACTTGTAGACTTGTGCGACCTTGCTAATGCCCTCAATCTTTAATGAGGAAACTATCACCTCATTGCTGGGATAAAATAGTCCTTTCTGCGCGGTTTTCTTTTACTATAAAGCCAATGAACTCATGTTAAAAATACGTAGTTAAGCTCGTACGCATTAGGTACAAGGACATGTGTATATATACAAATATATACGATTGTATGTACATACATTAGCGTGGTCCTTAAAAATCAAATTAGCGATTTCCTTCGGTCTCACCCTTTACATCGGTAACAGCAAAGATGGCACACGGGTTGAACCCGTGACTCATTGAATGACAGGTCGGCACTGTACCTATTACACCAAAGCGGCCACCAGATACATATTGTCGATGCCTTTGCAAAACTGCCTATTTAACATATGTATGTTGTGATATGCTCTCTCGAAAAAAAATGTACTTCCAAAATGGATTTATAATCGAAAATTACTTTTCCAACCATTTAGTTTCAAATTGTATAAACATATGTATTTTTGTATTTTAAAGTAAAACTAAACTAAATTAGTATTTTTCAAATAAAGCACATCAACAATAGCACGAGCTTTCAATAAAAAAAATGCAAACCATAGCGCACATACTCGTACTATTCTCGGCCATTTCATTTTTCGATTGGCGTATCTTTTGTTGTCAGCTTCGATGTTCTTGCATCCATTGGTAGTCCAATCAATGTTGGTCCAAAGAGCTTTAGCCGTAAATTTGTGGCATCCTTGGTAATCGGCTTTAGATCCTGTTATCGCTGAAATCGGTTAGATCCTCATCATTATCGTTTGAGTGAAAAAAGGAAACTTTATCAAAATCACAAACTGGATTTTTGGTCTATAGGTCTAGTTCCATTTTTATTTGTATTTAAAGTTGGTAACCCTATGTATAGGGAAAGCTTGATAGAATTAAATAACACTGCACGGAGGTCAAAATATTACAGCGAAACGCCGAGACACCCCAACTAAATTTTTGGCTGTAGAATACGATGGCATTTACAGAAAGTCAAAGTTAGCTCTTGTTTTCGAGATATTTAGGAAAGAAGTTTCAGAGCTCTGAAGGTAATTTTTTTCCGTCTATAAACTTTACTCAGGCTGGAACTCTTTACGCGCATAAAAATTTTGACAGTTGCTCTTACTTAATTGGGGCATTCTAAATTCAATGCCACCTTTAGTTTTCCTAAATTGGCTCCGGTTTTCGAGATAACGGTATTTAAAAATTACCATCAATTTGGACTTTTTTGTTAATAACTCAGTCAGTTTATGAGATAGATTGCCAAAACTTTGCACGTGACAATATTTTAGTATTACCTTAACTATTTCTGAAAATAATTGAAATCGGGTGACTATAACATATAGCTGCCATACAACCGATTTTTCAGATGTGGACATTTATGGGTATAACTTTGCTATTTAAACAGCTAAGGACATGCAACTTTGGAGAATTTGTACTCGTATTGTGAAAATTGTCAAGATCGGGTCACTATAAAATATAGCTCCCATACAACTGATTGTTCAGATATATGGTTTTGCACATTTATTTCCTTATAACTCCGAAAATAGTCATTCTGTGTGAAAAAGCAACATAAACACTTTCATTCAAAATTAATAGGTGAAAAATTTTCTCATATACGATTTCCACGTATCTGCATCAGTTATTGCACTTTTGTGCAACCAAAGTTGAAATTTCACCATAGGCATTTTTTTCAAGCCCAATAACTCATATATCGTATTAAATGAATTAGATGATCTTTACATCGTCTTACAGAGAATCCTCAAATATGCACATATTTTCTTCATTTAAAAACTGTATAATAGTTCCTTTAACTCTCTGTAAGACGATATAAAGATCATCTAATTCATTTAATACGATATATGAGTTATTGGGCTTGAAAAAAATGCCTATGGTGAAATTTCAACTTTGGTTGCACAAAAGTGCAATAACTGATGCAGATACGTGGAAATCGTATATGAGAAAAATTTTCACCTATTAATTTTGAATGAAAGTGTGAAATAAATGTGCAAAACCATATATCTGAACAATCAGTTGTATGGGAGCTATATGGGTGTTTCCGAAAATGGGTCAACCAAAGAGAAAAATTTAAAAATGTACCTAGGCCAAACTTTTTGATACCATTACATAGGTACGTATTTCCTTTATCACGCCACAAAATTTTATGGACATTGGAGCACTGCTACTTACAAAAATTACGTCTTTTAACCTACCATATAAAATTTTTTTTTTAGCTACGTGTATATGACTTCCGAAATACATCCGCGAATTCGCAACAAAAGCGCCGGTAGAAAAATGGCGTTTACGAGTACTTAGCCCAAGGTCAGACCTGGGAATATCAACATAGATACATTTACAATATACTTCAAATCTTGTATAAAGTGTAATCAAAAGTAGTGCTTTTTTTCAAGCGTTCGGACGCAAAATATATTTTGCAGTAAAAAAAAACATACTTACCTTTGTGATATTTTTCAAATTATTTTTGACAAAACACAGTTTTGGGTGCTCTTTCGGGCAGCGTTAATTTTTTTCCCAAAACCAAAAGGATTCCTGAGTGTAAGTATATTAAACATTGGAACGTCCGAACGTATACATTTTTTTTCTTCAGATAATTTTTTTTTTTGTTCCTTATAAAGCTATCTAGCAATGAATTCCGCTCAAAGGGCTATAAGGTTGAGGTTAAACCTCATGAAAGATGGTCAGAAATGGAAGGATTTCAAAAAGAAGGAAAGAGAGAGAAAACAGATTTTTAGGAAAAACACAAAAAAACCCTTTGAAGGTAAGAATGCTCCAAGCAATTTGGAATAGATGTAGACAATAAAATATTTTTGGCCGCATAAAATCTACCTATATTCGATGGCTTAAAGTAAAACAAATACCAGCCCTTCAATCATTGCACAGTTTCTCATGCGAAAATGGACATCATATTACTGCCGGACGTACAGCGACATTTAAGCAACGCGATATTTAAAATACCTTTGTTTATTCTTATTAAATTTTGCGAGTACTTACATCAGTTTTTTTTATATTCATCGCCACTATACATTATTAAGTATCGTTTTAGTTCTCAGAATGTGCAAGTAATGTAAATTTTGAATCAATGAGTTAATTGCAATAAAATATGTGCTCAACACTTGTTTTGTTATGAAAAAGTTATGTTTTCCTTCATAGAAAAATTTGGAACGTCCGAACGGGAACGTCCGAACAAAATTAAAACCGATATTTATCCAATAAAAAACGTCTACAGAAATATAACTTTAATGTAGTGACAGTCCTTGTATATTCCTCTGTTAGTCGTATATACATCATTTTTTTGTAGCGTAAACCAATTCGCAGAATTTTAACGAAATCAGATGTAACCTCAAATACGAGCTACTTTTGAAGAACGTCCGAACGGCAACTTTAAATCCTTCTACAGTGGTAATGTGTCATCTCTAGAAAAAAAGTTTGATAGCGTTGGATAGAGGAGTACAAAGGCTACATATGACAAAAAAAAATATTCTGATCCAAAGGCTACTATAGGTTTTATACTGAAAATAATGTGGCAGCATGGAACGTTCGTAACGCTGGAAACACCCATATGTTATAGTGACCCGATCTTGACAATTTTCAGGGAATAGATTAAGGTCAATACAAGTAGAAATTCTCCTAAGTTTCATGTCCTTAGCTGTTTGAATAGCGAAGCTATACCCCAAAATGTCCACCTCTGAAAAATCGGTTGTATGGCAGCTATATGTTATAGTCACCCGATTTCAATTATTTTCAGAAATAGTTAAGGTAATACTAAAATATTGTCACGTGCAAAGTTTTGGCAATCTATCTCATAAACTGACTGAGTTATTAACAAAAAAGTCCAAATTGATGGTAATTTTTAAATAACGTTATCTCGAAAACCGGAGCCAATTTGGGAAAACTAAAGGTGGCATTGAATTTAGAATGCCCCAATTAAGTAAGAGCAACTGTCAAAATTTTTATGCGCGTAAAGGGTTCCAAGCCTGAGTAAAGTTTATAGATGGAAAAAAAATTACCTTCAGAGCTCTGAAACTTCTTTACTAAATATCTCGAAAACAAGAGCTAACTTTGACTTTCTGTAAATGCCGTCGTATTCTACAGCCAAAAATTAAGTTGACGTGTTTCGGCGTTTCTCTGTGATATTTCAAAAGTTAAAAATTTACCTACAGTGTAATTGGTTTTGGGTCAAAGAAATAAATTGTGATGTTTATTTTTACATAAAATGACGCTGTGGAACAATAGAGGGATAAGCTTTTCTTTTATTTTGGTTTATCGCTTATGAATGTAGTTAACTCCCAATTAAATTTGCGCAAAGACTAAAAACGTAAGATGCCAAGCTTTTCTCTCATCGCGATTTGTGATGGGGCACTAATTACACAGTGCAACAAGATTCTACTTAATTGATGAAACCAAGAAAAAAGGAAACTTTATCAAAACCACAAACTGGATTTTTGGTCTATAGGTCTAGTTTCATTTATATTTGTATTTAAAGTTGGTAACCCTATGTACAGGGAAAGCTTGATAAAATTAAATAATTGTTTTTGGGTCAAGGAAATAAATTCTGAGGTTTATTTTTACATAAAATGACGCTGTGGAGCAATAGAGCTGTAAGCTTTTCTTTTATTTTGATTTCATCGCTTATTAATGTAGTTTACTCCGAATTAAATTTACGCAAAGGCTAAAAAAACGTAAGATACCAAGCTTTTCTCTCATTTTTATGATATGTATTTGAAGTTATCTGTGAATTGTAAAAATTTGTATGGTGTTTTTGTGCATATGTATGTGTGTATGTAATTACTGTCATTTTTTCGATAATAATGGTTTCTATTTTACATATGTATCTCCGTAGAACTTGATACCTAAAATTCTATATTACCTGTCCTTCTTACGAAAACAACATTTTAAATGCTTTATATTCCTTTATTGCGTATTAAAGTTATATGTATATACGTTAACATTTTATTGTATTATACAAGGTGTACTCGCGTACTTTTTCCAGCAGCTTTTCTCTGTTTGCCTCTATCACTTTCTATCTCGCCAAATATCATTCTTCCTCTCACAAGAGAAAAATATCCAAAAAAGTAAAAAAATGCAAATCTATTCAAATCTTGCAGGAAAGATGAACAGCTGATCAAATTAAAATTATGGTAATTAACAAAATATATACAAATCCTATATTTACAAAAATTTATACGAAATTTGTATTACTTTAGCTTATGCCGTTTTCGTTTCTGGAAAAAATGTTGCCCTGCTTGATTTTCTTAGCCATATTGTAAGCTTGTGTAGTAATTTCGGCGAATATTGACCTCTAGCTAAGTCAGAGGCCATCATTATCTACAAAACCAGCCATTTAAAATGAAGACAGGTTACGTAATTTCATAATTGAGATATTAAAGGGCAAATTTTATGCCAGAATCGAAAACGCCATTAGTTTCAGCTGTAGATTATGCCTGCATTGTATTTTACTAATAAAGAAACATGTATGTATGTATATAAATGCGGAGCTGCGGCTGCCTGCTGGCATTGCATATTGACATACATACATCCATACATACATATAAGTTAGCAGAGGGTAACCGGCGGACTTCCTACATTAAGCAACAAACATACAATGCTGCTGTTATCATTCGACATTTAGCTCAAGTACAGATGCAGACATAATCAAATGTTATTTATTTACATCTTTCATAATTAATTCGTCCATATTTAACTTTTTTAATTTTGAATTTCAATTTTGCAATTTTCGAAAATTACAAACATATGTTTTTTCATCAGCTGTTTTGCTGCTGGACAAATGTGATGGAAAAAATTTGTCCTGCAGAATTTTGCAGCCTCTCACAAAAATAAACGTCACTTTGCTATCTCATTTCCATCACTTCTGCAATTTTTTTGCGTAAAAAAATGGAAAAAGCGGATATTTGTTGCAAAATTGTAATAAATTGCAACAAATTGCTGTACGCGAATACAACTACATACAGTGAAGTTTGTTGAGTCTTGGCTTGGATTACATTGGAGCTGCTCACGCTTATTATTAGCCTTCATTTTTAAACAAGAAAAATAACTCCTGCAGTATGTATATATGTGTTAGGGCGTAACTGATTAAATATGTATGTATGTCTTATAAATTTTGATTTGTTTATTAATCTTCACTTGCCAGTAACATTAGCATATAACGTTCTTCATTCGGAGCAAGTATTACGGCAATAAGGTTTATTAAATCCAAGTAATATGCATTTAAATACAAAAATTCAATTAATTAATGTTAAAAACAAATAAAACATGCTTCAAATGAAAATGCAACGAAATGCAAATATCTCTAAACGTGTTTGTCATGGGGCTTACGATTTGCTCTCGAGCATTGTCGAGAAATTCGAGGGTCGAGAAAACCGAGACTCGAGAAATAGTAAGCCCACGTTTGTTATTATTTAGACCTGCAAAATACTGTGTAAATACATATGTACGAACATGTACATATGTATTAACTTTGTAATTGTTAAAGTAACACGAGGTATAATCGCTGTATTTAGTTAAAAAATAAATGCAACTTACAAATAATGAATTTTTAATAGAAATGGAAAAGTGCAAGCACACAGAATTAAGTACGACAATGGCGACATTTCTGAAATATTAATGAAGTTCAACTAATAACACTGCTCTACAGCCAAAAAATACTCTGAACGCGACCATCCTATTTATATGTAAAATCGGTCGCTGATTCCGAAAATCGGGTTCATTTTTAATTCTATGGGAAGGTTTTTGAGATATCGGCAATTTACCGTTATTTGGCTAATTGCTCCACTTAATCCTTTATACCTCTTTAACGCAGTAAGCTATCTTCCTTGGAGTGACACCAAACGAAAGAAAATTAAATTTCCTTTTCATGGCTGCTATAACATTTTTCCCTAACTCTTATAGTTTCTGAAATATTAACGATTCAATTCGAATTTTTTCGATTTTTTACGATTTTTTGAAGAAAAAATTGACTTTGCCAGGCAATATCTTTAAAACCAATGTTTTCACCTTCGGTTTTACTCCTTTACGTGAAGCTCCATTCTATTGGGAAAAAGATAAGCTATCAACGAAGAAAATCCATGGTAAAATGGAAAAGTTATAGGCGATCAAGTAAATACAGCCAGGTCGCGCAATGCCTCTGCACGGGTATATTCTATGCATGTTATACCCGTAAATGCGCTGTTACCTACTGCGCTGCCAAAGTGCTGCTACTGCAGATGTGTAGGTATTGGTATAATATGCATAGAATATACCCGTGCAGAGGCATTGCGCGACTTGGGTGTATTTACTTGATCGCCTATAACTTTTCCATTTTACCATGGATTTTCTTCGTTGATAGCTTATCTTTTTCCCAATAGAATGGAGCTTCACGTAAAGGAGTAAAACCGAAGGTGAAAACATTGGTTTTAAAGATATTGCCTGACAAAGTCAATTTTTTCTTCAAAAAATCGTAAAAAATCGAAAAAAATCAAATTGAATCGTTAATATTTCAGAGACTATAAGAGTTAGGGAAAAATGTTATAGCAGCCATGAAAAGGAAATTTAATTTTCTTTCGTATGGTGTCAATCCAAAGAAGATAGCTCACTGCGTTAAAGAGGTATACAGGATTAAGTGGAGCAATTGGCCAAATCACGGTAAATTGCCGATATCTCAAAAACCTTCCCATAGAATTAAAAATGAACCCGATTTTCGGAATCAGCGACCGATTTTACATATAGGTAGGATAGTCACGTTGAAAGTACAGACAAAAAATTTCATTTTGTGATCCAGTGTAATCGCCATATTTTAGAAAGTCTGAGCCGTTTTCTGCGAATGGAGTTGGCTGCCGTACGAAATAGTAATTTTACGGTAAGCTTCGTTTTTTATAGGTCTGTCTGACATCTTTTTCTTTTTTTTTTTTTTTTGTTGCCTTTTAGTTAAAAAAAAAATTACAATTCCATTGCTTTGAGTACGAACATATATAATTAAAGTGACTTATTAGTAGGTGTATGTATGTATATGTATGTATTTTATGTGAGTTCTTAAAAATTAAAACTGGATTTTCTCAGTGCATTTTCCAAGCAACAAAACTTGTTAATCCTTCCACCAAGCATTCGATACTATCGTTCGCTTCCATCGTGTTGCCTTTACCACGGCAATTACATATACATACGTATGTTTTTTTATCATATTTAATATTTTAGTAAAAATAAAAAGCTCCGCTACGCAGCGCTTAAGCAGTTAAAGGCAGATTCTATTTTCCTTTTAATCCAAGCCATCATCAACAAATTCACGCTTCTGGGCATCTGGTTTGGGTGCGTCTGTGGAAGCAGATCCAGCATCTGTACCAGCAGCACCCGAACCAGCAGCAGCAGCAGCAGCAGCCCCACCTAAACCGCCAAACATATCAAATACATTATCCATGCCCAATTGCTTAGCCAAAGTTTGAAGTTTGGCGAATTTCGGATTATTCTTATGTTTCTCGATATTTGCCGGATTCTTAGCAATATCGCCCAATATCTGCTGGAATTCCTTATCATTTAGGGCCGATAAAAATTCCGGATTAAATCCTTTTGGCATGCCGCCGCTGCCACCACTCTGTTGTTGTTGTTGTTGACGTTCCTTGGCATGGGCACGTGCCCGACGCTGTGCCTTCTTGCTCTCCCGTTCGGCACGTTTGCGTTCCTGTTTGATGCGATGCTGTTCAATTTTCTTAGCATTCGGTGTAACTTCACGCAGCCATTCGTCAGCCTCCTCATCGAAATCCAATTTGCATGCTTGTCGCAAATCCTTAGCGGCGCTCTCCCAATTACCCAATAAACGATGGGCACGTCCACGAAATTTGTAAGCTGCCGCTGAATCGCAATTCAATTCCAAAGCTTTATCGCAATCGCGTATACAGGCATTGGGTTTCTTCAGCTTGAGGAATGCCTGCCCACGTTTGGCATGGAACAGTGCATTGCCCGGGTTCAATTCGATGGCTTTGGTATAATAATCGATGGCTTCCTCGAATTTCTGCTCAGAATAGGCGGCAGCTGCCTGTGAACGCAAATCGCTAGCTTGATCAATCTCCTCTTCGGTTGGTGTTTTATTCGAATCGCCCATCGGCTGATCGGCATCAGTGTCGCCATCGATAACGCCTAAAATGGAATAGAATTGAATATATCAAAAAGGGAAAAAAAAAATAAGGACATTTAATTAAGAGGTAAGGGATGTGGCATTCTAACCAGGCTTCGAAAATAACGGTTATTTTTTAGTGTGATGAAAAGTTTATGCAAAGATAACCTTTATCTTCTTTTGGGAATTTTTAAGCCTTATCATGAGAAAAATTTTTGTTGGTCATTCATAACCATTATGGGCACCAAAAGATTTTTTGGTTGGTTATTATTAACTTTATGGCCACCAAAAACTTTTTCTTGGGGCCTGAAGAACCGTTATTCAGATTTTTATTATTTTTTTGTCCTGATTTGATTTGGACGTTTTGCCAGGTTCTTCAGATGAGTTTCGCTTCCTCCTTTTTAAATGTCGAAATCTTGAGTAATACCCATATATGCGTTGTAGTCAACAGATTCGGGCAAGTAAATCAGTTTCCGAGTTATGACTAATAAAAAATTGAAAATTTGTCCTCAATAAGAGGGCGTGGCACGGCCCATTTTAAAAAAAATTCAGCATATTTTTATATAAGGGATTGTTGGATGAAATTTCATCACACGGGCTGTATTAGCGATGAGATATGACATTTTGTGTTTTTCAAATTATGCTATATAGGAAAATTGGGCGTGGTTATCATCCGATTTCGACCAATTTCAATACCAAGCTACTCTGTCCCGATAAGAATTTGTGTACTAAATTTTATCAAAATATTTCACAGTTAAAGTGTTTATAGGAAAACGGACAGACGGACGTAGTACATATGTAGCTCAATGAATCTCTTAATCATTTCATATACATATATAGTATAAGTCCGTATCTATCTCAATTATTTTATGGTGTTATGAACAACAAATTATAATATTATGTGTACTACGTACATCTGAGTATAAAAACAGCACAATACAGATGTAGCAAACTGCTTAAAAACATAAATAAATTACTTTGCAAAAGCATCTAAAGGAAGCATGTAAAGGAACTTCTTAACAACAGAACTTCCCTTGGCGAACGCTTTTCATATATACAGCCATATTTTAAGCCTAACTAAGCCTCTAAATCAGGTATTATCACACTAATACTTTCAAACATTGTGCATGTGTTAAAAGCACAAAAGCTCTTGGCTACACCCATAAGAAACTCAATCACTGCCGAAAACTAAAATTTTTAAATTGAAAATGAATAGTATTTTTATTATTAACTTCACAAAAAAGCTTTCATTATATAACTTAATTATTATTACTAGGGCATGGAAATCTATGCAAATACATGTTTTTCTTAGATTTAGGTAGAGTCAAATAAATAGACAATCTTTGCGAATCGTGAAATTGTCTTAAAAATGGCATTCAAATGTTTTATCATATTTTGCATATTTTGGTCATATATGCATATTTTTATATATTTTGCGTTGTTAGCATTTTTTTATTACATATTTCGCATTATATTGCCTATTTTTGTAATTTGCTAGTTGACAGTTTTATATAAACGAAATTCATGCATAACAGCCATCTGACGACGAATAGAGTTTCGTGTGAACACGGCTATTATTAGTATTTTCGATACGGTGCATACCTGTCGACAAAGAGCCGTTTTCAAACATGCTCATATTACCTCTGTGGATGTAGAACGTTCGTTTTCTATGTATAAGAGCTTTTTTCGACCGAATCGGCAGTTTTCTTTTTGAGAATATGAAAAAATATTTCATTGTGTACGCTAATGAATCGTTGAATAAGGATTAACCTTTGCAAATTATGAAATGTTCAAGACTGAATTTATGTATCTATATATATATATATATATAAACATACATATGTATAAACGTACAACGTAAGAGCAAAATTGAATTAAAAAATGTTTGTACCTAATTTATTTAACTATTGTAACTTCAATAAACATGAATTATCTGAAGTTGAAAAATTTGAATTAATGCATTTTTTTTTTTTGATTTTTCATGCATATTTCTCAGTTTTTGTTGCATTTTTTATGCGCATATTTTTTATTTTTTAGTACATGAAATTCCATGCCCTAATTATTACATACTTTTGGTTGCGTGAACGAAAAAAAGACACTGAAGATGGCGCATATTAGACGAAACCGGTTTGTTTCCAAACCAAAATTGACAAGGGATGACGGAAGATCGTTCCACAATACATCATTAATTATTATTATTTATTATCATCGATATTATACATATATCTAATTATTTAAAGCATGTGCAAATTTTGTGGTCGCATTTCGTTCTCATAACTGACATTTATTAAATGCGGCTGCTGTCCATAGCCGAGTGTTTGATAAATATTTTGATATTGTGCAATCTGTGTTGGTTGAATTGGATGTGCAGGCGGTGGCTGTGGAAGCTGTTGCTGCTGACTCTGTACAATCTGTTGCTGTTGCTGTTCCTGCCGCGTCGACTGCTGTTGATACATGGGCACTAGAACCGCCTGTGTCGCCAACGGCTGTGGTGCGTATCGTTGTTGTAAAACTCGCATTCTTTCTGTAGCATTCGGTGCCAATTGTGTCCAAAAGCCGCCTTCTTCGCCAGTGAATGTTGAGATATTTGGATTACTTGGCTTTTTAATCACTTCGTTGGTGGTGGTGGTGGTGGTTGTGGATACACCAGCGCTAATGGATGATGTTTGCTTTCTTTCTGCACTAACTTTATGAGCATGTTTCGATTTTGATCGAAGAAATGCCAATTTGAAATCCTGATGAAATATTCTGCGGAAATAACCTTCACTAACCGACGGTTTATTTTGTCGTTGACAATCCTCTTTGTATTCGCAATACATTTTCTTTATATTCAATGAACTGTGTAGAAATCGTGTTTTATATTTTTTATCTGGTACCCATGTTGGATAACTATTTATATGTTCGTGTACTCCAGCTATTTGTTCGTCCGGAATTCTATTATGCGGTTTAGTACATCTTCCACGCATGTCTTCGCCTGCAAAGGCACCCGTTTGTTTGTCTATACGTTTTTGCGCATCGGTTAGATATTGACCGCCAATGCTGAGTGTTTTATTAAAGAAACGAGCACAGACGCGCACATTCTCACCACGTTCTCCACGCAGAAAAAAACGATTTGTATATTGACGTACTCGATCTCTCTTACGATATTCTGGCGCTTTCATTGAGGTATTTTCGTGCACTTCAACACGTGACAACACGAAATCCTTTCGCCTTTTATAGTCTAAACGCCAAAATGCCGCACACAATAGCTGACGCTGTTCTTCGGTGAATTTTGTGTGGCATTTAAATCTGCATGATTTAGAGCAATCGACTGGCAGTGGCGCCTTTGGAACACCTCTACGTCTACGGACATATGGCTTCTTTTGTGTTTTTTCGGTACTTTTTGCTGGATTTACCGATCTTGAAACTTGCGCATTTCCTGCTGGACTATTTTGTTGTTCGACCTCTAGCTCTTGACCGTCCTGCTTTTTAGGAATGTTTTCGCTAACCAAAGCCCTCTCTCTTTCTTCAACTTTCGATTCATCCCTCATTACGTCTTGCTGCTTCGTTTCAGCGGTCAGCCTGGTTTCTTCCAAAGGTTCAGTAAGTTCTTTTGTTTTTTTTAATTTGGATTTTTCACGAATCTCTTTCGCCATTTCCATTCTAAGACGTCGTCCCTCTCCGCTGCCCCCACGCAAATCAATACCAGTATAGTGACCGTGACCGTCGTTACTGTCCAAAGCGCTTTTGACCAGAAATACACTAGTGGCTAAAGTTTTTAAGTAGAAATCTAAGCAGACCCTAACGCGTTCGCCCTCGCTGGTTGGCATGAAATAATGATTTGTGTATTTGCGCTGCGTTTTTGCATGCTTTCGTACCTTTAACTGCGGCTTAGATTCCACACAAGCAAGAATATAATTCTTACGTTCCACTTTATTTAGCGCCCAGAAATCCTTACATATTTTTTGCCTTTGTTGCTCATCAATTTTTCCACACTGTTTCCTACATTTTTCCACACAACTGGCTGGCTTTGGTCTTCTTACTTTCGGTATATATCCGCCTACTTGTGAGTTGCTCCGATTCTTTTTTGACTTCTTGTCTTTTCCAGGACGACTTTTTATCGTACTACTTCGTGTAGTGCGGCGTCGTAATTTTAAGGGGATGATATCGGATTCATCGCTTTCGGTATCAACACTTTCCTCTTCACTTTTGTAATTATCATCATGAATATCGTCACATCCGAAATCACTTTCCGGTTCGGATTTCATGGAAGCTGAAGCATTATTAGTTTTAATTGGATCCTCCGCTTCATCGATTTTTGTTTCGTCATTGTCAGTGCCATAAACAGCCTCAACCTGATATTCTTCATAATATTCACTGTCGGCAGCGTCATCTTCCCTTTTCTTTTCGGCTTTTATATTCTTTTGTTGTCTCTTTAGTTTCGTTTCTTCCAGAAATACTGTGTTCGTATCCATAAGATTGTGGCTGTCCGATGTTGTGTTTGAAGGTGTCCAGGCCAAAGATTTATCCTTACTTTTGTGTTTGGAAAATGTTTTAGCTGAAATCAAGAAGGGCGTATACAAGAGGCTTATCAGGCATCACTCCACACTTTAATATTCAATATTCAAAAAAATGTTTATTAATAAAACTTTATTTAAACGGTTAATATTTTATGGGTCGCTTGTCAGGACTCACACATCCTTCACTAGATTTTTTTTTGTTGTATGGGTATATTTGTGGTATTAAACTATGTTCAAATCAGTGTTACCTATCTTTTATGCGAAATCATGTTTCTTTTGCCAGAATATTTATATTTTTGACAGCAAATTTATATTTCTAACAGAAAGTTTATATTTTCATAAAGTTTTCTATTACATTTTCATAAAGAATGCATACACATAATAAATAATACAAAAAAACATTAATTCACTGCTGCAGCAGCTTCATTAGTGAAAGAAGAAATGGAAGCACAAAGGAATTTGAACAGTAGATCAAATTTCATTTTTTCAAATATTAATTCTTATTGTGAAAAAATTGCCAACATAAATGGACAACATTTACAGAATACTTTCAGCAAGTTCAATGCGAAAACCACTTGTAATTCGTAAATTAAAACTAGTGGCACATTATTGTGAATCACACCCCAAACTTTTATTAATCTCGAATTATTGTATTATATTATAAAAAATTGATCTCTACGAACTCAAGCGCGATGAAAGTGCCAACTTTAGTAAAAATAAGACTTATTTCATGCGAAACCCCACTTGCAACTGGGCTTTTTACACGATCAATATCCATGGATCACGATTCATATTGGTCGCGTATCATCAAGTATTGTTTTATGTATATGGTGGGACTCATGCCACAAGCCTTCAATTAATTACACTGTGATAAATTTAAAAAAAAAATAACTTTTTTTTATCGACGCTTCCAAACAATACTGTACTAAGTCTGAAAATTGTGTTTTTCAGGGGAAGCTTCCAAAGCTTAAATTCGATATGAAACTCAGTTGTACATATGTTAAGTATATCTACGCTTGTAGCTTCTAGTTGGATTGAAGGGTCAATACCAAAACTCAATATCATTTAAGTTAGGGTACGCTTTACATAAAACAGCAACTACTACGGTTTCTCAGTTACGACTTATAAAACTTTCAAAATGTGTCCTTTAATACGAAAATTCTGAATACATATGTATGTGTTACCTTAATATCATTTTATTACTATCTAGTATCATTATTCTACTAATCTTAAAGCATATGCAAATTTTGTGGCCGTTCTTCGTTCTCATAACTGACACTTATTAAATGCGGCTGCTGGACATATCCAATCGCTTGATAAATGTTTTGATATTGTGCAATCTGTGATGGTTGGATTGGATGGGCAGGCGGTGGCTGTGGAAGCTGTTGCTGCTGATTCTGTACAATCTGTTGCTGTTGCTGTTCCTGCTGCATGGCCTCCTGTTGATACATGGGTACTAGAACCGTCTGTGTTGCCGACGGCTGTGGCGCATATCGCTGTTGTAAAACTCGCATTTTTTCTGTAGCATTCGGTGCCAACTGCGACCAAAAACCGCCTTCTTCGCCAGTGAATGTTGAAATATTTGGATTATTTGGCTTTTTTAACACTTTGTTGGTGGAGGTGGCGCTTGTGGATGATGTTTGCTTCTTTGCGGCACTAACTTTATGAGCATGTTTGAATTTTGGTTGTAGAAATGCCAAATTGAAATCTCTATGAAATATTCTGCGGAACGAAGCTTCACTAACTACTGGTTTATCTTGCCGTTCACAATCCTCTTTATATTCGCAATACATTTTCTTTATATGCAATGAACTGTGTAGAAAACGTGTTTTATAATTTTTATGTGGTACCCATGTTGGATAACAATTTATATGTTCGTGTATTCCAACTATTTGTTCGTCAGAAACTTTATGCGGCATGTCGCCGGCAAAGGTACCAGTTTGTTTGTCCATATGTTTTCTTGCGCGGACCAGAAAATCTTTACAAATGCTTAGCGTTTTGTTAAAGAAAGGGGCACAGACGCGCACATTTTCACCACGATCGCCGCGAAAGAAAAATCTATTTGTGTATGTACGTATTCGATCTGTCTTGCGATATTCTGGCGCTGTCATTGAGGTATTTTCGTGCACTTCAACACGCGACAACACGAAATCCTTTCGTCTTTTATAGTCTAAACGCCAAAATGCCGCACACAACAGTTGACGCTGTTCTTCCGTGAATTTTGTGTGACATTTAAATCGGCACGATTTAGAGCAATCGACTGGCAATGGCGCATGTTGTTTTAGACCATCTATACGTGCATTAACAGCTTGTGTTCTTTTCGCCTTTTTTGCTGGATTTGCTGATCTTGAAGCTTGCGAACTTTCTGCTGAACTCTTTTGCTGTTCCACCTCTAGTTCATTACCGTCTTGTATTTTAGTAATGTTTTCGCTATCCAACTCCTTCTCTGTTACTTTCAATTTCGATTCATCCCTCATAAAATCTTTCTGCCAGGTGTCAGCGGTCAACCTGGTTTCTTCTTTCACTTTGGATTTTTCACGAATCTTTTTCGCCATTTCCATTCTAAGACGTCGTCCTTCTCCGCTGCCTCCGCGCAAATCAATACCAGTATAGTTACCCTGACCATCGTTATTTTCCAAGGCGCTTTTGACGAAATGTCCACCAATGGCTAACGTTTTCAAGAAGAAATCTAAACACACCCTAACGCGTTCACCCTCGCTGGTTAGCAATAAATAATGACTTGTGTATTTGCGTTGCGTTTTCGCGTGCTTTCGTATCTTTGCCCGCGGCTTACATTCCACCCAAGATAGAATGTAGTTCTTACGTTCCATATAACTTAGTTCCCAGAAATCCTTACATAATTTCTGCCTTTGTTGCTGATCAATTTCTGCACATTGTTTCTTACATTTTCCAATACACCTAGCCGGCTTTGGTCTCCTTAATTTTGGTATATATTCTGCTTCCGAAGTGTTTCGGTTCTGCTTGATTTTTTTAAGACTTTTTCTCGTACTACTTCGTGTAGTGCGTCGTCGTAATGGTACTATAATGTCAGATTCATCACTTTCCAAATCGATATTTTCTTCTTCACATTTGTAGTTATCATCATGAATGTCGTCACATTCGAAATCACTCTCCGGTTCGGATTTCATGGAAACTGAAGCATAATTAGTTTTAATTGGGTCCTCCTCCTCTTCATCGATTTTTGTTTCGTCATTATCAGTGCCATAAACAGCGCCAACCTGATATTCTTCATACTCTTCACTGTCGGCAGCGTCATCTTTCCCTTTCTGTTCGGTTTTTATATTCTTTTGTTGTCTCTGTAGTTTCGTTTCTTCCAGAAATACTGTGTTCGTATCCATAAGGTTGTAGCTGTCCGATGTTGTGTTTGATGGTGTCCATGCCAACGATTTATCCTTTGTTTTGTGTTTGGAAAATGTTTTAACTGAAATCAAGAAGGGCGTATAAAGGGCCTTATCAGGCATCACTCGATACTTTAACATTAAAAAATCTTATTTACACTGTTAATATTTTGTGGATCACTTGCGCCGTGTCTCACATTATTTTTTTGTTATTCTATAGAAATTTGTAAACGAGTATAAATACTGTCAATAAACAAACATTTTTTAAATCACTCCAATGTCTTAAGCTATTTCGACCTTAATAAGAAATAAACATGTACACGGAACGGAAACCGTACATAAAATTAATGTATTTGGACATTAAAATTGATGAAAATAATAGTTGATTTTGAACCAACTAACGTGTTCATTAAAATTTAATAAACATCGTTCATAGGGGTAACATTCCATTTCATATATGTACATAAGTGAAGATACAAATAATAAACTGTTTACACTAAGTGCTTCACTAATCGTCTGAGAATTGCAGAAATATGCAAAGCCGTCGGCAAATTAACGAACGAAGGAAACACATTGAATTTGTCTTTTGCATACTAGTTAATCAACAATGAATTCTTCTAATAGCGTTCATAAACATTGGGTAGGTTCAGAAACGCAGCATAAAGCGCAACAGCGGCAGTAAATATTTTTTTGATAATTGTGATGAGCGACGCTTAATGAAAGGCTTACGTTTATGAACGCTCTACTTCAGGGCTGCTCACCTCATAGGCACTCAAAGCACAATTGTTTTTGTTTTGTTCCGAATCATAGGCACAGATACATATTTTCACCTCAAATATGAAAATAAAATTTTCTTTGCACTCCCATAAGCACTCAGATATAAAAAAAATTTTATATGTATGTGCCTATGATTCCTATTGAATGTGCAGAGCAAAGGCACTTTGTATAGAAGCTCGAGCACTGCCGTAAGAAATCGAAATTTACAATAACAAATGTGTAATGAAAAAAAAATTAAAAAAATTAAGGCACTGTAAAAAATTAGTATTCAAAAAATTTTCATATAAAAAATAAAAAAAATTTTTATGTATGTGATACATTTGAAAATAAATTCTAAAATAACATTTTATTGGAATTCATAAAAAAATTTAAATGAGGGACATTCCATCGTGACTCCTGGGACATTTGACTCCAGAGCTTAGTCAACTTTAAATTATAAAACTGACATCGGGACTTAAATTGCTATGAAATATATTTATCGACATGGATAAATATCCAATACAACAAATGCATTAAAAGAATTGGCTAAATAATAACAAATAGCTTTGTAACTACTCAGTAAATGAGTGTGACTCCTGGGACACCGAAAAATCCCTTTGTTGCACCTTTATGAGCACGAATACGAATTTTAGTTCAACTATTCAACTTTCACCTACAATTTGTATATGGTCGAAAAAACATACTGCATAGTACCATATTCTATAAAAATATTTTATATATTCAAAGTCAATTAACTATTTTCAATATTTAAAATTGTGACTCCTGGGACAAGTTTTTGTGACTCCTGGGACAAGTGCGAAATATGTAATATACTAGATTATTGAAATCAGTTTTATTATTTTTTTTAGCCCTTTTTGACCAAGTTATTCATAAATCTCTCCCAGAAGAATTGAAACCAAGCCAATTAAATGAAAAAAATAAAGTGAATGCAAAATAATACTTATATTTACTTCAAATTTCTGATTAAATACACTGGATCACAAAATGAAATTTTTTGTCTGTACTTTGAATGCGACTATCCTATCCATATGTAAAATCGGTCGCTGATTCCGAAAATCGGGTTCATTTTTAATTCTATGTGAAGGTTTTTGAGATATCGCCAATTTACCGCTATTTGGCCAATGGCTCCACTTAATCCTGTATATCTCTTTAAATCAGTGAACTATCTTCCTTGAGGTGGCACCGAACGAAAGAAAATTAAATTTATCTACTTTTCGTGGCTCCCATAATATTTTTCTCTATCTCTTATAGTTTCTGAAATATTGACGATTCAATTTGAATTTTTACGATTTTTTTAAGAAAAAATTGATTTTTTCAGGCAATATCTTTAAAACCAATGTTTTTACCTTTACGTGAAGCTTCATTCCATTAGCAAAAAAATAAGCTATCAACGAAGAAAATCCATGGTAAAATAGAAAAGTTATAGGCGATCAAGTAAATACAGCCAAGTCGCGCATGATATTTTATTTCGTTTGGTGTCACCACAAGGAAGATTGCTTACTGCGTTAAAGAGATATACAGGATTAAGTGGAACCATTGGCCAAATAACGGTAAATTGCCGATATCTCAAAAACCTTCCCATAGAATTAAAAATGAACCAGATTTTCGCAATCAGCGACCGATTTTACATATAGATAGGATGGTCGCGTTTAGAGTATATTTTGGCTGTAGAGCAGTGATATTTATTTAAAACAAGTCGAATTCAACATCTCTATTTATTTAAAACTATATAATAAAAACTAAAAAAATTTCAAAATTTTGTTTCAGAATCTTCTATTTTAAGTACAGGTTTGCCCTAATACATTAGAGTTCAGAATCGTGTGACTCCTGGGACATATTTCAAAATAGTCTAGAAACCACAGTATGACCCTATTAACTTAAAAAATGTATTTAGACGGTGAACAGCCTTTTAATCCTTACTTTCATAAATATCTGGTTTCATAGGGTCATACCTGAGGTTACCAGACCAATTTTTATGCCTTTTCGTGTGACTCCTGGGACACCCCATATGAATCAATTATATGAAGATATACGCAAAAATCACATATCCTTTTTTAATTTTTTGTGATGCAAGTAATTTACATTTTTCTCTGCTTTACTTGAATGACATGCAATTTTTTTTTTTACAAATGAAAATATAGCTAATATAGGAATGCAAACATGACCAAACTTTTTCCGCAAAATAGTTAGGTGTGAAGTCAAAGTTCTATGGACAAAAATTTTGGGTTTTTACATATTTTTCTATATTTCTGTTGCCAGATTAGTAAAATATACACATTTAGTTACAGGTAACTGAATAAATAGGAATGATTAGTAGCATTTTAAATTTTATGTCGTTTTCCTCTTTTGGCTGGAATGTCCCATGAGCAAAAAAATTTTTCAGTGCATATACAAAATTTGTAGATGTATTGAGTTTTGTACTTTCAATACGAGAGCGTTGAGCAGCCCTGCTCTACTTGTACGACAAAAGCAGGTTGCGCTTCAAACTGAGTTTCTGAACAAAGTCATAGTTTATAAGCCATAAAGACTGTTAAAATTTTGAATTTTGTTCTACGTCAAGTTTATGAATTTTCTATTAACTTTGTGAACGCCTTCATTAAATTTTATGAAATTCTTTAAATTAAATCAATGAATTTATTCATAAAACTCACTACGGAAAATTTATGAAGGCCGTTCATTAAATATTATTGAACCATTTTTATCCGTATACATCCATATGTACCTTCATGCATATACTAAAGAAATTCTTAAATTAGAAAGAAAAAAAATTGGTATTAATCGCTACAAATTGATGTCCGACTGTATAGACGGCAGTATGTTAGATTACCATTTACCGCCGGCTAATCTGTAAAGAGGCATACATACATATTTGTGGTCACAAGTAATAATCGCCTAAATCGTAAAATATGATATCGAAATAAATTGCTTTTTATATTCGAAGGCCTTTCTCAAAAAATCATAAAAGTCGATTAAAAGCTATGTATGCAAAATCGATGAGCCATTCCCGATTAAATTTTGTAAATAAAACAAAATGATATGAAGAAATTTCATTAAGTATATACATATGTACATATATTTTGGCTATTATGGCAAGTTAAATTTACCTCTATTGTGAGTTACGCCAAAAAGTTTTTTTTTTTAATATATTTTGATTGAAGTATGTTATAGGTATGAGGGTTTTACAGAGATACAGTTTTAAAAGTAGAAAAAATGTGTACTTAATCCTTTCTTAAGTCAACTTAGGCGGTTAATTCTTGTGGCCAAACATACATATCGCTATCTTAGCGTACAAAATGTGCAAGTCCACTTTTATGAAAAAGTGCATTTTTATGCAGAACGCTAGAAAAATCAAATACGCACCACGCTAAACAAGTCTATGATACTTGTCGTAATTATACTCGTTGTTATTCAGTGATACGCAAATTGGCCAAATCCAAAAAGCGAAGAAAATTGTGTACCTAAGTCCAAAATAGTATTTACATGAACAAATTTTTTTTTTTTCCAATCGAAATTTTTCATTTTTAGTTTTTTGTATCTCCTACAAAGTTTTAAAAGAGGACTTACACAATTTGCGCTCTAAGCTAGCGATATGTACAATTGTTCTAGATAGTCTGGTTAATGATGTTCATCATTATGACTTTTAGTTACACAGATATCATGCTACAAGTTTCAAAATCGATCTTTAGAAAAGTTTTTTTTTAAGTAGGCGTGGCTATCATCCGATTTCGTCCCAATAAGAATCTGTGTACCAAATTTTATTAAAATATTTAAATTTTTGAGCAAGTTAGAGTACGTACGTATGGACGGACGGCGCCATGTCGATTTTTTTCACCCTGATCATTTTGATATACATATGTATGTATGTATAAGTACATACATCTAGAAACCCATATCATCTATCTCATTTATTTTATTTGTTTATTAAAAGCTAAATTTATAATATAAAATTATAAATTAGCTGTATAGCCATAGCGTCAAATGCCTTAGGCAAGATATCTATCTCAATTATTTCTTGGTATTACATTTCACCTTTATGAAATGAAAACTATAAGACTCTGTGTTCTACATACAGCTGAATATATGTAATAATCTACTACAGCAGGATGTATGTATGTATGTACAAAGTTTTCAAAACCTTTCGTATAGCTCTTTAATTATTACTAACAACACTTTGAAAGAATTTCCTTAGCAATGTGATAATGAGAAAATTTAATTATCTCTTAATAAGAGTACAATAAAGACGGCATCGTTATATCCGATAATCATAACTAATCTTAACAAAGGTATGCCAACTAAATGTTACCTTCTTATTATTACACTGTGGAACAAATTTAGGTCAACAAAAGTTAACTCGGTTCTGAAAGTTAGGGGTGAAAATAGAGGCTAAATTAGAAGACCCGTATCGCGGCGTTTGCTTAGGTTAGTTCGAATTTGTTTTTAATCGACCTTTGAACTTTGCAGGCAAATGCCGATTTTCAGCATATTGTTTGTATGGTTTTTTTGCTATAACTCGTCGACTAATTGAGATTGTTGGAGATTGTTGGAGTGACTGCAAACGAAAGAAAATTAAATTTCCTATACAAGGGGTCTATAACATTTTTCTCTACCTCTTATAGTTTCTGAAATATTAATGATTCAATTTGAATTATTTCGATTTTTCAAAGAAAAAATTGACTTTGTCAGGCAATATCTTTAAAACCAAAATTTTCACCTTCGGTTTTACTCCCTTGCGTGAAGCTACATTCTATTAGCAAAAAAATAAGCTATCAACGAAGAAAATCCATGGTAAAATGGAAAAGTTATAGGCGATCATGTAAATACAGCCAAGTCGCGCAATGCCTCTGCAGTAGCAGCACATTGGCAGCGCAGTAGATACAAGCCCATTTACGGGTATAACATGCATAAAATATACCCGTGCAGATGCATTGCCCGACTTGACTGTATTTACATGATCGCCTATAACTTTTCCATTTTATCATGAATTTTCTTCGTTGATAGCTTATTTCGTGTCACTCCAACAAAAAAATCTCAATTAGTCGACGAGTTATAGCAAAAAAACCATACAAACAATATGCTGAAAATCGGCATTTGCCTGCAAAGTTCAAAGGTCGATTAAAAACAAATTCGAACTAACCTAAGCAAACGCCGCGATACGGGTCTTCTAATTTAGCCTCTATTTTCACCCCCAACTTTCAGAACCGAGTTAACTTTTGTTGACCTGAATTTGTTCCACAGTGTTATTCTACTATTCTTAAAGCATATGCAAATTTTGCGGCCGCCCTTGGTTCTCATAACTGACACTTATTAAATGCGGCTGCTGGACATAACCAATTGTTTGATAAATGTTTTGATATTGTGCAATCTGTGATGGTTGGATTGGATGTGCAGGCGGTGGCTGTGGAAACTGTTGCTGTTGCTGTTCCTGCTGTGTGGCCTCCTGTTGATACATTGGTACTAGAACCGCCTGTGTCGTCGACGGCTGTGGCGCGTATCGCTGTTGTAAAACTCGCATTGTTTCTGTAGCATTCGGTGCCAATTGCGACCAAAAACCGCCCTCTTCGCCAGTGAATGCTGAGATATTTGCATTACTTGTGGTTGTGGATACACCAGCGCTTGTGGATGATGTTTGCTTCCTTGCTGCACTAAGTTTATGGGCACGTTTCGATTTTGGTTGTAGAAATTCTAATTTGAAATCTCTATGAAATATTTTGCGGAAATAATATTCGTTAACTGAGAGTTTATTTCTTTGTTCGCAATCTTGTTTATATTCGCAATACATTTTCTTTATATGCAATGAACTGTGTAGAAAACGTGTTTTATATTTTTTATCTGGCACCCATGTTGGATAACTATTTATATGTTCGTGTACTCCAGCTATTTGTTCTTCGGAAATTTTACTATGCGGCATGTCACCTGTAAAGGTACCAGTTTCTTTGTCCACATGTTTTCGTGCGCGGGCCAGAAAATTTTCAGAAATGCTGAGTGTTTTATTAAAGAAACGAGCACAAACCCGCACATTTTCACCACGTTCTCCACGTAGGAAAAACCGATTTGTGTATGCACGTACTCGATCTATTTTACGATATTCTGGCGCTTTCATTGAAGTATTTTCGTGCACTTCAACACGCGACAACACGAAATCCTTTCGTCTTTTATAGTCTAAACGCCAAAATGCTGCACACAACAGTTGACGCTGTTCTTCGGTGAATTTCGTGTGACATTTAAATCGGCACGATTTAGAGCAATCGACTGGCTGTGGCGCATGTTCCTCTGGAGCACGCCTACGTCTATTAACAGATGGCTCCTTTTGTGTTCTTTTCGTCTTTTTTGCTGGATTTGCTGATCTTGAAACTTGCGAACTTTCTGCTGAACTCTTTTGTTGATCCACCTCTAGTTCATGACCGACCTGCATTTTAGTAATATTTTCGCTATCCAACGCCCTCTCTGTTTCTTTAAGTTTCGATTCATCCATCATTACATCTTTCTGCTGAGTTTCAACGGTCAACTTGGTTTCGTCTTTTACTTTGGATTTTTCACGAAGCTTTCTCGCTTTTTCAATTTTAAGACGACGGCCCTCTCCGCTGCCTCCGCGCAAATCAATACTAGTATAGTGACCGTAACCATCGTTATTCTCCAAAGCGCTTTTGACGAGATGTCCAGTAATGGCTAAAGTTTTTAAGAAGAAATCTAAGCAGACCCTAACGCGTTCGCCCGCGCTGGTTGGCATAAAATAATGATTTGTGTATTTACGTGGTAATTTTGCATGCTTTTGTATTTTTGCCCGCGGCTTACATTCCACACAAGTTAGAAGATAATTTTTACGTTCCACATAATTTAGTGCCCAGAAATCTTTACATAATTTTTGCCTTTGTTGATCATCAACTCTTTCACATTGCCTTTTACACTTTCCAATACAGCTGGATGGCTTTGGTGTTCTTACTTTTCGTTTATATCCACCTTCTTGTGAAATGATTCGATTCTTCTTGAACTTTTTACTTTTAGTCGTACTACGTTGTGCAGGGCGTCGTCGTAATTTTAACGGCATGACATCGGATTCATCGCTTTCGCTATTCATTTCATTTTTGTAGTTATCGTCATTAATGTCGTCAGATTCAAAATCACTTTCCGGTTCGGATTTCATGGAAGCTGAAGCATTATTAGTTTGAATTGGATCCTCCTCCTCTTCGTCGGTTTTTGCTTCGTCATTATCAGTGCCATAAACAGCGCCAACCTGATATTCTTCATACTCTTCACTGTCGGCAGCGTCATCTTCCCTTTTCTTTTCGGCTTTTATATTCTTTTGTTGTCTCTTTAGTTTCGTTTCTTCCAGAAATACTGTGTTCGTATCCATAAGATTGTGGCTGTCCGATGTTGTGTTTAATGGTGTCCAGGCCAACGATTTGTTCTTTCTTTTGTGTATGCAAAATGTTTTAGCTGAAATCAAGAAGGACGTATACAGACGACAACCATTTTTTAATTTAATAAAAGCTTATTTACACTGTTAATATTTTAAGGGTCACTTGCAGCATGGCTCACATAATTTCCTTTTTTTTGCTATTCTTTACAAGTTTTTAGTTCACTATTGCCGTCGTCGAAAACTATGCAGGAGTCTTGATTTTGGGGTGAAAAACGGTTTTTCACATAATAAACGAGTAGGTATAAATAATTTCAATAAATAGACCTTTACTAACTGGACCCGTGCACATCCTTTACAACAAATTACAAGATATAGTACATTGCGCCAGTCGGCATGCGCTTGTGTTGTCACGCCTATTTTTAAAAAATTATATTTATTTGGTTTTATGTCAACAGTGGCACCAACTTTGAAAGAATTACCTTTATATTTGACAAAGATATCGCATAAAATGTTTTTATTATACCTCTTTATAATACTCATACATATGTGTATGAAAGTGGGCGTGATCGTCAACCGATTTGTGCAATTTTTCTTCAAAATATATGCCTTGATAAGCAAATTACGTGTACCAAATTTCTGAGCTATGACGGTAACAGCATAAGGTCATTTCATGGATTTAACTTCATCACTCTGGCTATATTAGTGGCTGAATGATCACGTTTTGCGTAAAATATCCTATATAGCGAAAGTGGGCATGGTTATCATCCGATTTTGCCAAACAAATTCTTAGATTAGAAAAAAAAAATACGATCGACTGCTAAAACAACAGTATGTTAGATTGCCATTTACCATTGACTCATCTGTAAAAAGGCATACCGCTAGCTTAGAGTGCAAATTGTGTAAGTTCCTTTTTTCAAACTTTCTAGGAAAGACACCTAGAAGGACTTGACAATGTGATAATGAGAAAATTTAATTATCTCTCAGAGCTAGAAAAACGAAGTGGAAGTACAATTACCATTACCAATACTCAGTAATTGAAAAAACCTATTACCAAGTATAAGTATATATATTATACTGGTACTTGATACTCATCAGTACGTACATTTTTCATTTCTTTTTCAATTGCTTTCAATTCTTTAAATTTTTTTATTTCATTTTTAAAATAAAACAACCATAGCTTCATGACAGTAAAATATTAAAACGAGTGCATACATTTGAAACTTTTTTGTATGTAACTCCATTAGAATGATCTACACCATTTCCAATTATATTTCAGAAAATTCTCAGTGTATTTCAGAAAACCTCAGATGTATTTCAGAATGTGTAGAGTTCTTATAAAGGAAATTCACTACTTTCAGTGGTTGTAATATTAGGGTCTGATGTATCTTATGTAGAGTATAGAAGACAATATATTGTTGTAAATAAATTCTCCGATTAAACTCCATGCAAATGCTCTAATAAAATTTGTGGCCGTTCTTCGTTCTCATAACTGACACTTATTAAATGCGGCTGCTGGACATAACCAATTGTTTGATAAATGGTTTGATATTGTGCAATCTGTGTTGGTTGAATTGTATGTGCAGGCGGTGGCTGTGGAAGCTGTTGCTGCTGACTCTGTACAATCTGTTGCTGCTGCTGTTCCTGCTGCGTCGACTGCTGTTGATACATGGGCACTAGAACCGCCTGTGTCGCCAACGGCTGTGGTGCGTATCGTTGTTGTAAAACTCGCATTGTTTCTGTAGCATTCGGTGCCAACTGCGACCAAAAACCACCTTCTTCGCCAGTGAATGCTGAGATATTTGGATTACTTGGCTTTTTAATCACTTCGTTGGTGGTGGTGGTTGTGCATACAGCAGCGCTTGTCGATGATGTTTGCTTCCTTGCTGCACTAACTTTATGAGCATGTTTCGATTTTGATTGTAGAAATTCTAATTTGAAATCTCTATGAAATATTTTGCGGAAATAATGTTCTCTAACTGACACTTTATTTTTTCTTTCGCAATCCTCTTTGTATTCGCAATACATTTTCTTTATGTTCAATGAACTGTGTAGAAAACGTGTTTTATATTTTTTCTCTGGTACCCATGTTGGATAACTATTTATATGTTCGTGTATACCAGCTACATGTTCGTCGGGAATTTTATTATGCGGCTTCCTATATCTTCTACGCATATCTTCGCCTGCATAGGCACCCGTTTGTTTGTCCACATGTTTTTGTGCACTGATCACAAAATGCTTACTAATGTTGAGTGTTTTATTAAAGAAAAGCGAACATACGCGTACATTTTCCCCACGTTCTCCACGTAGGAAAAACCGATTTGTGTATGCACGTACTCGATCTGTCTTACGATATTCTGGCGCTGTCATTTTGGTATTTTCGTGCACTTCAACACGCGACAACACGAAATCCTTTCGTCTTTTATAGTCTAAACGCCAAAATGCTGCACACAGTAGTTGACGCTGTTCTTCCGTGAATTTTGTGTGACATTTAAATCGGCACGATTTAGTGCAATCTACTGGCAGTGGCGCATGTTTCTTTGGAGGACCTCTACGTCTAGTTGGTTTCTTTTGTGTTGTAGTTTCCGATGTTGAAACTTGCGAACTTTCTGCTGGCCGTTTCTTTTGTTCCACTTCTGGTTCTTGGCGGTCCTGCCTTTTAGGAATACTTTCGCTGTCGAACGTCCTCTCGGTATCCTTAAATTTCGATTCATCCCCCATTACATCTTTCAGTTGGGTTTCAGCGGTTAATCTGGTTTCTTCCAAAGTTTCAGCAATTTTATTTGTATTTTTTACTTTGGCTCTTTCACGAAGCTTTTTCGCATTTTCAAATTCAATACCAGTATTGTGAGAGCGGCCATCGTTATTTTCCAAAGCGCTTTTGACGAGATGTCCACTAGTGGCTAACGTTTTCAGGAAGAAATCTAAGCATACCCTAACGCGCTCACCCTCGCTGGTTGGCATAAAATAATGATTCGTGTATTTGCGTTGTATTTTTATATGTTTGCGTAAGCGCATCCTTCCCAGCGGTTTACAGTCCACAAAAGTTAGAATGTAATTCTTACGTTCCACTTTATTTAGTGCCCAATATTGTTTACAAATTTTTTGCCTTTGTTGTTCATCAACTCTTTCACATTGCCTTTTACATTTTCCAATGCACCTGGCTGGCTTTGGTCTTCTTACTTTTGGTTTATATCCTCCTTCCTGTGAATTGCTTAGATTTTTCTTTGCCTTCTTGACTTTTTTAGCACTTTTTGTGGTACTTCTTCGTGTACTGCGCCGTCGTAATTTTAACGGGATGATATCGGATTCATCGCTTTCCGTATCCATATTTTTCTCTTCACTTTTGTAATTATCATCATGAATGTCGTCACATTCGAAATCACTTTCAGGTTCGGATTTCATGGAAGCTGAAGCATTGTTAGTTTTAATTGGATCCTCCTCCTCTTCATCGATTTTTGTTTCGTCATTATCAGTGCCATAAACAGCCTCAACCTGATATTCCTCAAACTCTTCGCTGTCGGCAGCGTCATCTTCTTTCTGTTCGGTTTTTATATTCTTTTGTTGTCTCTTTAGTTTTGTTTCTTCCAGATATACTGTGCTTGTATCCCTTAAATCATGGATGCCCAATTTTGAATTTGACGGTTTCCAGGTCAACGATTTATCCTTGTGTTTGGAAAGTGTTTTAGCTGAAATCAAGAAGGGCGTATACAGAGCCTTGTCAGGCATCACTCGATACTTTAATATTCATTTTTAACCAATTTTTAATTTAATAAAATCTTATTTACACTGTTAATATTTTATGGGTCACTTGCGCCATGGATCACATAATTTTTTTTATTCTATAGAAATTTTTGTGTACAATAAAAAAATATTTCATCATTGCCGTCGTCGAAGACAATGCAGCAATCTGTTGATTTTGGAGTGAAAAAATATTTTTCACAAATAGAACGAGTATAAAAACTTTCAATAAATATACATTTATTAAATCAATCCCATGTCTTAAGCTAGTTCGACCCTTATTAGAAATACACATGTAGGTACATACATAAGGACCGCACAGACAGGAAAGTGCACACTTTATATCCATTATTTCTAGTTGAATGTGCGTCTGATTTCAAAGAGACAAAGAGCGTTGGAAAGTGTGATTTCTTCTGCTTAAATTGCTTTCTATCCGTGAAATAACTGGCTGGGAATTTTTCGTTATAATGACGACAAAGCATATGTAAAAACTGATTCCAAAACATTACCAGGCCCCTAGTACTACACAAAACAGAAAGTTTGTATTGTGGACCAGTCAGTATCGTCAATAAAAAATAGAAACATTATTTTATAACGAACATAATATTCGGCAAAATATACGCGAAGAAATATTTAAAAAGTCGATTAATACCATTTTATAACAATCAAAACGCGTCAACACGCGATATTCAACTAAAACATTGCTGGAAGAAAATAACATGGACTAGGTACATTAACTCATTAGTGGTTGCCGTGCCAATTTGGGAACACCCAATAATATATTTTATATTTATTGTAGATTTGCTTTGACAACTAATGGGTTAAAAAGGACCAGAACCCAACAAACTCGCCAAACTATGTAGATACAATTGAAATATGTATATTGGGATATTGTGAAGAGCAAAATGAGGAAAGGTGGCGGAGAAGCCTATAATATTGAACAATTAAAATAACACTGTCGAAAAGTAACTCAAGCAGTGACCAAAGGGTTTGTGCACAATTTGATGAAAGGTGTTAAAACTAAAATTCGACGAAAATTACAGACAACATTTTTCCCGCGTTTTTAGTAAAACCTAATTTGAATATGTATATCTTTACCATAAAAAACCAAATACCTACAAAAATGTCAGAGGACACTATGTGTGCACTTTCTTTTTGGTACAGTCCTTACATATCTATTATATAAAAATAAGTCGCATTTTCCTCCCTGATGATTTAGCTCCAGAACGGCTGGACTGAATTAAAAGAAATTTTGCACGTAGTTTTCGATTGAGCCCGACATGGTTTATGGCCAAAAAAAAGTATAAGAGTCCGGGAAGGTTTTGGAGATATTCCACAAAATGTGGACCAGGGTAACCCTATAACGGGATCGTACGATATGGGTATCAAATGAAAGGTGTTGACGAGTGCTTGAACAAGGTGTAGTTATTGGTCCCATATAAGACCCCGTATTCGAGGTATTTCCTGAAATATGAACCAGGTGTGACCCCAAACGGGTTTTCTACAAAATGGGTATCAAATAAAAGGTGTTGGTGAGTATTTAAAAAGAGGTGATTTTCAAGACCCTATGCGACCCGTTTTCCGAGATATCGACCAAAATGTGGACCAGGGGTGACCCTAGAAAGTCTGGAGGGATAGAATAGTCATAGGGATAGGGCTAGAGATCTGGATAGGGATAGGGATAAGGATAGGGATAGGGATAGGAATAGGAATAGGAATAGGAATAGGAATAGGAATAGGAATAGGAATAGGAATAGGAATAGGAATAGGAATAGGAATAGGAATAGGAATAGGAATAGCAATAGGAATAGGAATAGGAATAGGAATAGGGATAGGGTTAGCGATAGGAATAGGAATAGGGATAGGTATAAGGATAGGGATAGGGATGGGGATAGGGATAGGGATAAGGCTACACGGCAATCTAGGACTTTTCCTTTATGCTTTATAGGAATAAATTTTAGGCAGAACAACGTCTGGCGGGTCAGCTAGTACTGAATAAATTCTTAAATAAGAAGAAACGTATTAATCGCTACAAACTGATGACCGACTGTAAAGACAGTATTTTAGATTATCATTAACTGACTCATCTAACTCATTTGTAAAGGGGCATACATATGTACAATTGTCCTAGAATATTGCTTAATGATGTTGTTCAAGAAAATATCGTGGAATATTTCAATTGGTTAATTTGTACAGGTATGCAGGTTTTCCTTTTAAAATCTGCGATTTTCTAAACCCATTAACTGCCCTGAAAATCTCGAACGTGTTTCTTTTAATACTCCTGCCAGACCACTATATTCTTAGCCTATAAGATCTACAACTACATAATATATATATTATATTTTGTAGCTGAGTTAATACAAACATGAAATGCAAAATACAAAAAGAAATATTGTAATTCAGCTCGATCCAACTGAGTTTAGAAGGGGTTGCCTATAAGGATTTGGCTATGTGATAATGGAAAATTGAATTATCTCTTAATTAAAGAACCTTAGTCATAGTTACATATATTCGATAATCATAACTAAACTTAAAAAAGTTATGCGAATATGTGTGCTAATTTCATATCTCAGCCGGCATAAATCTGTAGGTCCACCCAATAAGAAACACAAAAATTAAGAAGCACGCCTCCAGTTGGGAGACAAGCTCGGAATTAAAACTTATTAGAATTAGAATCACGTCTGTGAATTATTATATTATATATTCCATTATTATTATACTATTCTTAAAGAATATGCATATTTTGTGGCTGTTCTTCGTTATCATAACTGACACTTATAAAATGCGGCTGCTGTACATAGCCAAGTGTTTGATAAATATTTTGATATTGTGCAATCTGTGATGGTTGGATTGGATGCGCAGGCGGTGGCTGTGGAAGCTGTTGCTGCTGACTCTGTACAATCTGTTGCTGTTGCTGTTCCTGCCGCGTCGACTGCTGTTGATACATGGGCACTAGAACCGCCTGTGTCGCCAACGGCTGTGGTGCGTATCGTTGTTGTAAAACTCGCATTGTTTCTGTAGCATTCGGTGCCAATTGCGACCAAAAGCCGCCTTCTTCGCCAGTAAATGTTGAGATATTTGGATTACTTGGTTTTTTTAACACTTCGTTGGTGGTGATGGTTATGGGTACACCAGCGCTTGTGGATGATGTTTGCTTCCTTTCTGCACTAACTTTATGAGCATGTTTCGATTTTGGTTGTAGAAATGCCAATTTGAAATCCTGATGAAATATTCTGCGGAAACAACCACTACTAACCGACGGTTTATTTTGTCGTTGACAATCCTCTTTGTATTCGCAATACATTTTCTTTATATTCAATGAACTGTGTAGAAATCGTGTTTTATATTTTTTATCTGGTACCCATGTTGGATAACTATTTATATATTCGTGTACTCCAGCTATATGTTCGTCGGGAATTTTATTATGCGGCTTAGTACATTTTCCACGCATGTCTTCACCTGTATAGGCACCCGTTTGTTTGTCGACATGTTTTCGTGCGTTTTCCAGAAAATGCCTATTAATGTTGAGTGTTTTATTAAAGAAAAGCGAACACACTCGCACATTTTCACCACGTTCTCCACGCAGAAAAAAACGATTTGTGTATGCACGTACTCGATCTCTCTTACGATATTCTGGCGCTGTCATTGAGGTATTTTCGTGCACTTCAACACGCGACAACACGAAATCCTTTCGTCTTTTATAATCTAAACGCCAAAATGCCGCACACAGTAGTTGACGCTGTTCTTCCGTGAATTTCGTGTGACATTTAAATCTGCACGATTTAGAGCAATCGACTGGCAGTGGCGCATGTTCCTTTGGAGCACGCCTACGTCTACTGGCAGATGGCTTCTTTTGTGTTTTTTCCGTACTTTTTGCTGGATGTACCGATCTTGAAACTTGGGAATTTTCTGCTGGACTATTTTGTTGCTCCTCTAGCTCTTGGCCGTACTGCTTTTTAGGAATGTTTTCGCTATCCAAAGCCTTCTCTGTTTCATTTAATTGCGATGTGTCCCTCATTACGTCTTGCTGCTTCGTTTCAGCGGTCAACCTGGTTTCTTCCAAAAGTTCAGCATCTTTATTCGTATTTTTTACTTTGGATTTTTCACGAATTTTTTTCGCCATTTCCATTTTAAGACGTCGTCCTTCTCCGCTGCCACCACGCATATCAATACCAGTATAGTTACCCTGACCATCGTTATTCTCCAAAGCGCTTTTGACGAGATGTCCACTAGTGGCTAAAGTTTTTAGAAAGAAATCTAAGCAGACCCTAATGCGTTCACCCTCGCTGGTTGGCATGAAATAATTATTTGTGTATTTGCGTTGCGTTTTTACATGCTTTCGTATCTTTAACTGCGGCTTAGATTCCACACAAGTTAGAATAAAATTCTTACGTTCCACTTTATTTAGTGCCCAGAAATCTTTACATAATTTTTGTCTTTGTTGATCATCAACTCTTTCGCATTGCCTTTTACACTTTCCAATACAGCTGGATGGCTTTGGCCTTCTTACTTTAGGTATACGTCCGCCTTCCTGCAAATTGCTGCGATTCTTCTTCGACTTCTTGTCTTTTTTAAGACGACCTTTCATCGTACTACTTCGTGTAGTGCGTTGTCGTAATTTTAACGGGATGACATCGGATTCATCGCTTTCTGTATCCACATTTTCCCCTTCACTTTTGTAATTATCATCATGAATGTCGTCACATTCGAAATCACTTTCCGGTTCGGATTTCATGGAAACTGAAGCGTTGTTAGTTTTAATTGGATCCTCCTCTTCATCGATTTTTGTTTCGTCATTATCAGTGCCATAAACAGCCTCAACCTGATATTCTTCATACTCTTCGCTGTCGGCAGCGTCATCTTCTTTCTGTTCGGTTTTTATATTCTTTTGTTGTTTCTTTAGTTTTGTTTCTTCCAGATATACTGTGCTTGTATCCCTAAAATCATGGATGCCGAATGTTGTATTTGACGGTGTCCAAGCCAATGATTTATCCTTTTGTTTGGAAAATGTTTTAGCTGAAATCAAGAAGGGCGTATACAGAGTCTATCAGGCATCACTCGATACTTTAACATTCATTTTCAACCAATTTTTAAGTTAATAAAATCTTTTTTTTTTTTCAATTCTTCTCAAGTAAAACTGGCCAATAGCTCACATAAAATGAATAATATCTTATTTACACTGTTAATATTTTATGTGTCACTTGTGCCATGGCTCACATTATCTTTTTTATTATTCTTTAATAAATTTTGAATGCAATAAAATACTTCACTATTGCCGTCATGGAAGACTATGCGAGAATCTGTGGATTTTGGAGTGAAAACTATTTTTCCCAAAGTAAACGAGTATAAATATTTTCAAGTAATAAACATTTATTAAATCAGTCCTGTCTTAAGCTATTTCAACCCTTATAAGACATACAAATGTACATTAGGGTGATCCTTAAAATCAAATGATCGATTTTCTTCGGTATCACCGCCTAGATCGGTAACAGTACAGCCGAAGATATCACATATGAATTTTGGTTCCAACCGGAGATGGTTGAAGGGTGTCGCACAGGGGTCAACGTTCAGAAAACTGTATGGGGGTTCATAAAATTAATGTATTTTTTTTATATCAATTTCCCGAAATCGATAGTCCTGAAATCAGAGATATTAAATGTAAATTTTGGTACCGATCGCAGACGGTTAAGGGATGTCGCACAATGTTCAAAGTTCAGACCAAAGTACGGACCAAAAAATTGCATAACATTTTTTATATCTAATGCTCAAAATTGATAGTAATATGATTTCGAGGTAAATTGCTTTTTATATTCGAAGGCGTTTAAATTTTAAAGTTGAGGCCAGAATTTATATAAGATTTTGAAAAGATTTCTAAATATACTGTTATGTAACACATTTAATTATAATGTAAAAAGTTCAATCCGCAATGCTTTCAAAAATCCCATTGATTTTAGGGAATTTTTTTCTGAAAGGTGTTTGCCTTTTCTTCCATACAAATTTATAAAAAAAAAATTAAATAAGCGTGAGACCGTATCGATTTAAAATTTCCGATAACCAATGAAAATTTTCAGAGAATTTGGAATACAATATCTAATTACAATTAAATGAGCTCCACAGTTGCATACTCCAAAGTCTTCTAAAAAAAATGACTTTGAATTGCTTAACCCCCTTTTACGATATTTCCTTGGTTTCTTTGGAAAATTGGAAATACTTAAAATCAGGGACCCATAATAATCATTATTCGTTATATTTTCAGAGAAAAAATCAAATACGTACTTGCAAACATCGTAGAAGAGTATTGAGTTTGTGTGTGTGCATGTCTAAAAGAGCACTATCCGAATCCACTATGATCGAACAATTTTAAGCGATATCCATAAAAATCAAAAATAATCATTACTTTTTGAGTTATATTTTTTTGATCGAAAATAACACTTATCCCTTGAGTGATATATTTATCGCTCAGAAATAAAAATTTATCTCTGAGTTTTATTTTTTTGCTTAGGTCGAAAAACTCAAATCGTCTCTGAAGTGCTCTGGAACATAATTACTAAAAAATTCCCATCGATATAACTTCGTGAATGAGTGATATTTTTGATCGAAAAAAATAAAACTGACACAATAATGATTATTTCTGAAAGATTAAATATCTGATCAAAACAAATAAAACTTAAAAAATAGTGATTATTTTTGATGAAATATAAAAAAGATTCAACATATATATAATGATTAAATGGCGATTTTTATTATAAAACTCATAATGATTATGGTCCCTGCTTAAAATACTGCTTATAAATGGGTCAGAGGTTAAAAACAATCGGTGATAAATGTCTCGTATACATTCACCTACATTAACCAAGATATGCGTTAGAAAAATAAACATTATCTATAATCAAATACAAAAAAAAATTCTTTGGTTTTTTTGGAAGTTTCTGCAAACTAAATAATAAATGTAAACATAACTAGAAGCGGCAAACCGTCTACTTTTCAAAGGCATCAACATATTTTTCGTGGATTGACCTGAAATAAAGTTATGGACCAATATACATACATACATATGTATGACATCACCTTTGGAAAAGGGTTTTGTCCCCTAACTCCAGATATTAGCTTTGTTCAACAACTTTACTTGCAAGAAGAGCGTCAGTTACAAATTAAGAGTAAAAACGAGAAAAAGAGAAAATTATCAACCAAAGTTATTGAACACAAAAGTTGTATTCGCTTACTTTTTCCAGCAGCTTTTCTCTGTCTGCCTCTATCACTCTCTATCTCGCCAAAAACGATTTTTCCTCCCACCAGAGATAATTATCCAAAAAAGTAAAAAAATGCTAATCTATTCAAATCTTGCAGCAAAGACGAACAGCTGATCAAATTAAAACTATAAGAATTAACAAAATATAAACAAATCCTATTTTTACAAAAATTTAGAGGAAATTTGTATTACTTTAGCTTATGGCGTTTTCTTTTCTCGAAATAATGTTGCCCTGTTTGATTTTCTTAGCCATTTTGTAAGTTTGTCTGGTCCTTTCACCAAATATTGACTTCTAACTAAGTAAGAGGGCACCCTTATCTACAAATTCAGCCATTTTATAGAAAGTCAAGATACGTAATTCGATAATTGGGATATAGGAGGGCAACATTTTTTCGTAGAAAAGAAAACGCCATTAGTTTCAGCAGTAGATTATGCATGCATTATATGTTACTAATAAAGAAACATGTATGTATGTACATATACATATAACTATGGAGTTGCGACTGCCTGCTGGCATTGCATATTGACGTGCATACATATATGCATACTTATAAGTTAGCAGAGGGTAACCAGCGGACTTCCTACATTAAGCAACAAACATCCAATGCTGCTGTTATCATCCGAAATTTAGCTCAAGTACAGATGCAGACATAATCAAATGTTATTTATTTACATCTTTCATAATTAATTCGTCCATATTTAACTTTTTTAATTTTGAATTTCAATTTTGCAATTTTCGCAAATTACAAACATATGTTTTTTCATCAGCTGTTTTGCTGCTGGACAAATGTGATGGAAAAAAATTGTCAAGCAGAATTTTGCAGCCTCTCACAAAAATAAACGTCACTTTGCTCTCTCATTTCCATCACTTCTGCAATTTTTTTGCGTAAAAAAATGGAAAAAGCGGATATTTGTTGCAAAATTGTAATAAATTGCAACAAATTGCTGTACGCGAGTACACCTAAAATTGTAAACATTTGCAAGTAAACAGCTGATGCGCTGTTTTCACAATTTGATTTTTAGGTTAGGTTGTAATTGAATTCTTTGAAATTGAAAATGAATGTAAATAACTGAATTAGGAAGACGAAAATCTACCTTGGATATTCCACAACATCATCAACATTCCTTTTTGCGCTAATTTATTTAGTATGCAATTAGAAATTAGCGATTAAAATTTTTGCATATTTCCAATTGAAATTTTTGTGATCATATGTTTTTGACGCTTCTATTTTTTTTAAAGCTGCAAGTAGTTGCAAGTGAAAATTTTACTTGCAACTATTTTCAACTCTCTCGAAGTCTTACTCTCCCAATTTGACTCTCTTTTGCAAATTTTTTGTGTTATTGAACATAAAATTCGCAACTATTTGTAAAAGCAATTAAAAATTTGTGGCCGCTGTGGTGCAGTGGGTAGAGTGCTCGCCTGCTATGCCAGAGGTCTCGGGTTCAAACCACGGTCCGAGAAAAACCAAAAAATTTTTCTAATTAGTAAAAATCCAATTATTGGATTTTTTAAGAGCAGCGGTCACCTCTCGGCAGTGGGCGGCATACCCTCCGAGTGTATTTCTGCCATGAAAAAGCTTCTCACAAAAAATGCATTCGCCGTTCGGAGCCGGCATAAAACTGTAGGTCCACCCAATTGGTAGTAAAAACAAAAAGGAGCACACCTCGAATGTGGAGAGAAGCTCGGCTATAAAACTCGTCAGAGTTATAACAGCGCCATTGTATTATATATTAATATATTAATTAAAAATTTTGAGTTATTGAACAAAGCTATTGAATGTGGATTGTAAATTTTACGCATACAAAAATTGTTGTATTTACTTTCAACAAGCCTCCAACTCTCTATCTAAGGTAAAGGTAAAGGTAAAGGTAAAGGTAAAGGTAAAGGTAAAGGTAAAGGAAAAAGAAAGAGAAATGTAGATGGAAACTCTTATTATAACATAAACACATTTTTCGTCGCTGCGAAGCGGGACGGGTATTTGCTAGTCCTAAATAAAATATGTTCCAGTAATTCATTTATAACTGTTAAAAGTTACAAATACCACTAGCAAGTGTTAATATTCACGTGAAATATGAGAATCCATCACAACTACTCAATTCAATTATCTTAAAACTCAAAATAATCACGACAAAACAACGACTTTGCAGACGCTAAAAAATAATTATAACGTGATTTTCAGAAATATCTACTACAGCTAACGCGTGGTATGGGATTGACAGGAGGGAGTTGAGTTATTATTTCCTGGTCTATTCTTAAGGTGTGGGAGTGCTTTTTTATACTCAGCTGTACTAGTAAACAGAGTATAATGATTTTGATTTCATAACGGTGAATTGTAACAGCATGAAATAATCGATATACTTAGATATGCGCTTATATATATATATATGTATTGAGCCAGGTCCGTCCGTCCGTCTGTACACACTCTAACTTGCGCAAAAATTTAAATATTTTGTTGAAATAACTGGGTTTTAATTAATTAGAAATTCCTGGCAGGAGTTTGAACAAGCTCGCCCTTAAACATTGTTAGAGTTATATTCGAGCCAGTGATTTACTATTATATTAATTATAGTTATGTATATTATATTATTATTATACAATTCTTAAAACATATGCAAATTTTGTGGCTGTTCTTCGTTATCATAACTGACACTTATAAAATGTGGCTGCTGTACATAGCCAAGTGTTTGGTAAATATTTTGATATTGTATAATCTGTGATTGTTGGATTGGATGTGCAGGTGGTGGCTGTGGAAGCTCTTGCTGCTGATTCTGTACAATCTGATGCTGCTGCTGTTCCTGCTGCGTGACCTCCTGTTGATACATGGACACTAAAACCGCCTGTGTCGCCAACGGCTGTGGTGCGTATCGTTGTTGCAAAACTCGCATTGTTTCTGTAGCATTCGGTGCCAATTGCGACCAAAAACCGCCTTCTTCGCCAGTGAATGCAGAGATATTTGGATTACTTGGCTTTTTAATCACTTCGTTGGTGGTGGTGGCTGTGGATACACCAGTGCTTGTGGATGATGTTTGCTTCCTTGCTGCACTAACTTTATGAGCATGCTTCGATTTTGGTTGTAGAAATTCTAATTTGAAATCTCTATGAAATATTTTGCGGAAATAATGTTCTCTAACTGACAGTTTATTTTTTCGTTCACAATCTTCTTTGTATTCGCAATACATTTTCTTTATATTCAATGAACTGTGTAGAAATCGTGTTTTATAATTTTCATGTGGTACCCAGGTTGGATAGCTATTTATATATTCGTGTATTACAGATACATGTTCGTCGGGAATTTTATTATGCGGCTTCCTATATTTTCTACGCATGTCTTCGCCTGCATAGGCACCCGTTTGTTTGTCCACATATTTTCGTGCATTGACCAGAAAATGCCTACTAACGTTGAGTGTTTTATTAAAGAAACGAGCGCAGACGCGCACATTTTCACCACGTTCTCCACGTAGGAAAAAACGATTTGTGTATGTACGTATTTGATCTCTCTTACGATATTCTGGCGCTGTCATTGTGGTATTTTCGTGCATTTCAACACGCGACAACACGAAATCCTTTCGTCTTTTATAGTCTAAACGCCAAAATGCTGTACACAGTAGTTGACGCTGTTCTTCCGTGAATTTCGTGTGACATTTAAATAGGCACGATTTAGAGCAATCGACTGGCAGTGGCACATGTTCCTTTGGAACACCTCTACGTCTACGGACAGATGGCTTCTTTTGTGTTTTTTCGGTACTTTTTGCTGGATTTTCCGATCTTGACAATTGCGAATTTTCTGCTGGAATCTTTTGTTGCCCGGCCTCTAGCTCTCGACCGTCCTGCTTTTTGGGAATGTTTTCGCCATCCGAAGTCATCTCTGTTTCTTTAACTTTCGATTCATCCCTCATTACGTCTTGCTGTTTCGTTTCAGCGGTCAACCTGGTTTCCTCCAAAAATTCACCAACTTTATTCGTGTTTTTTACTTTGGATTTTTCACGAATCTCTTTCGCCATTTCCATTCTAAGACGTCGTCCCTCTCCGCTGCCCCCTCGCATATCAATACCAGTATAGTTACCGTGACCATCATTATTCTCCAAAGCGCTTTTGACGAGATGTCCACTAGTGGCTAATGTTTTTAGGAAGAAATCTAAGCAGACCCTAACGCGTTCACCCTCGCTGGTTGGCATTAAATAATGACTTGTGTATTTGCGTTGCGTTTTCGCGTGCTTTCGTATCTTTGTCTGCGGTTTAAATTCCACACAAGTTAGAATATAATTCTTACGTTCCACATTATTTAATGCCCAGAAATCCTTACATATTTTTTGCCTTTGTTGCTCATCAATTTTTCCACATTGTTTCTTACATTTATCCACACACGTGACTGGCTTTGGCCTTCTTACTTTTGGTTTATATCGTCCTTCCTGCGAGTTACTCCGATTCTTCTTCGACTTCTTATCTTTTTTAAGACGACTTTTTATCGTTCTACTTCGTGTAGTGCGTCGTCGTAATTTTAAGGGGATGATATCGGATTCATCACTTTCTGTATCCACATTTTCCCCTTCATTTTTGTAATTATCATCATGAATGTCGTCACATTCGAAATCACTTTCCGCTTCGGATTTCATGGAAACTGAAGCATTGTTAGTTTTAATTGGATCATCCTCCTCTTCATCGATTATTGTATCGTCATTATCAGTGCCATAAACAGCCTCAACCTGATATTCGTCATATTCTTCGCTGTCGGCAGTGTCATCTTCTTTCTGTTCGGCTTTTATATTCTTTTGTTGTCTCATTAGTTTTGTTTCTTCCAGATATACTGTGCTAGTATCCCTAAAATCATGTATGCCCAATGCTGTATTTGACGGTGTCCAGACCAACGATTTATCCTTTTGTTTGGAAAATGTTTTAGCTGAAATCAAGAAGGGCGTATACAGAGTCTATCAGGCATCGCTCGATACTTTAACATTCATTTTCATCCAATTTTTAATTTAATAAGATCTTATTTACACTGTTAATATTTTATGGGTCACTTGCGCCATGGCTCACATAAATTTTTTTCTTTTTGTTATTCTATAGAAATTTTTTTATACAATAAAAAAATAGTTCACTATTGCTATCGTGGAAGGCAATGCAGAAATCTATTGATTTCGGAGTGAAAAACTATTTTTCACAAAGTAAACAAATATCTATGAATACTTTCAATAAATAAACATTTATTAAATCAATCCAATTTCTTAAGCTAATTCGAGCCTTATAAGAAATACACATGTAGCTATGTATGTATGTATGTATGCACATTTGACTGGTTGCAGCTTGTATGGAAAAAATAAGTGAATATTTTAAAAATATAAATAAACGCGCGACATGTGCTGGAACAGATGTTGCATATATTTAGGCAGCAGCTAGAAATTACATACATACATACCGGTGAAACTAATAAAAGCGTGAAAATAAATATTGATAATCCATAAATACAGTCGATGATACTGCGAACCGTGCTATGTCGCCGTGACTAAATTTGTTAGGACGGAGTAAAAACTTTATATACATATTTTTACTTTTTTCACTGATTGGCAAAAGAGCAAACACGTTATTTACAGTGTACGACAAAACTAAAGCACAAAGTCCCTCTTGAACTCGTTAAGTTAAAAAAGACAACAAATGGTTATATCCTTCAATTGGTTTTTCTTAATCTGATAATAACAAACATATATGATAAAAAAAATACAATATTCCAGTTTCTTATTGCAAAAATAGTACTGTTATGTGCAAAAACAAAGCACGTGCAAAAACTTGCTGCAACAAAACTAAAGCACAACTCCCTCTTTCTATCCATAGCTGGCAGTGAGTTATTAATCAGAATCGTTCGGATATAAAATATTATACGTCAAGCATAAACAAAGCATTATCAGTGTTATTGCGTGATTTTAGCGACATTTACTACATTTTCGAGCTAAAAAAATAAAAAAACGTTAAAAATGGCCCGAAACAAGTATAATACGGTATTACGTGAAAAAATTATAGATGAATTTAATGACGGTGAATCGGTTATCAATATTTCTCGAAAATTCAAGATTCATCACAGCGTAATTTCCCGCACAATAAGTCGTTTTCGGTCATCCGGCTCCTTTGAAACCAAACATTCAGGTGGTAGGCCCCGAAAAACAACTACTCGTGAGGATAAATGAATTATCCGAAAGGTCCAGAAAGACCCTTTATATCGGCGAGATCCCTGAGAAGTGAATTATCATTGCCAATTAGCCTTAGAACCATTCAGCGAAGAACTGTCGAAGGCGGCTTCCCAACGTATAGAAGTGCTAAAAAACCTTTCATTTCAATAAAGAATCGGAGAGCACGACTCGAATTCGCGAAGGCGCATATTAACTGGACCATCAGCAAGTGGCGAACCGTCCTTTTCTCTGATGAATCCAAGTTCAACTTCAAAAATTCTGATGGACTGAAGCTTGTACGCAGACCTAAAGGGCAACGTTTAAACCCACGTTACTCTAAAGGTACTGTAAAGCATGGTGGAGGCAGCGTAATGGTGTGGGGCTGTTTTTCCGGCAATGGAGTGGGGCCAATTCATAGAATTAATGGCATAATGGACAGATTTGTGTACAAAGACATTCTCCAGACCATTATGCTGCCCCACGCTGAGGAGAAAATGCCACTAAGTTGGATATACCAGCAGGACAATGATCCGAAGCATACCGCTAAATGTGTGAAAGAATGGTTTGTTGCCAATAAAATTACGGTATTGCAGTGGCCTGCACAATCGCCCGATCTCAACCCCATAGAGAATCTATGGGAGATTGTAGATCGGAAAATGGAACGCGAAAACTGCAAAAAAAAACTGTTTGTTCAGGTAGAACGAGCTTGGGAAAGCATTTCCATAGACGTTTTAAATAATTTGATTGAGTCTATGCCACGAAGATGTGCAGCGGTATTGAAAAACAAGGGCTTCGCTACGAAATATTAGAAGAACCAACTTTTCTTTACAAGTATATACCAATGTGCTTTAGTTTTGTCGCGGCATATTTAATACTACTTTTATGTTTGAATTAATATTTGAGTTTAGAATGGAGTTTATTGTATAATTTTTTTTTACACAACAACCAATGTGCCCTCTTCTAAATACAATAAAATGATTTGACATTACTATTTGTTGGAAAGTTTAATTTCTGGTTGTGGTGGTATGGAAAGTTTTGTGCTTTAGTTTTGTCGTACACTGTACGTGTGTTCAGGAAGAAGGAAAAAGTGACATGGAACGTATTGCAGTATCACCGACGATATATGTACATATGTATATGTACTTCTTAAATTATGAGGTTAGCAGTACTAAATTACATTATGAAATTTAGCCCGATCCGAGGATACCTGGCTGTGCATAGTTGAGGCTAAAGTTTGGAAATATGGAAATCTCAATTTTTTAGTTTCAAACATTTTTGGCTAGCGTAAAATTTGGCATTCGTTGTTGTAATTTAATTCTAAGAGGAATCTGTATAAAATCATCTTTAAAATGAGCCTATAAAATCTGGAATCGGTCGAAAAATGCCGATAAACTTAGAGGCCTTCGTAAGTACATGTTACTTTGCAGTGGAACACTGCGTATGAACAACAGTGATAAGATAAAGGCCAATAAAATTGTGACCCAGAAACCAGAGTAGGTTACTTTTCCGAAGGTCCAAATATCCAATTTTATATTATCTTTTTTCAACCTCTCCCCCTAGGTCGATACTACTATAGTCGAAGAAAACACATATTCATTTTTGTCTTGATCCGAGACAGTTAAGAAGAGTCACACAGGGGTTAAAGATATTAACATACATATATGTATAACCCTCGAGTACAGGACTATCTATTTCGGGCATTAGATTCATATAAAAAATATTTAATTTTTTTAATTTCCGTAGTTTTCTGGGGTATGTACCAGTATTTTAGATTACCATTAACTGATCACTCATCTATAAATTGGCTAATTTGTATAGGTATACACACTTTCCTATGCCACGATCCATTTGAGTTGAGAAGGGTTGCATAGAAGGACTTGTATTGTGATAATGAGAACATTTAATTAGCTCTTAATTAAATAAATTTAAATACGTTATAGATACTTACAGACATACATAAATGTACATATGTGTTCGATAATCATAACTAAATTTAAAAAAGTTATACGAATATGTATGTTAACTTAATATTATCTTCTTAGTATCTATAGTAAGGCCTTCTCGACCCGAGTTAGCGAGTTCAAAGCCCAACCCGGACCAACGCCAAACTTCAATTAGTGAATTTTCTAATTAATTAAAACACAATTATTGGGTTTTTTTAATATAGGGGTCACCAGCCGGCAGTGGGAGCCTTACCTTTCAAGTATATTTCTGCCATGAAAAAGCTTCTCACAAAAAACACATTCCCCGTTCGTAGCCGGCATTAATTTGTAGGTCCACCCAATTATCAGAAAAAAAATAAAATAAGGAGCACGCCTGCAATTGGGAGACAAGCTCAGCCTTAAAACTTGTTGGAGTTACATATATTCGTGCCAGTGAATTAAGTATTTATTTTATATTATTTTATTATATATTATATTATTATTATACTATTCTTAAAGCATATGCATATTTTGTGGCCGTTCTTCGTTCTCATAGCTGACACTTATAAAATGTGGCTGCTGTACATAGCCAATTGTTTGATAAATATTTTGATATTGTGCAATCTGTGATTGTTGGATTGGATGTGCAGGCGGTGGCTGTGGAAGCTGCTGTTGTACAATCTGTTGCTGTTCCTGTTGAGTGGCCTGCTGTTGAAACATGGGTACTAGAACCGCCTGTGTCGCCAACGGCTGTGGTGCGTATCGTTGTTGCAAAACTCGCATTGTTTCTGTAGCATTCGGAGCCAATTGCGACCAAAAGCCGCCTTCTTCGCCAGTGAATGTTGAGATATTTGGATTACTTGGCTTTTTAATCAGTTCGTTGGTGGTGATGGTTATGGGTACACCAGCGCTTGTGGATGATGTTTGCTTCCTTTCTGCACTAACTTTATGAGCATGTTTCGATTTTGCTTGAAGAAAAGCCAATTTAAAATCTCTATGAAATATTTTGCGGTAATAATGTTCACTAACTGACAGTTTATTTTTTCGTTCGCAATCCTCTTTATATTCTCTATACATTTTCTTTATATTCAATGAACTGTGTAGATAACGTGTTTTATATTTTTTCTCTGGTACCCATGTTGGATAACTATTTATATGTTCATGTACTCCAGCTATATGTTCGTCGGGAATTTTATTATGCGGTATAGTGCATTTTCCACGCATGTCTTCACCAGCATAGACACCTGTTTGTTTGTCGACATGTTTTCGTGCGTTAGGTAAAAAATGGTCACTAATGTTGAGTGTTTTATGGAAGAAATGCGAGCAGACGCGGACATTCTCACCATGTTCTCCGCGTAGGAAAAAGCGATTTGTGTATGCACGTACTCGATCTGTTTTACGATATTCTGGCGCTTTCATTGTGGTATTTTCGTGCATTTCAACACGCGACATCACGAAATCCTTTCGTCTTTTATAGTCTAAACGCCAAAATGCCGCACACAGTAGTTGACGCTGTTCTTCCGTGAATTTCGTGTGACATTTAAATAGGCACGATTTAGAGCAATCGACTGGCAGTGGCGCGTGTACCTTTAGAGCACGTCTACGTCTATTAACAGATGGCTTCTTTTTCGCTGTTTCCGGATTTGATGTTGAAACTTGCGAACTTTTTGTTGGCCTCGTTTTTTGTTCCATCTCTGGCTCTTGACCGTTTGGCTCTTTAGGAATGTTTTCGCTATCCAAAGTCTTTGCTGTTTCTTTAAATTCCGCTTCATCCCTCGTTACATTTCGCAGCTGACTCTCAGCGTTCATCCTGGCTTGTTCCGAAGGTTCAGGAATTTTATGTGTAACTTTTGTTTGGGATTTTTCGCGAAGCTTATTCGCCATTTCCATTTTAATACGTTGCCATTCTGCACTCGAATCAACACCACTACAGTGACCGTGACCATCGTTATTCTCTAAAGCATTTTTGACGAGGTATCCACTAGTAGCTAAAGTTTTTAGGAAAAAATCTAAGCACACCCTAACGCGTTCACCTTCGCTGGTTGGCATGAAATAATGATATTCGTATTTGCGTGGGGTTTTTGTATTCTTGCGTATGCGCATCCTTGTTCGTGGCTTAAATTCAACACAAGTCAGCACATAATCCATACGTTGCTTTTTATTTAGTGCTCTGAAATCCTTACATATTTTTTGCCTTTGTTGCTCATCAATCTCTCCACATTGTTTTTTACATTTTCCAATACACCTGGCAGGCTTTGGTCTCCTTATTTTTGGTCTATACCTAACTTTCTGTGAATTGCTTCGATTTTTCTTTGCATTCTTTGCCTTCTTGACTTTTTCAACACTTTTTGTGGTACTACTTCGTGTAGTGCGTCGTCGTAATTTTAACGGGATGATATCGGATTCATCGCTTTCGCTATCCATTTCATTTTTGTAGTTATCATCATGAATGTCGTCACATTCGAAATCACTTTCCGGTTCGGATTTCATGGAAGCTGAAGCATTATTAGTTTGAATTGGATCCTCCTCCTCTTCATCGGTTTTTGCTTCGTCATTATCAGTACCATAAACAGCCTCAACCTGATATTCTTCATACTCTTCACTGTCGGTATCGCCAGCTACCCTTTCCTGTTCAGTTTTTATATTCTTCTGTTGCTTCTTTAGTTTTGTTTCTTCCAGATATACTGTACTTGTATCCACAAAGTTGTGGCTCTCCGATGTTGTGTTTGACGGCGTCCAGGTTAACGATTTATCCTTTCTTTTGTGTTTGGAAAGTGTTTTAACTGAAATCAAGAAGGGCGTATACAGGAACCTTATCAGGCATCACTCGAGACTTTAACGTTCAATATGTATTAAAAAAATTTGTATTTTAATAAAATTTTATTTAGGCGGTTACTATTTTATGGATCGCTCGCTTGTACCATGGTTCACACTTATTTTATTTAATTATTTATTTTTATTTTTTTTTTTGTTCTATAGTTTGGTGCATGTACAAAAACAAAATATACATACATATATGTATGTTTAGGGATTTAATTCCTCTAATTTTATTTAGTTTTATTTAATCAATAAAAATGTGATTTTACAAACAATATGATTGCGTCAGCTAATTCTACGAACGAATGAATGATCAAAAAGCAAAAAGACAGAGATGTCAATTCTTAACGTTAACTTAAATTTTAGCGTTGCCATGTTGTGTCAGTATATAATGTAGTGGAGTATTTAACCCTACATCACTCCCCTCCTAAAAAGCAAAAGGTAATTGTCGCATCGTTGCCGCTTCACATTGCCTAGTCAACGAGTCTTCTTGTGGGAGGTGTGCAGGCTTGAGCCTGTCGATGGAGACCGTGACTTGTTTTGTGCCAATCAAAATCGTGTACGTCTTTGGAAACCTATTGATCACCAAATAGGGTCCGTCGTACGGGGCTTTAAGTGGTTTATGAATAGTGTCATCTCGTAAAAATACATGGCTGCAAAAACGAAGATCCTTAGGAACGAAAACGGCAGCCTTTCCATGTTGTGACGTTTGTGTTGGTCGTAGTTGTTCGAAATGTTGCTTGATATTTTGCAAAAATATGTGTTCATCTACTGCAGTTTCCCGTGGGTTTTCCCAAAACTCCCCAGGAAGTCTAATAGGCTGCCCGTAAAGCATCTCAGCTATGGAAACTCCTAGCTCCTCTTTCACGGCGGATCGTAGTCCCAGTAGAACCACTGGTAAAATGTCGACCCAATTTACGTCGGCCGTGTGACATCTTAACGCTGCCTTCAGTACCCGATGCCATCTCTCTACCATGCCGTTCGCCTGGGGGTGATAACTTGTAGTGTGGATATGCTTGGCGCTCAGCAACTTTGTTAATTGGTTAAATAAACTGCTTTCGAACTGTCTGCCTTGATCCGTGGTGATGAACCTCGGAAGTCCAAACCTGCTAATCCACCCATTGAGAAACTCCCTCGCCACCGTCTCAGCCGTCATATCCGTTAATGGGAAAACCTCTATCCATCTGGAGAATCTATCGACACATGTTAAGCAATATGTGTAGCCTCTCGATACTGGAAACGGCCCAACAATGTCTACATTCACATGTTCGAAACGCTTACTGGGAACCGCGAAAGTCTCCAATGCACTTTTCGTATGCCGCGCAATCTTGCTCCGCTGGCATGCGGCACAACTCCGAACGCGCGCTCTTATATCAGCACTCATTCCTTTCCAAACAAAGCTATTTGTTATCAATTTGGCCGTTGCTCTCACTTCAGGGTGAGCGAGACCGTGCATTGCATCAAAAACTACTTTCCTGAGAGCTTTCGGAACATATGATCTTAACTTTCCCGTTGAATCGTCGCAAAATATTTCTAATCCAATTTCTGGATGTTTGTATTTAATAAGATGTAAAGAAGTCTTATCATCGCTGAGTAATTCCCTCAAGTCGTCGCTTTTTTTTCTGTTCGTCGTGTAACAGCTTCGGATCTAGTGGCGAAGGTGCTGAAAAAGTTGCAATCCTCGATAGCATGTCGGCTACGAGGTTGTCGGCTCCACTAATGTGTTGTATATCTGTTGAAAATTGGCTGACAAAATTTAGTTGGCGGTTTTGTCGTGGGGATAATTTTTCCCAACTTTGGTCGAAAGCTTGAACTAACGGCTTGTGGTCTGTGAAGATGATAAACTGAGTGCCTTCTAAAAAGAATCTGAAGTGTCGAATCTCTGTGAATAGCCAGTAGTTCGCGGTCATATGTACTGTACCTTGTCTCTGTTTTGGTGAATTTTTGCGAAAAGAAGCCAAGCGGCTGCCATTTGCCTTGACTTAACTGTTGTAGTGCAGCGCCCATGGCAACATCAGACGCGTCCGTCACCAAAGCTACAGTTGCCCCTCTTTCTGGAAACGTAATTAACGCTTGTTTTGCGAGTTGTGACTTGAGCTCTTCAAATGCTTTTTCCGCATCTGTTGTCCACTTTAACTTTGTCCTATCATGCTTTTTGCAAGGCCCCATCATCTTTTGGAGCGGCGCTTCGATGGCTGCAGCCTGCGGTAGGAATCGTCGATAAAAGTTTACCGCGCCAAGAAATCGTCGGAGTTCATGTACTTCTGTTGGTCTTTTCATTTCCAGGATGCCCTGTACTTTGCGGGGCAGAGGTGAAATACCCTCACGCGATACTAAATGTTCTAAAAATTCCACTTCCGGCAAACCCACTTGGCACTTATCCAAGTTTATAACTAGGCCTTTCTCTCGATAGCGATCAAAAAGCTGTTGCAGATGTATGGCATGTTCCTCTTGCGAAACCGATGCAACAAGTACGTCATCGAGATATGGAAAAGCGAACGTCAATCCCGCAACTGTATCGTCTATGAACCTCTGGAAGGTCTGAGCAGCGTTTCTAAGACCAAATGTCATATATTTGAACTCAAAAAGTCCAAACGGTGTTACGATCGCTGTTTTCGGTACATCCGATGGGTGCACCGGGATTTGATGGTAAGCCTTTTTACAATCTATCACTGAAAAAATCGTTTTGCCGCGTAAATCTCCAAAAAAATCCTGCAAATGGCGGATGGGATACTTATCTGGGATAGTTTTTGCGTTGAGTTTACGATAATCTCCACATGGCCGCCACGTTCCGTTGGCCTTTTGTACCATGTGTAATAGGCTAGCCCACTGACTTTTTGAACGTTGGCAGATACCTTTATCCAATAAATATTGAAACTCTTGCTTTGCGATGTTTAACTTTTCAGGTGATAGTCGACGCATTTTTTGAACCACCGGTGCCCCTCTCGTCTCGATGAAATGATAGACGCCACATTTGCTGTTGGATACTTTATCTTCAGTGAGGTCCACGTAACGTGTTAAAACTTCATGAAAAATGTTCGAGCATTTGAGCGAAGTGATATTTTGCGGCGGTCTTATTGTAAAACAACACATCTGCGAGTTTGTTGTTCGATCAATAATCATTTTATTTTTCATGTCCACCAGAATGTCGAAATTCTGTAAAAAATCAGCGCCTATTATAGGGTATGATACATCGGCCACTATGAAAGTAAATCTTCGGTTAAGGCCTAAATCCAGCGTAATACTTCTCCTCCCATAAGTATTTATCTGTGTGTTATTTGCAGCGATTAATTTCATTGAAGATGGTTGTTCTGCGTTGTCGTTACGTTTGGGTACTACCGAAACCTCAGCCCCCGTATCTATTAAAAATTTTATTGATGAAACTTTGTATTGTATGTAGAGACGGCTAGAAAGCTGTTCTGCCTCCGTCGTAGCCGTTGTGAACGGAGGGCTAACTAGTTTTCCGTAGGTAAACGTGAATAGTTGCATGGCGCACGGCATCTCGTAGCTTTGTCGCGGAAGGTACGATGATACCAACATATGCTATTATCAGTCCTGTGTTCTGAGGCACCTGTTGTCGAAGTTGTTGGCCTTGCCCGTGGAGCATTACTCCCTTGGCGCCCAAATCGACTGCGGGTACTTTGTTCGAGTCTATCCATTCTGTAAACCAGTTCTGCAAGTGCTGCATCTGTGTTGCTAGTAGTTGTGCTTACCGCGTTGACTACATTTACGGCAGTCACTTCCATGATACTGTCAGCTTTTTTAGCTAATACTTCAACGTCCTCGTCCATTGTTAATAAAATTTGTTGTATTTGCGGGGGCAAACGCCGTAACCATATCGACTTTAAAACTTCTTTGTCCAAACGATTCTGTGCCAAGTCCCTCATCTCTCTCAATAATGTTGATGGTTTCTTGTCGTTCAATTCGCACGCGCCGAAAAGACGTTTAAGTTTTTTTTCTGTGGACTCCCCGAATTCAGCTAGCAATCTGCTCTTTAAAGCCTCATACTTGCCTGTGGCTGGTGGATTTGCGATGATGTCACTGGCGTGCATTAGTATTGCTGAATCGATTTCAGCGACTACTGTATAATACTTGGTGACATCCGTTGTGATTCCGGAGCGTACAAACTGTGCTTCGACTTGCGCAAACCACAAACGAGGATCCGGCTTCCAAAACGGTGGTGGCTTCGTAGCCAGCCGGCCCAAATGCAGCACATTTTCAGCGTCCAAAAATCTTTCCTCCGTATCGCTTGGCATTTTAATCGGCGGGGTCACCACTTTAGGGATTTAATTCCTCTAATTTTATTTAGTTTTATTTAATCAATAAAAATGTGATTTTACAAACAATATGATTTCGTCAGCTAATTCTACGAACGAATGAATGATCAAAAAGCAAAAAGACAGAGATGTCAATTCTTAACGTTAACTTAAATTTTAGCGTTGCCATGTTGTGTCAGTATATAATGTAGTGGAGTATTTAACCCTACATATGTATGTAACTTCACGATTGCCGCCGTAGACGACAATGCATGCGGGAAACTATTTTTCACAAAGTAAACGAGTATAAATGCTTTGAATAAATAGTATAAATTTATTAAATAATTTTTTGCGATAGAATAAAGTATTTGAAGTAAAATTTCCAACATACATTTGTACGGCAAGTAACGTACATTTGGCGAACATTCGAGATTTACGATAGTTTCTCGTATCTTGAGAATTGGCCACATATACGAGTCTCGGATCTTAAACAGACGTTTTGGATTTTCCAGCAATTATTTTAAGAACATGTTTTTTGTCACATTTATTCAAGATTTTCAAAAAATAAAAGTAACAATGTACATACCCTTCCAAAAAATATGCGATTAATCCTGAAAGAGATTTGGCCCGGATTGATTTCTTTCGGGAACCATCGGTCCACTATTAGTCCCACACGGGAATACATAAATGTAGACCAGTTGTTCCCAAACGGGTATAAATGTAGACTAATTGTAGCCAATTGTTCCCGAACGGGTATAAATGTAGATTAATCGCTTCCATACCGAACGGGTACAAATCTAGAAATTTTACGAAAATATTCAATCTACCCAGCCAGCATTTATTATCGTGGAAGTGACTAAAAAGTAACTTCAAGAAGTTTAATTCAATCGCGGAAGATATCGCTTTCTTAACTTTTTCCTATCTTCGTTCGGGAAAAAGTGTTCCCCGTCAACGTTACGTCCATAAGGAGTCATAAACGACACTTCAGGAAGTATCTTCCAAGTGTCGTTTGAAAGAGACAAAAACGTTACGTACAAATAAACTAATAAGACACTTCCGGAAGTGACTTCTTGGTGTCATCTGGGAGACAGAAAAGCGTCAATTATAATTTCTCCTACAATTTTCTCACTTTATATAAAACCTAAATAAAAGTGCAAATATGTGCATATATACATATATTTTCTCACTTCTTTATTTTTTATTACCACAGATACATATGTATGTACATCCACAAAGTTATGTACATATCTACATATAAACACGTGTAGGTAAGAGCAAATGTTTTCCTTCAGGAACAGAAGTTCATTTTCCTTTCTATGAGAATCTAAAAAGGAAAGAAAAACATTTTAGTTCTATGAAGTCCTAGAACATTTTAAGAGAACTTACCAAAAATTTTAGCAAGGAAAAACACCAAATGAACTTTTGAAGAACATGATTTTCTGTAGGATTTCTTGGATTTTTGTTTAATTTATACATTTCCTTTTTGTTAAAAAAAATTATTTTGACCTTGTTTTGGTTGTCAATACCCAAATATCTTCTCCATTCACAGCAAGAAGTAAGATACGCGATAGCAAAGAAATTTGTTTTTGTAAAATATAGACTATCTGTCGAATAACGCCCAGAAGTGACCCAGACGTTACTTAGTTGAGATAGACGATAAACCTCTCTTCCAAATGCTAGCAGGGTATGTATTAAACAAGTAAGGAAGCCTAAGTTCGAGTGGAATCGAACATTAGATACTCAGCTGTATGTTTTCATTGTTTGTTTGCGTTTGATGGATTTTATATAAAGCGAGTGCTGCATAAAGTGGGCGTAGCCACGAGCATTTTCAAAATTTTTATCAGTCATCCAACTAAGCATATGAATATTATTCTTTGTGCAAAATTTCATTCCTTTATGACTTCCAGTTACAAAGATGTCACGTTACAAATTTCCAAAGCGTGTTCCAGAAATATCTTTGCTAAAAAGTAGGCGTGGTCATAAACCGATTTCAATAAATTTTTGCGTGTCTATTAATACAAGTTATAAAAGTGTACAAACCAAGTTTCATCATAATATCTCAATTATTTGTCGAGTTATGGGCTCCGAAATCTCGTAGATTCCTTTATCTAAAAGGAGGCGGTGCCACGCCCATTTTCCAAAATTTTTATATTTTTTGTTTCCGGTCTATTGTAGAAATCATACCACAAAATTTCAATGAATTATCTTTACGTTTGGCAAAGATATCGCTTAAAATGTTTTCATTAAGTCACTTTATAGTTCCCATATATAAAAGTGGGCGTGGCCGTCAACCGGTTTCTCTAAAATTTTGAACATGTATTACCACAAGTAATAAAAGTGTACATACCAAGTTTCGTCATTATATATAAATTATTTGTCGAGTTATAGGCTAAGAAATCTCGTATATTCCTGCTTCTAAAAAGAGGCGGTGCCACGCCCATTTTCCAAAATTTTTACGGTTTTTGTCTTATGTTCGTAGTTAGACTCCTGCCATAAAATTTTAATGATATATCTTTATATTTGACAGAGATATCGCTTAAAATGTTTTTATTAGGTCACTTTATAAGACCCATATATAAAAGTGGGCGTGGTCGTCAACCGATTTTGGAAATTTTTCGTCCAAATATTTGCCTAAGTAAGTATATCACGCGTACCGAATTTCATCGATATATCTTCAACGGTTTCTGAGTTCTGACTCATAAAACTTTCAATGTTTGCCCCTTAATAAGTGGGCGTGGCACCGCCCATTTTCCAAAATTTTTGTGTTTTTTGTTTTATGTCCATAGTTGGACTCATGCGACAAAATTTCAGTGATAGATCTTTATATTTGACAGAGATATGGCTTAAAATGTTTTTATTAGGTCACTTTATAATACACATATATAAAAGTGGGCGTGGCCGTCAACCGATTTTAACTATTTTCCGTCCAAACATTTGCCTAAGTAAGTATATCACGCATACCAAATTTCATCGATATATCTTCAACGGTTTCTGAGTTATGACATATAAACCTTTCAATGTTTGACCCTTAATAAGTGGGCGTGGCACCGCCCATTTTCTAAAATTTCACCAAATTTCTTCATAGGGGCCTGAGCTCAACACGTGGGTAAAATTTCATCGCTCCAGCTATATTAGGGACTGAGATACCGAATTTCCGATTTTTTCTATATAGGAAAAGTGGGCGTGGTCATGGTCCGATTTCGCCCATTTTCAATACCAACCGTCCCAGTCTCGATACCAACTTGCATTCCAAATTTCATCAAAATATCTCAATTTCTGCGCGAGTTAGAGTATTTACAGACGGACAGACGGACAGACAGACAGACAGACAGACGGACAGACGGACAGACGGACGGACGGACGGACATGGCTCAATCGATTTCTCTTTTCACCCTGATCATTTTAATATATATAAGTCTATATCTATCTCGATTATTTCATTCTGTTACAATCCACCGTTATGTGATTAAAACTATAATACTCTGTGTACTAGTACAGCTGAGTATAAAAAATTTTATAATAATAGGTAAAACTGAACACCCTTTCTTTTAAAAGCATAAAAATTTCACCTAAAGGAACTGCAATGCAGAAATTATCGGCACTGGGGTTGCAGCTCCAAGCAATATAGAAATTAGAATTGACAACAGTTTTTATAATATACTAGCAAACAGAGGTGGGAGATAGTTAAGGATTACGATTACAAGATGATTACGATCGTAATTTTAAAAAATATGATATTACGATTACTGTAAACGAAGTCCTATGTGTATTCGATTAGACACGTAATCCTTATCGCCCAGCTCTGCTGGCAAATACCCGCCCCGCTTCGCAATGACGCAAAATAGTTGTACATATGTTATAATGAGATTTTTCCTCTACCTTTCTCCGTTACTTTCTATTTTTCTTTCTTTTTTCAGTCAGTAGGGTAAAGTGGGGTCCTTTTGACTTTGGGGCACCGTTGACTTTGCCATTTTCGGTGTAAAAACGTTATAAAAACTTCACAAAAATAGAATTGAATGCAGCCTTATAGAATAACACATGTGTATACCTAATTTGGCAGCTCTGCTTTAATACTTAGCGAAGTAACACATGATTCGATGATTTTCCGTTGGCTGATGTAATTTTTGTGTAGTGCCACGTAAGCGTTTTCATAAGTAAAACGAACACTTTTTTTAAATGAGTGTTCTTATCTGCGTCTTCGAAGCTTAAAGATTGAAAATAAATCTTAATTATTCAAGATTTTGAAAGAAAAAAAAAATTTGTGTGATGATTATTTTGGATAAAGTCATTTGGGGTACATTTGACTTTCCAGTTTGGGGTGCCTTTGACGTATTTCAAATAAAATAATATGACCAATTAAAGCTTTATGTGCCTCTAAGAAAGCTAAACCTGCCAAAACAAACCCATCTAGAACATCTCGATGCCGTATAAAATATTAATTCGATATAAACTTTCAAATATCCATTGGGTAATTGACAAGCTCTTTTAAAGTAGTATAACATTATAAAGTGGTATAGGTTTAGAACAATTGTATCAGCAGGGTTAGTTTTTGCCATAAAAAATTAGAATAACATCAATACAACAACGCAGCCTATGTTTATTGAGTTTCTTATTCGATTTTATTTTTATTTTTTGACTTTTTTGAAGTTTTTTATCATTTACATTTTTATAATATTACCTTTTTCACTTTTGCTTGGTATTTTTCATATTAAAATATTAGTAAGCATCTGATAACAAAATACAATACAACATACCTACGACAGATGTTGTGTTCTAATACACATTTAATTTACAGCGTACAACATTAAAAGAGGTAGTGAATTTACTATATATTTTCGCTTATTATGAGTATTATCTTATTATACTGTTAAAATAAAAACTTTAATTTTGTTTTATGACATAATGCCTTGTTTTTTAAAGTTGGATGGTCACATGTGCCCCTTATTCATGTCACAGGTACCCCTATCACGGGGCACATTTGACAAAATGGCTTTTTTTAAAAAAGTATCTGAAAAAGGTATTTACGTGTTTCTTTATAATTCATTAGCTACTCAAATATTGAGATGAATAATGAATAGATATTGTCAATTGTTAAAACCTTAGTTTTCCCCAAACATGTCTGAGATATGAGACTTCAAAAAAAAGGTGTCAAAGGCACCCCACCTTACCCTACATGGAGCATAAAAGGAAAATGGAAGACGCTACAACAAGCCCAACACTTATTTATTAACAAAGTTATAATTAGTTAATTTATTATTAAATATTAATGTACATATATATATGTTGTTGTTAAGTAATCACTAGTAAAAACTAAGTTAATTTCTTTTTATTAAATATCTTAATATTTTTGTTAACATCAAATTGTAATAAAATATTTGAAATCAAAAAAATGCACACTTTTTTATATGTGGAACGAATTGTAAATAAGAAATAAGATCCAATTGGAAATAGGAATTTATTGCTGAAGTAAATATTTTCGATCCGTTTTAGATACTTTTTCAGTCACATTCTCGATACAAAAACGGATAAAAAGTACATCCGTTTACTATCAGTTTCAGTAATGAAGAAGTATCGTAAACTGAAGCAAAACCGAATATCGAGAAAGTGAGCTCTACTGCAGGGTTGGGCATGATTCAACTAATTTTGAGTGCACTCAGCCTGCAACTACCACTCAAACCTGAGTGGTAGTTAAATATCTGATTTTAACTACCACTCAATTTGAGTGGTAGTTAAATTCATGATTTAACTCGATTTTCAACTACCACTCAACTTTAGTGTTGGTAGCAAAAGTGCACAGAAGTAGAGCTGCAAAACTATCGATGGCACTATCGATAGTATCGATAGTTTTTTTTTCGTGTCACTATCGATAGTTTTTTCCACTATCGATGGTTATCTCTATTCATTCTTGTAGTTTTGTCCCAAGAGAAGAATACTGAATGTTAGGGAGGAGTTGGATTTCGATATCAAATTGGTCAAATTAATACCCCAGCGGGTTAGGGGGCTTAGAATATACACGTGATAAGGAATGTCTGTCGTAAGAGGCGACTAAAATCCACGCTTCTAACGATATATAACTTGTAGTAATTGAACCACACCTCGCTAAATGACATCTGGTCAATGTCAAAATTTTTAATTTTTTCCGATTTTTGAAAACTTGTAAAAATCAGAAAAAAATTGTTTTTTTTTAAATTAGCCAGTTTAATTGTTAACGTAATGTCAAAGATATCTGATAAAAAAATTATTTTTAGCGATTTCTTTCATGTGAAGCAAAAAGGATATTTTATGGACTAAAAACTCGGTTATATGACTCATCCGTGTATAGGGCGTCGTTTTACAACTTTTTTTTTTGCAAAACACTATAGACTTCTTACGCGACCTTAAACTTCTCATATTCAATAGTAATGCCTTTAAAATAAGAAATAATTTGCTCTCACAGCTAAATTCAATGAAGGTGCAAAACACGGTAACTCGCATGGAACATGGTGCAAGGTTTCCAATATATTAGCTGCGGAATGATTTGTATCTGACAGCAGCTTTTGTGTCTTCAGTAGAGCTACTCGCAATTTGAAATCTTCTGATATAAAATGACAAGCAATAGTTAAGTAATTTTCATTATTCCTTTTTTTGCTTGGTTTTCCGACGGGGTAGGAATATGATGTATTGTGGAACGATTTTTTCACAAGGGATGACGAAAGATCGTTCCATAATACATAAGTATCTATCTCTTTAGCTTAAGGGCCGTTTACTCAACCTCTGATTAACGCTAACCCTATGAGAGGATGAAGTCACAAACAAATTTTATCTTTTGTCTATACACGGATGAGTCATCTAACCGAGTTTTTCGTCCATAAAATATCCTTTTTGTTTCACATGAAAGAAATCGCTAAAAATAATGTTTTTATCAGATATCCTTGATATTACGTTAACAATTAAACGGGCTAATTTTTAAAAAATAAAACTTTTCTGATTTTTACAATTTTTTATAAAAAACTTAATTTGAAAATTAAAAATTTTTCAAAAATCGCAAAAAATTAAAAATTTTGACATTGATCAGATGTCATTTAGCGAGGTGTGGTTCAATTACTACAAGTTGTATATTGTTAGAAGCGTAACTCCAGCGAACATAATTTTTGAATAAAGTGATAACAAAAAACACAAAATTACCGTTATCTCAAAAACGTAACCATACAAAAAATTAAGAATTAAAAAAAAAAAATTGTTCTGTGCTCAGCAGGCCCATACCTATCCTCCCCCATAACTGAAATTCTTCCTATTTTTTTGTTTTTTGATTTATTTAAAGCATAGTGTATTCTACATTAATGAAATGTTTAAACAGTGTGCCTTTTGATTATCGGTATTTTACATTAATGAAATGTATAAACAATGTGCCTTATGTACTAGTCAGCGCCAAAGATGCTAAAAAACAAATGTACTACTTTTAGTTTTATTACTATAGCGTTTTCAAGTCAAATGAAACCTTTTAATTCCTATTTGTTGTTATTTTGTTAATTAATTAATGTTATGCGTTAAAAAAAAATTAAAGACTTTGAAAAGGAAAATGTAAACAAAACCATTCCTCTTTTTAAGGTATAATTTAACCAGAAAATGCTATATACATACACAGAGAAAAAAGTACAATGGTTTTTTCAACCAACCTCTTGGTTAATGTTTTATTGGTTGATTTATTCATGTCAAAAGGAAAAAATGTAATATGTACATTTTCATTGTACCATTAACCAATATTTTGGTAACAATCAATATCAAACAGAAAGTTGGTTTCCCCAACGTGTATATTTGTTATATTAACGAAAATATTGGTTAATTCATATCTAAAAAAAGTAACAAGTAAGGAAGCCTAAGTTCGAGTGGAATCGAACATTAGATACTCAGCTGTATGCTTTCATTGTTTGTTTGCGTTTGATGGAAACACGGATTATTTTATATAAAGCGAGTGCCGCATAAAATCGGCGTAGCCACGCCCATTTTCAACATTTTTATCAGTCATCCAACTAAGCATATGAATATTATTCTTTGTGCAAAATTTCATTTCTTTTTGACTTCTAGTTACAAAGATATCACGTTACAAATTCCCAAAGGGTGTTCCAGAAATATCTTTGTTAAAAGGTAGGCGTGGTCATAAACCGATTTCAATAAATTTTTGCGTGTATATTAACACAAGTTGTAAAAGTGTATAAACCAAGTTTCGTTATAATATCTCAGTTATTTGTCGAGTTATGGGCTCCGAAATCTCGATTCCTTTGTCTAAAAAGAGGCGGTGCCACGCCCATTTTCCAAAATTTTTCTATTTTTTGTTTCCGGTCTATTGTGGAACTCTTGCCACAAAATTTCAATGAATTATCTTTATATTTGACAAAGATATCGCTTAAAGTGTTTTTATTAGGCCAATTTATAATACCCATATATAAAAGTGGGCGTGGTCGTCAACCGATTTCGCTAAAATTTTCAACATGTATTACCACAAGTAATAAAAGTGTACGCACCAAGTTTCGTCATTATATATTAATTATTTGTCGAGTTATGGGCTCAGAAATCTCGTATATTCCAGCTTCTAAAATTTTTTGTGTTTTTCGTTGTATGTCCGCAGGTGGACTCCTGGCATAAAATTTCAATGATATATCTTTATATTTGACAGAGATATCGCTTAAAATGTTTTTATTAGGTCACTTTATAATACCCATATATAAAAGTGAGCGTGGCCGCCAACCGATTTTGACAATTTTTCGTCCAAACATTTGCCTAAGTAAGTATATCACGCGTACCAAATTTCATCGATATATCTTCAACAGTTTCTGAGTTATGACTCATAAAGCTTTCAATGTTTGCTCCTTAATAAGTGGGCGTGGCACCGCCCATTTTCCAAAATTCCATCAAATTTCTTCTTAGGGGCCTGAGCTCAACACGTGGGTAAAATTTCATCACTCTAGCTATATTAGTGGCTGAAATACCAAATTTCCGATTTTTTCTATATAGGAAAAGTGGGCGTGGTCATGGTCCGATTTCGCCCATTTTCAATACCAACCGTCCCAGTGTCGATACCAACTTGCATTTCAAATTTCATCAAAATATCTCAATTTTTGCGCGAGTTAGAGTGTTTACAGACGGACGGACGGACAGACGGACGGACGGATGGACGGACATGGCTCAATCGATTTCTCTTTTCAGCCTGATCATTTTGATATATATAAGTCTATATCTATCTCGATTATTTCATTCTGTTACAATCCACCGTTATGTGATTAAAACTATAATACTCTGTGTACTAGTACAGCTGAGTATAAAAATATTTACGAAGCTTTATGGCTTCGGCTCTGTTGTTACCATCGCCTTCAACACCGTTTGTGCTTGACGAAGTTGAATGGCTGGACCCGAATTGCAGAGAGCGAGAGAGTGAGTATTTGGAATTTTCTTTGTTATTCAGTTAACATATTAACACTCTCTTATAGATCATACATAGCAGTGCTGCTACTGGCATAAAAATATAACCAACAAATTGTTTAATAGTAACAAGAAATTGGTTGAAGATTTGAACGAACATTTTGTTATATCAACAAATATCATGGTTAATACCATGTCTCCACATAACGTGTTTCGCTCTTTTTTTTCTCCATTTTCTCTCTCAATCTTGTTTCGACACGGAAACCAGTGCCGAAACTCGCCAATTTCCATACAAAATTTCTGAGAGCGAGTGAAGATTGAAACACTGTTTCATTCTGAATCATCTTGCCAACCTCGATGATATCGATGTCTTCTCTAATTTTGTATCGAAAATCTATCGAAATCTCACACAGACCAAAACAAAAACGCAAAAATAAGCAAACATACAAACATTTAAGAAGAGCAAGAAAGAGAAATGTTAAACTGAATCACGACCGGCCACGTGGAGACGGGTTATTTAGCGAGATGTTTTGCTACATGTTTCTTTGGTGAAACAAGTTATGTGGAGACGGGCTTTAATATAACCAAAAACACTGTCTAATATATCAACAATGGTAATGGTAATATTAAACAAGTGTGAAATTAGTACTATTAACCAACTTTTGTTTCATTTTTCTCTCAGTGTAAGTGAAGTATCTAATTCTTATTTGATCTTTTATTTAATTATTGTTTTGCGTAAAAAATTAAAGACTTTTTGGAAAGAAAACTGTAAACAAGGGATGGTTTTTTTATTTTAGTGAAATATTCATAAAAAACTATCGATAGTATCGATAGTTTTTTTTTCGACTATCGAAACTATCGAGTGGTCCGACTATCGATGGTTTTGCAGCTCTACACAGAAGTCAGTCAAACCCCAAAAAATCTTATGGAAAAACTTAGATACATACATATGTATATGTATGCGCATAACTTATACATATGTATGTACTAGGGATTCCAATTTTTCCGATTTTTACGATCCCGGGATTTTCGGTATTTTATTTTATAATCCCGGGATCCCGGGATTTATCCCGGGATTTGGACTTTAATTACACAGGCCGAAAAAATTTTCAACAAATTTTCTAACTCAAATAAAATTCTACTTTTCTAAAGGATTTCGGTGCGCTGATTCTGAATCTGAAGTCGGATTTTCGGTAATATGTATAGGTTTTGAGATATTCATGTCCAAAGAGGCGAAAAATGCGATTTTTTGCTATATTCACTGCTCAATCTGTTAAATTACTTACTTTCATTAAAAGATGATTGCAGCTATTGAAAGAACGATCATTTCTCTTGAAAACAGCGCTTTGCTTTTTCGGGTATCTTATTCAGATATCTACGTTGTCTTCAAAAGAAATGATCGTGCTTCCAATAGATGTAATCAGTTTTTAATGAATGTCAGTAATTTTAAAAATATTGAGGTGTGAATATGGCCACAAACTGCGTTTTTCGCCTCTTCGGACATGAATATCTCAAAAACTACACCGAAATCCTTTTGAAACGTAGAATTTTATTTCTGTTACAAAAATTTTTCGACCAGTATTATTTTCCAACATTTGGGGTTGAAAAAAGTAAATAAAAGTAAAAGTAAATATGAAAAAGTGTATTTTTATGTAGAATGCTAGAAAAATAAAAAACACCATGCTAAACAAGTCTGCGATACTTGTCTTATTTCTACTCGTTTTTATTCAGTGATACGCAAATTGTATAAGTCCAAAAAGCGAAGAAAATTGTGTAAGTCCAAAATATTTACATGAACACAAATTTTTTTTTTTCATTTAGAAATTTTTTTATTTTTTGTTTTTTGTCTCTCCTACAAAGTTTGAAAAAAGGACTTACACAATTTGCATTCTAAGCTAGCGAAATACATTTTTAGAGAAGCGCTACAACTTTAAAATGCAAAGAAAAAATAGATTTTTATTGCCATTTTTTATTATTTCATTAGTAACAAAATAAAATAGGAATGTAAAATCATTCGTATTATTTAATAATACCTAAGAGTTACTTTAAAAAGCACAACCAACAACGAAAATTACAAACATTTGGTGAACAAAACATTTGCCTTTGCAGTTGGTAGATACTTTTAGGATATTAATAAAAAGGCTTGCAATCATTTGATAATTTCCAATAGAAATTTTTTTAGAATTTAACGACGAACTTTGTTTAAGCGAATATTTCCAAGCTTGCCGAAAAATTCAGAAAATTAATGCAACTTCTGAATAGATAAATATCGGAGGCAAAATTTTGATATGAATTCCGAGTATGCAGCTGCGTATTTAATTTTAGTAGAGTGTTGTAAGACTATCAAGTCTAATTAAAATTTTGTTTCCATTTTCTTCCATTATGTACTTTCCGTGTGGGAAAATTCCAAAAAACATTTGAGAAATAAATGACCAAAAATCAGGAAATAGAAATTATCAAATGAATTTTGCCACAAGCTAAAAGCTTTAAAAAATACCTAACGTACGTTTCCCTACAACGCGTACTTCAACACAAAAAATTTAATTATTAAAAAAAAATCAAAAATTGTAATCCTTATTTTGACTAATCGACTTTTTTATTCTAGCAAAAATGTCGCACTTTCTTCCGGCTGTCACATTTTTTTGTTCTCTTCCACACAGACTCAACACTTTTTTAGGGATGTTTGTTCTATTGACGAAATATAAAACTGGCCCGACTACGGGCAACATTTTCTGCTCTTAGCACAAGTAAAAGGTTGCATTATTTTTGTTTCATTCATCACATGAAAAATGCAACACTTTGATACGACACAGGACACATGTTGATAATGCTGCAATGTAATAATGCAACATTTTCATTCAGAATAGGAAATGCTGTTAGTATACAGATCTGAGACCAATAAAAATTATATAAAATATAACTTTTCTTTGCTATAATAGCGGAATATTCTCTCTTTATCTTATCCCGAAAATCCCGGGATAAAATTCTAGCTATCCCGGGATTTTCGGGGAGTCAGAAAGGGCGGGATCCCGGGATCCCGGGATCCCGGGATTGGAATCCCTAGTATGTACATTAAGTATACAAAATTCAAGGGAAGGACATGTGCATTACAATAGTAGTTGTAGATATTCAAGTTCATCTACTAGTTCGTTCTAGTTAAAGTTCTAGCATACCTGGGTAATACTGAGTAGTAATTGGACTATTACGTACTTAAATACTTTTACGTACTTAAGTACTTTCAGAATATTCAAGTACTAGTACAAGTACAAGTACTTTCAGAATATTCAAGTACTAGTACAAGTACAAGTAGAAAGAATTGAAAAAGAATTGAATTTTTAGCAAATACTTCAAAGTAATTGAAAAGAATTGAATGTACATTCATTTGTACATACATTCATTTGCTAAAAATTCAATTCTTTTTCAATTCTTTGTACTGGTACTTGTACTAGTACTTGAATATTCTGAAAGTACTTGTACTTGTACTAGTACAATTCTTTTAAAATGTACTTGTCACAAGTCGTACTGGTACTTGATATTACCCAGGTCTGAGTTCTAGTTCACTTTCTAGTTCACCCCTATTTCAATTTCTAGTTCAACTCTAGTTCACTTATGCCAATTTCAAAACTAAAGACTCACATATACACACATACATATGTATGTACATACATTTCACCACAAGCTGATGTGTTGATTAACTTCTCAATGATTCCACTGCCTAAATAGGTTTCGAGCACCAAATTTGAGTGGTAGTTGAAAATGAGTGGTAGTTGAAAAATGCCCATCCTTGCTCTATATGTACATACACATGTATTACATGCTTATATTAGCCGTTTTCGATTCACAATTTCTCTGCCTGCTATAAATTTCTATCTGTCAAATTTATATGTGAATGGTAGCGAGCAGAGGGAAGTTTTTATCGACCAGTTAGCGAGTATGGCTACTACTCATTATGGGTTCAAACATTTTTGTTCGATCCGACCTCGCTTGTCTGATGGCGAATCGAAAACGCTAATTATTTTCCAGAATATTGGCTAATGATGTTCATCAAGAAAAAAAAAATATTGGAATATTTCAATTGTTTTTTTTTTAATTTTTAGTAGTTGCTGTAATAATCAGCATTTTTTTTATTTTTCTCTGATGCTGCAATTTGAATTGTGCCTATGAAAGGTAGGAAGAGAGCATACGATATGTATTTAACCAATTTATTTTCTTGTGATTAACTCAATGTAATACCACCGCTGTGGTGCAGTGGGTTGAGTGCTCGCCTGCTATGCCAGAGGTCTCGGGTTCAAACCCCAGTCCGAGCAAACACCAAAAAAAGTTTTTCTAATTAGTAAAAATCCAATTATTGGGTTTTTAAGAGCATTTCTGCCATGAAAAAGCTTCTCACAAAAAATGCATTCGCCGTTCGGAGCCGGCATAAAACTGTAGGTAGGAAAAACAAAAGGAGCACATCCCGAATTGGGAGAGAAGCTCGGCCATAAAACTCGTCAGAGTTATAATATCGCCATTGTATTATATTATTATTATTAATACAAATCTATCAATTTACTTATGTTGAAATAGTTATCAAAGCCTTTTATATAGTTCTTTAATTGTTTCTAGATTCCTTGAAGGGATTTCCTATAAAGTGTTGGTAATGTCATGAAGAGTACTATCTCATATACAGCAAATATATTTTTTTGATAATCGTGGCGTAAACTTAAAAAGGTATGCGAATACATTCATACGTTATGTGTGTTTTCTTGCAATCATTTTCTTATGATCATACTACTTTTTAAGCATATGCAAGTTTTGTGGCCGCTCTTCGTTCTCATATATGACGCTGAAAAAATTCGGTTGATGTACATAACCAATTGTTTGATAAATATTTCCCGTTTGTATTTGTATAGGTTGCGTTGTTTGCGGAGATTGTTGCTGTAGTTGTTGCAGCGTTTGCTGTTGATGTGACAGCGTAAATAGCTGTTGATTTTGTTGCTGCTGTGGCTGCTGATGACAGGCGGGTGTTATTATCACCTGACTCAATGCTTGTGGTGTGTATCGTTCCTGTAAAACTCGCATTTTTTCTGTAGCATTTGGTGGCAGTTGCGACCAAAAACCACCTTCTTCGCCGGTGAAAGTGGAAATATTTGGATTGATTTTCCTTGACAAATGTATGGAATTTTTTCGCATTGCTCCAGAACTCACCACATTAACATCTGACATGGTTGTTCCTTCTGAACTAACTTTATGGACGTGTTCTGAGTGTGGTTGTAGAAAGGCCAATTTGAAATCCTGATGAAATATTCTGCGGAAATAACCTCCAGTAACCATCGGCTTATTTTGACGTTCGCAATCCTCTTTATATTCGCTATACATTCGCTTTATATTCAATGAGCAGTGTAAGAAACGTGTCTTATGGTTTTTATGAGGTACCCATGTCGGATAACTATTTATATGTTCGTGTATTCCAGCCACCAGCTCAGCGGGAATCCTTTGCGGCATTGTACGTTTTCCACGCTTATCTTCACCCGCAAAGGCACCCGTTTGTTTGTCTACACATTTTTGTGCATCAGTTAGGTAATTGTCGTAAATGTTGAGCGTTTTATTAAAGAAATTCTTACAGACACGTACATTCTCACCGCTATCTCCGCGTAGGAAAAAACGATTTGTGTATGCACGTACTCGATTTGTTTTACGATATTCTGGCGCTTTCATTGTGGTATTTTCGTGCATTTCAACACGCGACAACACGAAATCCTTTCGTCTTACATAGTCTAAACGCCAAAATGCCGCACACAGTAGTTGACGCTGTTCTTCCGTGAATTTCGTGTGACATTTAAATAGGCACGATTTAGAGCAATCGACTGGCAGCGGCGCGCGTACCTTTGGAACACCTCTACGTCTACGGACAGATGGCTTCTTTTTTGTTGTTTCCGGATTTGATGTTGAAACTTGCGAACTTTCTGCTGGCCTCGTTTTTTCTTCCATCTCTGGCTCTTGACCGATCGGCTTTTTAGGAATGTTTTCGCTGTCCAAAGTCTTCGCTGTTTCTTTAAATTTCGCTTCATCCCTCGTTACATTTGGCAGTTGACTCTCAGCGTTCATCCTGGCTTGTTCCGAAGGTTCAACAATTTTATGTGTAACTTTTGTTTGGGATTTTTCGCGAAGCTTATTCGCCATTTCCATTTTAATACGTTGCCATTCTGCACTCGAATCAACACCACTACAGTGACCGTGACCATCGTTATTTTGCAAGGCGCTTTTGACAATCGACCAACTAATTGCTAAGGTTTTTAGGAAAAAATCTAAGCACACCCTAACGCGTTCACCTTCGCTGGTTGCCATGAAATAATGATATTCGTATTTGCGTGGGGTTTTTGTATTCTTGCGTATGCGCATCCTTGTTCGTGGCTTAAATTCAACACAAGTCCGCACATAATCCATACGTTGCTTTTTAGTTAGTGCTCTGAAATCATTACATAATTTTTGCCTTTGTTGCTCATCAATCTCTCCACATTGTTTCTTACATTTTCCAATACACCTGGCAGCCTTTGGCCTCCTTATTTTTGGTCTATACCTAACTTCCTGTGAAGTGATTCGATTTTTCTTTGCATTCTTTGCCTTCTTGACTTTTTCAACACTTTTTGTGGTACTACTTCGTGTAGTGCGTCGTCGTAATTTTAACGGGATGATATCGGATTCATCGCTTTCGCTAGCCATTTCATTATTGTAGTTACCATCATGAATGTCGTCACATTCGAAATCACTTTCCAGTTCGGATTTCATGGAAGCTGAAGCATTATTAGTTTGAATTGGATCCTCCTCCTCTTCATCGGTTTTTGCTTCGTCATTATCAGTACCATAAACAGCCTCAACCTGATATTCTTCATACTCCTCACTGTCGGTATCGCCAGCTACCCTTTCCTGTTCAGTTTTTATATTCTTCTGTTGTTTCTTTACTTTTGTTTCTTCCAGATATACTGTACATGTATCCACAAAGTTGTGGCTCTCCGATGTTGTGTTTGACGGCGTCCAGGCTAACGATTTATCCTTCCTTTTGTGTTTGGAAAGTGTTTTAACTGAAATCAAGAAGGGCGTATACATGGGCCTTATCAGGCATCACTCGATACTTTAACGTTCAATATGTATTACAAAAAATTTGTATTTTAATAAAATTTTATTTAGGCGGTTACTATTTTATGGATCGCTCGCTTGTACCATGGTTCACACTTATTTTATTTAATTATTTATTTTTATTTTTTTGTTCTATACAGTTTGGTGCATGTACAAAAAATATACATATATGTATGAAACTTCACGATTGCCGCCGTAGAAAGCTATGCATGCAGGAAACTATTTTTCACAAAGTAAACGAGTATAATTGCTTTGAATAAATATACATTTATTAAATAATTTTTTGCGATAGAATAAAGTATTTGAAGTATAATTTCCAATAAACATTTGTATGGATGTACATACATAAAGTATCCTAAAATATGTCTATCCTTAGAGAATATACATATGTAGGTACATAAATTAATAATAAATTAAAAAAAAAAAAAAACTGGCATTAATCCCTACAAGTTACATTACCGATTCCCGCTGACTCATCTGAAAGCAGGGGTACGTTCGCGACGGCAATCAGAACCGCAGTGTTGCAAGTATCACGTTCTTCGCGTGTTTGTGGCAACACCTGCAAAAGTCAAACGTTCGTTTGACACATCAATCGTGCAGATTGTTTGAATAATCGGCAACAGAAAATTTGTGTCTGCAATTTTTGCATTAAAATAAAAACAGGTAAAAAAACTTTTTAAGTTAAACGGTTTTATGTTATACATACATTGCAATGTTTAAGATAAATGTACTAAAAACCAAAAAATAATAAAATAGATACAGTCGTGGGAATTATAAACATTTGCATAGACTAGACTAAAATAAAACCGTGGGGCACGTCAATTGTCTACAATCGTTGATTAAAATGTTTGTTTTGTAATGTTACACTATAATTAGGCAGTTGTTCAACCGACAACGATGGACGTGTGATAAGTAGGGCTAGAATGTGGAAAAAAGCTAGCAAGCTCGATTATAAGCGAGTTTTAGGGTTTCATAGTGGTGAGCGAGTAGTACTTTTATCATATGTTTTGTCGATTAAAGACAAACTACGAGCAGTGAAACGATTCCTCGTGTGAATGTCCAACGATAAACTAGTTGAAACATCTCTTTTATTAACATGGAGTGTATAACTATTGGAATTTCCATGAGCAAGAAAATAGTAAGTAATTTCCTCACCGTCTGCGGGCCAACTGCTTAACGACGAATTAAACGATTCTTCTATCGCACATTAAGTCGATAATTTGTAGACAATTGACGTGCCCCCCGGTTTTATTTTAGTCTAGTCTATGCAAATGTTTATAATTCCCACGACTGTATCTATTTTATTATTTTTTGGTTTTTAGTACATTTATCTTAAACATTGCAATGTATGTATAACATAAAACCGTTTAACTTAAAAAGTTTTTTTACCTGTTTTTATTTTCTAGTTTTTAGTTTTTATTTCGCATTCTGTTTAATTCATTTAGTGCTTCATTATTGCAAGGTTTCTTGCCCGTTAGTTTATTGCAGTCCAACGCCTCTATAGCGACCCACGCGCCACCTATCGGAAGTTTTTTTTAGGAAAATATTTCCTTTCAAGGTAGTAATACATGTTCCGAATTTCAGCCAAATCGGACCATAAATGCGATTTTTGTAAATATAGCGACCCACGCGCCACCTAGCGGAATTTTTTTTTTAAGAAAATATTTCTTTTCAAGGTAGTAATACATGTTCCGAATTTCAGCCAAATCGGACCATAAATGCGATTTTTGTAAATATAGCGACCCACGCGCCACCTAGCGGAATTTTTTTTTTAAGAAAATATTTCTTTTCAAGGTAGTAATATATGTTCCGAATCTCAGCCAAATCGGACCATAAATGCGATTTTTGTAAATATAGCGACCCACGCGCCACCTAGCGGAATTTTTTTTTAAAGAAAATATTTCTTTTCAAGGTGGTAATACATGTTCCGAATTTCAGCCAAATCGGACCATAAATGCGATTTTTGTAAATATAGCGACCCACGCGCCACCTAGCGGAATTTTTTTTTCATAATATTGCATTGTCATCGGGGTTATACATGCGTGCAAAATTTCAGATTAATCGGTTGACAGGAAGAGGGTGAAATTTGAATTACTAAATTTGACCCAAGAATAAAGAATAAATAATAAAACAAACGGGGTGAGCTAAATAAAACCGTTTAAAAATGGAAAGAGAAGGGTAAGCATGATTGCTATATATTTAATGGAATATGCAATTTTGTAATTTTAATAACACAAATTAATTAAAAATACTTTTAATAATGCTGTTATATCAATATATCAGCTGAGTATCAGCAAGCAAGTGCAAAATAAGCAACGGGGTTGCTGTACTGCTGCAGTTATAAATTTTCATGAACGTACCCCAGGCATACATACATATGTATGTATATACATATATATGTATTACATACTTACATTATTTTCCAGAATATTGGTTAATGATGTTCATTGGGAAAAAATAGTGGAATACATATTTCAATTGTTTTTTTTTTTTCTTTCATTTTTAGTAGTTGCAGTAATAGTCAGAATTGGTTTATTTTTCTCTGATACTGCAATTTGAATTGTACCTATATAAGGTAGGAAGAGAGCATACGATCAGTATGTATGCACATATGTATTTAACCAATTTCTTTTCTAGTTACTAACCCACTGTAATACAAATCTATCCATTTACTTATGTTGAAATAGTTTTCAAAGCCTTTTATATAGCTCATTAATTGTTTCTACAGATTTCTTGAAGGGATTTCCTATAAGGTGTTGGTAATGTCATAAAGACTACTGCCTTAAATATAGCAAATATATTTTTTTGATAATCGTGGCGTAAACTTAAAAAGGTATGCGAATACATGCATACGAATGTATGTTTTTTTGCAATTATTTTCTTATTATCATACTACGCTTAAAGCATATGCAAGTTTTGTGGCCGCTCTTCGTTCTCATAACTGACGCTCAAAAAATGCGGTTGATGTACATAACCAATTGTTTGATAAATATTTCCCGTTTGTATATGTATAGTTTGCGTTGTTTGCGGTGATTGTGGATGTTGTTGCATTTGTTGCTCTTGTGGGAGCTGTTGCAGCGTTTGCTGTTGATGCGACAGCGTAAATAGCTGTTGCTTTTGTTGCTGCTGTGGCTGCTGATGACAGACGGGTGTTATTATCACCTGACTCAATGCTTGTGGTGTGTATCGTTCCTGTAAAACTCGCATTGTTTCTGTAGCATTTGGTGGCAGTTGCGACCAAAAACCGCCTTCTTCGCCGGTGAATGTGGAAATATTTGGATTGATTTTCCTTGACAAATGTATGGAATGTTTTGGCATTGATTTTGCAGTTGCGCCAGAACTCACCACATTAACATCTGACATGGTGGTTCTTTCTGAACTAACTTTATGGGCGTGTTTTGATGTTGGTTGTAGAAATGCCAATTTGAAATCCTGATGAAATATTCTGCGGAAATAACCTTCACTAACCATCGGCTTATTTTGACGTTCGCAATCCTCTTTATATTCGCTATACATTCGCTTTATATTCAATGAGCAGTGTAGAAAACGTGTCTTATGGTTTTTATGCGGTACCCATGTTGGATAGCTATTTATATGTTCGTGTATTCCAGCCACCAGCTCATCGGGTATCTTTTGCGGCTTTGTACATTTTCCACGCATATCTTCACCCGCAAAGGCACCTGTTTGTTTGTCTACACATTTTTGTGCATCAGCTAGGAAATGGTCGTAAATATTGAGCGTTTTATTAAAGAAATTCTTACAGACACGTACATTTTCACCATGATCACCGCGAAAGAAAAATTTATTTGTGTATGTACGTATTCGATCAGTCTTACGATATTCTGGCGCTGTAATTGTGGTATTTTCATGTACTTGAACACGCGACAGCACGAAATCCTTTCGTCTTTTATAGTCTAAACGCCAAAATGCCGCACACAGTAGTTGACGCTGTTCTTCGGTGAATTTTGTGTGGCATTTAAATCTGCATGATTTAGTGCAATTGACCGGCTGTGGGGCACGTTCCTTTGGAACACCTCTGCGTCTTTTAACAGATTGTTTGGGTTTGGCTTTTGTTGTACTGGTGGTACTTGTGGCCGGAGCTGCTAATATTGAAACCTCTGAACATTCCGTTTCCTGATTTTGCTGTATAACTAATGTTACTTCTTCTGCTTCTTGCGTGTCCGACAGTTTAAGAATATTTTCGTTATCGAAAGCAGCCTCCGTTCTCAACATCCCTTTGCGATCACTGGCCATACTTGTTAAGGGAATTTCGATTTCTTCTATTATTGTTTGATCTAAATTCATTTCATCCCGGTTAAGATCACCCTCTTGCTGGTTCTCAACGTTCAAATTTGTTTCCAATGTTTCATCATTTTTCGGTGCCACATTGTCGCCAGAGTCTTCGTGTTGCTTTTTCGCAGTCTCCGCTTGTAGGTCACGCCCTGGATCGACCTCCTTCGCTGGCTGACCTACACTAGTAACGTGCCCATCGTTATTTTCCAAGGCGCTTTTGACAAGCGATCCACTAGTTGCTAAGGTTTTTAGGAAGAAATCTAAGCACACCCTAACGCGTTCACCATCGCTGGTTGGCATGAAATATTGATTTGTGAATTTGCGTTGCATTTTTCTATGCTTACGGATGCGCATCCTTCCCAGCGGCTTACATTCGATACAAGTCAGCACATAATTCCTACGTTCCATTTTATTTAGTGCCCAGAAATCCTTACATAATTTTTGTCTTTGTAGTTCATCAACTTTTTTACATTGCCTTTTACATGTTTCAACACAACTGGCTGGCTTGGGTCTCCTTACTTTTGGTATATACCCAGCTTCCTGCGAAATGCTTCGATTTTTCTTTGCCTTCTTGGCCTTCTTGATTTTTTTAACACTTTTTGTAGCACTTTTTGCAACACTTTTTGTAACACTACTTCGTGTAGAGCGTCGTCGTAGTTTTAACGGGATGATATCGGATTCATCACTTTCGGTATCCATATTTTCCTCTTCATTTTTGTAATTATCATCACGAATGTCGTCACATTCGAAATCAGTTTCCGGTTCGGGTTTCATGGAAACTGAAGCATTATTAGTTTTAATTGGATCCTCCTCCTCTTCATCGAGTTTCGCTTCATTATCAGTTCCATAAACAGCCTCAACCTGATATTCTTCATACTCTTCACTGTCGGTATCGCCATAATCCTTTTTTTGTTCAGTTTTTATATTCTTCTGTTGCTTCTTTACTTTTGTTTCTTCCAGATATACTGTACTTGTATCCACAAAGTTGTGGCTCTCCGATGTTGTGTTTGACGGTGTCCTGGCCAACGATTTATCCTTTCTTTTGTGTTTGGAAAATGTTTTAACTGAAATCAAGAAGGGCGTATACAGGGGCCTTATCAGGCATCACTCGAAAAGTTAAAATTCAATATTCAAAAAGTTTTTAATCTAATAAAATTTTAAACATTAAACATTTTATAGATCGATTTGAGCCAGCCTCTGTAACTATTAAACAAGTCCTCACTAAAAATCATTACTGATTAAAGACTTGAGTAAATATTAACCACTTTCTAAATCTCGTTCATAATGTTAGCCGTTGGCCTTTGTAAGAGTATGCGTTTTTGCAATTTTTAGTGGCTAGCATGAAATTTATTTTTTTATCAATTTAATATTATTTTGGGAAAGTGGAAAATTAGCTGAAGGCTATTAACAGCGAAGATGGGGTATATAACTATTTCGAAAAGGGCTTAATATTTTCTCAGCAGTACCCTTTCGGGAATGGAAATTGGAACCAAGATTTGTGTTTTTTGTTTTCCAGTCCCATGTTTTAAAAATTTTTATTCTTTATTTAGTTCGATTCAAGCTAAAATAAAGGGTATTTGTGCTGAAACCGTTTCGAAAGTCTACGTTAATCGTATGTCCTAGACGTGCCTTGCCGATTAGTTTTGTCTTTCATGTAGAGATTTCTCCTATTCTCAAAGCTGTGTCTTTTTTAAGAATTTACTCGCAAGACTCTTGATCATATGTATGTATGTTTCATATAGTTTTTAAGCATGTTGTTTATTAATTGATCATTGAATATGTAGGTATTTAAAAGAGCATCTTAAAATATTGACATAATAATAAGGAATACATGAAAGAATTTTATAAATAAAAATACGAAAGTTATAAATCCCTATGATTTTGGTAACCGATTTTTAAGGCACGCATAAAAAGTACATAAGTTATTATACGCATTCCGATTGAAAATGTAGGGTAAGATCGTCTGATGAGTTTTACATGTTTTTAAAGATAATCGCAGCAAATGATCTCTAGGTGTTTTACCTTATCTGATGCAACATATATATGTATGTAGTTGGGATAATTTTGAACACAGCTTTTTTATTATGAATACAATTATGAATTAAAGCAGTGATACATACATATCGAAGCAGTCTCCTCTATGGAGTAGCGCCATAACAAGGAACGAGTTCTTTACAAATCGCAAAAATTATATTTAATAATAATCTTAATGTAAATTCATGAAAGTGTGCAAACATATGTATATATTTCATTATGCATTTAATATCTAGACATTTTGTTTCTGTTATTATTTTTAAAGCAGATGAAAGTTTTGTGGACGCTGCTCGTTTTCATAACTGACAGTCATAAAATTCGGCTGATGTGCATAGCTGATTGTTTGATAAATTGTATTTCCAGCTTGTATCTGTATAGTTTGTGTGGTTTGAATAGGATGCGCTGACGACGCTTGTACAATTTGTTGTATCTGTTGTTGTTGTGGAAGCTGTTGTTGTAGTTGCTGAAGCGTTTGCTGTTGTGGAAACTGCTGCTGCAGCTGGTCTTGCTGTATCAATGCCAATGGTTGTAGCTGTGGCAAATGCTTTTGCTGTATTTTCTGATGCTGCTGCTCTTGCTGCTGTGGCCGTTCTGGCTGTTGCTCCAACACGGGTGTTATTATCACCTGACTCAATGTTTGCGGTGCGTAGCGCTGTTGTAAAACCCGCATTGTTTCTGTAGCATTTGGTGCTAGTTGAGACCAAAAGCCACCTTCATCGCCGGTAAATGTCGAAATATTTGGATTATTAATTGGTGGAGCGATGGCCGTCGCATCACTTGTGGATGCTCCTTCCGTACTTTTTCCCCTTCTCTTCGAGCTAACTTTGTGGGCATGCTTTGATTTTGCTGCTAAAAATGCCAGTTTGAAATCTCTATGAAATATTCTACGGAAATAACATTCACTAACCATCGGCTTATTTTGCCTTTCACAATCCTCTTTATATTCGCCATACATTTTCTTTATATTCAATGAACTGTGTAGGAAACGTGTTTTATAATTTTTACGTGGTACCCACGTTGGATAACTGTTTATATGTTCGTGTATTCCAGCGACAAGTACTTCGGGAATTTTTGTCGCTTTTGGAAATTTACCACGCATATCTTCGCCAGCATAGGCACCGGTTTGTTTGTCGATGTGCTTTTGTGCGCTCGCCAGGAAATGCCCACCAATGTTGAGTGTTGCATAAAAGAAACGCGCACATACGCGTAAGTTCTCACCATGTTCGCCGCGTAGGAAATAACGATTTGCATATGCACGTACACGATCTGTTTTGCGATACATCGCCGCCGTCGTTGTAGAAGTTTCGTGTATTTCCACACGCGACAACACAAAATCCTTGCGCCTTTTATAGTCTAAACGCCAAAATGCTGCGCACAGTAATTTACGCTGTTCTTCGGTGAATTTAGTAAGGCATTTAAATATACACGATTGTGCACAATTCACGGGCTGTGGTGTACGATCTTTCGAAGCTCGTTTTTTAGGTGTCTTCACTATATTTGGCTTGGAAATTGGCACACTTTCGGCGGAATGCATTAATTGAGGCGCTACCGAAGCCGCCACTTCCCTCTTCTCTGGTGCTTCTATAATAACCGAAACGTTCATTGGGGTTTCCTGCTCCCCAGCTATTAATTTTTGCACCGTGTTTTGAATCTCTTTAGTATTTAAAATACATTCTTCCGTTAGTGAATTGTCTATGCCTAAGTCATTCGATGATGTAAAATCTTCCTGTTTTTTTACAGATACTAATTTAATTTCCGATGTTTCAGATTTTTTAGGTGCCAATTCAACACTCAAATTTTCACATGCATTTTGCTGATCAGCAACATGATATTTTTGGTCACTGGTTTTTTCCAAAGCGCTCTTAACATGAGAAGCATTAACGGCTAGAGTGTTTAGGAAGAAATTTAAGCACACCCTAACACGTTCACCCTCGCCGGTCGGCATGAAATAATGATTTGTATGTGGGCGCGACTCTTTAATGCGATTTAATGTGCGCGGTGGCTTACGCTCCACGTAACGCATCAAGTAATTATTGCGTTCCGCCTTATTTAGCGCCCAGTATTCATTGAATAACCATTGCCTTTGCTGGTCATCGATTTTGTCACATTGTTTTCGACATTTTCCAATACATTCCCTTGGTTTTGGTTTCCTCACTTTCTTTCCATGTTCCCTTTCCACACTTTTTTTTCGACCTTTTCGACTCTTCTTCTTCATCATTTTTTTACCCTTTTTGGTGCATTTCTTTTTCGATCTTGTTCGTTTTGAACGGCGCAAGGTTGCATGCTGCACGACATCGGAATCACTACTTTCTGAATCTTCAATTTCTTGTTCATCGGCAATTTTGTAATTTTCATCATGTATATCATCACCTTCGAAATCGATAGCCGGTTCATATTTCATGATTTCCGAAGCAGTATTAGTTCCAATCGGATCTCCATCTTCGTCATTATCATTACCAGAAACAGCATCAACTGGATAATCATATTGCTCACCATCATAATCATTTGATTCGTCAACTTTCTCTGCTCGTTCACTTTTTATTCTGGTCTTCCTTTTCAACACCTTGGTTCCTTCGATGAATACTGCGCTTGTATTTGGAAAGCTACTCGTACGTTGTCTTTTGTTCGACGCCTTCTTCTTCTTCACAATTTTCCGTTTAGAAACTGGTTTAACTGAAATCAAGAAGGGCGTATACAAGAGCCGTGTCAGGCATAACTCGATAAATAAATATTAAATATAAAAAAAAAAACACACTAAAACAGTTTAATGTAATCGGATTATTAAATGCTTAGGAATTTATTGTTGTACTAATATCGCTACCTGACACGCCTCTGTATAGAAAAATGCAAAGCTACCTTTAGAATAACAAACTGGCATGAACGTTACACGACCATCACCCATAGCAGAAATATGACCACACTTTGAAAAGGATGTGCCAGTTGACGCAGACATTAAAAATCCCCTTTTGACCCAGCGAACATTTGAAGTCATAACCTGACTAAAAGTCATATATACATATTTCCTATTGCACTCATATTGAAATATGATTTCCACTCTTTCATACATACATATGTAAGTATTATATGATTCTTACTATAAACAGAAGACTCTTAGTGGACTCTAATGTGATATTTTTCTTTTTTGCATTTGTACTGTTGAATGATCAGGCCGAGATAATAAAAAAAATTTGGTTTAATTCTGCCAAATAATTGGCTGTGTTATATGCAGAATTTGTTTTCTATAAATTTCAACAAATTGCAGAAAAAATTGCAATTCGCATTTTTTTGAGGCAAAAACTCAGTAAAAGAAGCGGACCTATTATTTATTTCATAAAAAAAAAAATTTACTTTAATATAGTATGTATGTATGTACATTAGAGCGTATCGCAAAAAAAGTTAGCCGTACGCCCCCCATATGATTTATTTTTCGAAAACATTTCTGGTAATTGTATTAACCCCATGTGCTCCATTAGGTTCACTTCCGCCCAGTACTTAGTTTATAGTATAAACTTTATACCAGCTTAATGTAATTTTTTTGCCGGCATGTTACTCGTCGCACAGTGGTCGGAATGAAAATTCTAGGTGGACAAAATTATTTCTTACGTCCAAATGGTCACAAATGTGGTTTCCAACTAGTTTTCGCTGATATCGAATTGGTTGCTAGGTGCAGAAAATTATATCAAGTATTTTTATCTGAGTTAGAAATACATATGTTTGTAAGTATATTTAACGAAGTCCTAAAAATATGAAATCAATTGACAGAATACTAAATTAATGAATAGTAAGTAACACAGTGGCCGCTGTGGTGCAGTGGGTAGAGTGCTCGCCTCCTATGCCAGAGGTCTCGGGTTCAAACCACGGTCCGAGCAAAACACCAAAACAATTTTTCTAATTAGTAAAAATCCAATTATTGGGGTTTTTAAGAGCAGCGGTCACCTTTCGGCAGTGGGTGGCATACCCTCCGAGAGTATTTCTGCCATGAAAATGCTTCTCACAAAAAATGCATTCGCCGTTCGGAGCCGGCATAAAACTGTAGGTCCACCCAATTAGTAGGAAAAACAAAAAAAGGAGCACACCTCGAATTGGGAGAGAAGCTCGGCCATAAAACTCGTCAGAGTTATAATAGCGCCATTGTATTATTATTATAAGTAACACATTTTATTATAATTTGCTGAGTTCATTGTTCTAAAACAAACCATATAAAACAAGGGGAAAAATAAAAAATCATACCATAGATCCATTATATAAACTAAAATATCTGGCAAAGTAAGAAAAAGTAATGCTTAAGATTTAGTACACGTTTAGTACATATATTTCTTGATTGGGACAATAATTTTCTTTTTAGACGAGCGTGGCACTAAATTTTGGCACACTGTTATATGCTAAAAATAAAATTTTTTTTATAGTTACTTAATTTGGTATTTTGACTGGCCTAATTGAACAATTTATAAGCTTCTAATGACCTTAATACAAAATCTCCATTCTCACAATAGTTCGAAAAAGACAAAAAGTAGTTACATTAAGACTCTGGCCTGCTACGCAAAGATTATTCAAACTCTTTGCTTTAAGAAAAACTTATATCTGTAAGGTAGGCAACTTTTTAAGACGCGTAATTACCAGGTAGAGTCATAGAATGAGTTACGGATTGGACAGTGTTGTCACTGGACATTCTATAATAGTTGGGCGACAGAATTAGGCCGGTTTTCTAAGTTCGAGTTTGAGACTTTTGTCCACCTAGAATTCTCATTCCGACCACTGGGCGTCGTCCAAAAAACATTAATCCTTTGCAAAACAAATATTTCGATTGCTTCGGTAGAACTGGAAATAAAACAGATTTAACATTCCGAGGAATATAAATTTTTTGCGTCTTGTGGTCTTTAGGTTAATTTTACAAGCCAAGGATAATTGTGTGTGAAGCTTAGGGATCGGACCATAAATACGGAAGATATGAAAACAAGTAAGGAAGCCTAAGTTAGAGTGGAATCGAACATTAGATACTCAGCTGTATGCTTTCATTGTTTGTTTGCGTTTGATGGAAACACGGCGTATTTTATATAAAGCGAGTGCCGCATAAAGTGGACGTAGCCACGCCCATTTTCAACATTTTAATCAGTCATCCAACTACGCATTTGAATATTATTCTTTGTGCAAAATTTCATTCTTTTATGACTTCTAGTTACAAAGATGTCACGTTACAAATTTCAAAGGGTGTTCCAGAAATATCTTTGTTAAAAAGTAGTCGTGGTTATAAACCGATTTCAATAAATTTTTGCGTGTCTATTAACACAAGTTATAGAAGTGTATAAACCAAGTTTCGTCATAATATCTCAATTATTTGTCGAGTTATGGGCTCAGAAACTCGTATATCACTTTGTCTAAAAAGTGGCGGAGCCACGCCCATTTTCCAAAATTTTTCTATTTTTTTTCCAGTCTATTGTAGAACTCACGCCACAAAATTTCAATGAATTATCTTTATATTTGACAAAGATATCGCTTAAAATGTTTTTATTAGGCCACTTTATAATACCCATATATAAAAGTGGGCGTGGTCGTCAACCGATTGCGCTAAAATTTTCAATATGTATTACCACAAGTAATAAAAGTATACACACCAAGTTTCGTCATAATATCTCAATTATTTGTCGAGTTATAGGCTAAGAAATCTCGTATATTCCTGCTTCCAAAAAGAGGCGTTGCCACGCCCATTTTCCAAAATTTTCGTGTTTTTCGTTTTATGTCCACAGTTGGACTCCTGCCATAAAATTTCAATGATATATCTTTATAGTTGACAGAGATATCGCTTAAAATGTTTTTATTAGGCCCCTTTATAGTTCCCATATATAAAAGTGGGCGTGGTCGTCAACCGATTTTGACAATTTCTCGTCCACACATTTGCCTCAGTAAATCTATCACGCGTACCAAATTTCATCGATATATCTTTAACGGTTTCTTAGTTATGGCTTATAAAACTTTCAATATTTGCCCCTTAATAAGTGGGCGTGGCACCGCCCATTTTCCAAAAATTTTGCGTTTTTTGTTTTATATCCGTATTTGGACTCCTGCCACAAAATTTTAGTGATAGATCTTTATATTTGACAGATATCGCTTAAAATGTTTTTATTAGGCCCCTTTATAGTTCCCATATATAAAAGTGGGCGTGGCCGTCAACCGATTTTGACAATTTTCCGTCAAAACATTTGTCTAAGTAAGTAAATCACGCATACCAAATTTCATCGATATATCTTCAACGGTTTCTGAGTTATGACATATAAAACTTTCAATGTTTGACCCTTAATAAGTGGGCGTGGCACCGCCCCTTTTCCTTTGGTGAAATTTCATCGCTCCAGCTATATTAGTGGCTGAGATACGATTTTTCCGATTTTTTCTATATAGGAAAAGTGGGCGTGGTCATGATCCGATTTCGCCCATTTTCAATACCAACCGTCCCAGTCTCGATACCAACTTGCATTTCAAATTTCATCAAAATATCTCAATTTTTGCGCGAGTTAGAGTGCGTAGGGACGGACGGACGGACGGACATGGCTCAATCGATTTCTCTTTTCACCCTGATCATTTTGATATATATAAGTCTATATCTATCTCGATTATTTCACTCTGTTACAATCCACCGTTATGAAATCAAAACTATAATACTCTGTGTACTAGTACAGCTGAGTATAAAAATTAATGAGTATATCGACGGCTGAGAATAAGATATTTCAAAAATTGTTTCAAGAACGCCCTATTCCAAAAATTTTTTGAATAACGTTCCATTTCAGATTTTGCTTCAAAAACGCCCTATTTCAGAAAAATATATATGGAATTTTCTCTGAAATAGGGCGTTTTTGAAGCAAAATCTGAAATAGGACGTTATTGAAACAAATTCTGAAATAGGGCGTTTTTGAAACAAAATCTGAAATAGGATGTTATTGAAACAATTTTTCAAATAGGGCGTTTTTGAAACAATTTTTGAAATAGGGCGATCTTATTCTCAGCCGTCGATATGTCGCGGCGTCCAAAAACAAATAAACATTTTTCCAAAAATGTTTTCGAAAAGTAAATCATATGGAAGGGCGTACGGTGGACTTTACATATATGATCTTATTCCCAATACTCATATTTCACACAAATTTCGAGCTGATATCGCACTACAAGAATTATGAGCGCTCTGATAATGTTTGTTGGGTAATTCCTTGCTTAAATATTTCACTCAATAAAACATACATATGAAATTATTTCCAATTTACTTTATTTATTAGTTACCCATTCTTAAAACTACATAAAAATGTAACTTAAAAAGTGTATAGATAATAAGCAAAAAATGTTTTCTTATGAGATTCAATGTAAAAAATTGAAATTGCTCAATTTTGGTAAGGGTACTCATATAAAGGTTTCTAAGTTACCTACCGGTAACAAACCGTAAACAGTGCGTATATTTCTCCGGTCTTATTGTCTTATTAAACGAAAAATATATACATATATACGGCATCGTTTGTGGATTTGTAGTTAACAAAAAGTTACTTCATTGCAAAACTATAGAGCCAAAAAAGTAATATGCGGCATAAAATTCATTTCTTGCATTCACATCTTGATGATTTCCCTACAAGCTTAGGTGCTGAAAGTGATGAACATAGTGAAAGATTTCATCAGGGCTTAATAGTTTTTGAAAGGCAATATCAAGGATCCTGGTACAATCATATAATGGGAGATTATTTTTTGGATAATCATACGTGTAACAAATCCAGAAAATCACAAAAGAGTAGTCAAAAGTACTTACGCACATCCCTCATTATTTGTCCTCTACTTAAAATCGCGAAAAACAGATATTCTTTTATTCAATTAATTTTTTCTTATTAATCGCTGTTCTGAGAGACATTGTGCACTTAAAAACACATAATAAATGGAATCAAGTAATGTTAAGTATTACTCCTTAATAAAGTTTTATGAATAAACCCAATTTTTGTTGTTGAAATCTTACTCTCCCGAAACATTTTTGATTAAGAACTTTCCATAAAAATAGATGAATATAAATAACGGTACATCCGATTGTTGCAATATTAGTCTTAAAATGTTCACAATTAAATTATCTATAGGATAGGGGGGGCTAACTTTTTGTCCCCCATATAATTTTTCTTATTTTAGGACAGTCGAATCTAAAATTTCTTAAAAAAAATTCGATTTTTTTTTCCAATTTTTTTCATTCTGTTTGCCATTGTAACCTAACTACTTGACCAATTTTTGAGTGTGATGGCAAAAAATGTTTGTTGGAGCTCCCTCTACCAGATCTTCCTAGATGCCAAATCGCCACGATGTCTAATAAAACTTTTTGATGCACTTATGTGATGCAATGCCTTCATATATGGCTTTTTCTACATTTTTACCGATATCTCGGGTCTGCCACAAAAAAATGGAGATGATATTCGGAATCGACGTAAAATTTCGCTTTAGAAAAGTAATATTTCATTTTTGGTGGTTAAAGTTGATCAAAATTTGTCGAGTAGTGTTATCAAAAAAAAAAAAAAAAACAAATATACCAAATCAAATGGTTGTCTACTCTTTACCTAAATGCTCTTGCAAAAGGCTGCTCTTTGTTATGCGGGGTTGTTTCATTCTTCGTTTGATTTATAAAAATGTATAAATAAATAGTATATATTTCTTTTTTTTCTAAGTAAAAGAGTAGATATTTAAATCATTGGTTAGGTGAAAAAGTTAATATTAAAAATTTAGTAAAAATTTAAACTCATATGTATAATTCTAGCAACCCAGCAGTATTTGAGGTAAGGAGGTGCATATTCAATAGAATATTCATTATGAAAAATAGCCTGAAAGTATGTTCAAAATTCATTGCTGAAAAAATAACTGAACACGCAGTGAAGACATCAGGTGTACTGAAATACATGCTATGGAAGTTCTCCCTGCGTATTCAGGCCTTTCTTCCTACAGAAACTCTCCCTTCTCGTTCGGCAGTTTTTAGGTAGTTGATTTTCGACGCCACCTCTATATAAAAACGAAAGGGAAAGTTCAGATATTAGAACTACATCTCTACTGAATATTCAGTAAGAAATATGTGCTGTTTTCCAGCTGATAAATACTGCTGGGAAGTAAAACATAGGTACAGTGTTGGAAAAAATAATAGGGACACGAGAAATATTTTACAATTCTCCATTTATTTCATTTTATGACCAAATTATAATTACTATATATTGATGTTTACACGGAGAGGACATGCTTCATTGACTCTGGGGTGGTTTTTGTATAATAATTTAATTTTTATAAACAAAAATAATGAAATGTATAATTGAAGTTGGAAAAAATAATAGGGACAAACTTTAAATTCGATTGTTTTTTCAAATAAACTGCAATAACTGCTGCAGCTATATTTAAACTAATGTTTAGTTGAAGCTCCTTTATTTTTTATAACTTCCTTACATCTTCGTGGCATAGGGTTGACCAAATCAGCGCAATTTGCAACCGGTATTAAGTACCAAGCTTCTTTAATTTTTTTTCATAACTCTTGCTTATTTTTCCATTTTTGATCCGCCATCGTCTTCTTTAATATTCCCTATAGGGCTGAGGTTCGACGGCTGTGAGGGCTACTCCAAAACAGCAGCTTTCTTACGTTCAAACCATGAGTTTTCGATTCTGGAGGCATGTTTGTGGTCATTGTCATGCTTAAATCGCCATCTAATGATATCAAGGAGGGTTTAAATGATTCAGTTTTGAGTAGAACCATTCGCAACAGACCTCGAGAAGTAGGAGTAAGTGAAAGAAATCCCAGAAAAGCTCCGTATCTGAACAAAAAGAATGTAAGTCAACGAATTGAATTCGCTCAGAGGAACATGTGGCCGGAAAACTTGAATAACGTTCTTTAGTCTGATGACACAGAAGTAAATTTATTTGGCTCGGATTGCATAATGTTCGTTCAACGCCCGTAGAATGCAGAATTTCACCCCAGATACACCAGAAAGACTATCAAGCACGGTGGCATCCTCGGAACGAATTCAGTTCGTTGACTTACGTTATTTTTTCTCAGGTACGGAAGTTTTCTGGGATTTCTTTCACTTAGTCCTACTTCCCGAGGTCTGTTGCGAATGGTTCTACTCAAAATTGAATAATTTAAGCCCTCCTTGATATAATTAGATGGCGATTTATGCATGAAAATGATCCCAAACATGCCTCCAGAATCGAAAACTCATGGTTTGAACGTAAGAAAGCTGCTGTTTTGGAGTAGCCCTCACAGCCGTCGAACCTCAGCCCTCTAGGGAATATTAAAGAAGGCGATGAGGGGTCAAAAATGGAAAAATAAGCAAGAGTTATGGAAAAAAATTAAAGAAGCTTGGTACTTAATACCAGTTGCAAATTGCGCTGATTTGGTCAACCCTATGCCACGAAGATGTAAGGAAGTTATAAAAAATAAAGGAGCTTCAACTAAACATTAGTTTAAATATAGCTGCAGCAGTTATTGCAGTTTATTTGAAAAAACAATCGAATTTAAAGTTTGTCCCTATTATTTTTTCCAACTTCAATTATACATTTCATTATTTTTGTTTATAAAAATTAAATTATTATACAAAAACCACCCCAGAGTCAATGAAGCATGTCCTCTCCGTGTAAACATCAACATATGGAAATTATTATTTGGTCTTAAAATGAAATAAATGGAGAATTGCAAAATTTTTCTCGTGTCCCTATTATTTTTTCCAACACTGTATATATATATATATTAAATACATATTGTTGTATGTAAATTCAAAAATATCAATATGGTATCAAACCCTGCAGTAAATTTGTTTCACTGCTGAAGGATCAGTGATGATTCTTTGTTGAATATTCATCAATGTCGTCATAACTCAGTATATTTTTATTTGTTCTTGTTTTTTTTTTCTGAGGAAAGCAAACCATTTATATGAAAAAATCATCAGTCTTTATATGAAAGTATTCACTGATGCCTCCTCGTCATAGGTGAATTGCATCAGTGATTCATTAAGGATTCATTGCGGATTTTTACTGCAGGGAAGTGTCCAAAAAAAAAGTATATACATATATTCGAGACAACAAGCAAGGCGATCATCATAAATATAAAATCACATACAAATTAGTAGTTTTCCACTTAGCATGTTTAAAAAGCGACCAAAATTTCGTATAGCATCTACGTGTGCATACATATGTAGTAACCTTTTTTGGTATACAAGAATGTATTTCGTTCTTATTATCTAAGTAAAATTGAAAACTTATGTTTGGTTTTGTTAGTACATATGGAAATTTAGTGGACGCTGTTCGTTGTCATTGTTACTAACAGTCCTAAAATGCGGTTGATGTATATAGCTCACAACTTGTGGCAATTGGTAAATTGTTGTAGTTTGTAATTGTACAACTGGAATTTGTTGATTGGAATGTGCTGGCATTGGCTGTAAAAGTGAATATTGCTGAGAAAATTGTTGATGTGGTTCTTGTTGGCATAGTGTTGACTGTTGATGTTGATGTTGTTGTTGTGGTTGATGGTGTTGTTGTGTTTGTTGATGTTGTTGTGGTTGTTGATGTTGTTGTGGTTGTTGTGGTTCTTGATGTTGTTGTGGTTGTTGATGTTGTTGTAAAGTCTGCAATTGTTGATGTTGATGTTGTGGTTGTTGTTGTTGTTGTTGTTCCAACAAGAACATTTGCTGTTGCTGCTGCTGATTTGCAGACGGTAATGCCACTGTCACTTGATTCGATGCTTGCGGTGCGTATCGTTGTTGTAAAACTCGCATTGTTTCTGTGGCATTTGGTGCCAATTGTGTCCAAAAACCGCCTTCTTCTCCAGTGAATGCAGAAATATTTGGATTGATTTTTCTTGACAAATGTATGGAATGTTTTGACGATGTTTTTACAGTTGCGCCAGTAGTCACCACGTTAACATCTGTCGTGGTGAGTATATTGGTTGCAGTGGCAGCTGGTTCTATAAATTTCCTTTGTGAACTAACTTTATGAGCATGTTTCGATTTTGGTTGTAGAAATGCCAATTTGAAATCCTTATGAAATATTCTGCGGAAAAAACTACCACTAACCGACGGCTTATTTTGTCGTTGGCAATCCTCTTTGTATTCGTAATACATTTTCTTTATATTCAATGAACTGTGTAGAAAACGTGTTTTATAATTTTTATGTGGTACCCATGTTGGATAACTATTTATGTGTTCGTGTACGCCAGCTATCTGTTCGTCGGGAATTTTATTATGCGCCTTAGAACATTTTCCACGCATATCTTCGCCTGCAAAGGCACCCGTTTGTTTGTCTACATGTTTTCGTGCACAGGCTAGAAAATGATTGCCTATGTTAAGTGTTTTATTAAAGAACTGCGCACACACGCGTAAATTCTCACCACGTTCGCTACGCAAGAAAAATTGATTTGTGTATGTACGTACACGATCTGTCTTACGATATTCTGGCGCTGTAATTGTGGTATTCTCGTGTATTGCCACGCGCGACAACACAAAATCCTTTCGTCTTTTATAATCTAAACGCCAAAATGCAGCACACAGCAACTCACGTTGTTCTTCGGAAAATTTTGTGTGACATTTAAATCGACACGATTCAGCACAATTCACTGGCTGCGGCGCACGTGCTCTCGGAACTTTTCTACGGCTTTGGTCGTATTTCTTTTTTGGTTTAGAGTCTTCTGCTTTGTTAGCTTTCAACGGATCTTTCGCTGGCTTTTCTTGCTGCGTAACTCCCATACTATTCGCCACATTTTGTTGCTCTTTATTCTCTAAAGTAAATTCTCCCACAAGTGGTTCGCTTAATTGTGACAATCCCTTAGTTGTGTTTTCTTCCAACTGTTCGCCATCTTCCAAACAAGTTTTAGCTGTTTCAAATTTTTTAGGTAACGTTGCATTGATGGAGTTGGCACTTCCTTTCTTCTCAATTCCAAGTTCATTATGTTTCTCCTCAACGCAAGCTCCTCCATCCTTTTTATCTGTAGCCTTTTTGACAATTGCAACACTAGTTGATAGAGTTCTTAAAAAGAAATCTAAGCACACTCTTACACGTTCACCGCTGCCAGTTGGCATGAAGTAATGATTTGTATGTTGGCGTGGCATTTTGATGGGATTTATTGTGCGCATCTTTCCCAACGGCTTATGTTCTATACAATTTCTTATATAATCATTACGTTCCTCTTTATTTAGCGCCCAGAATTCGTTGCACAGTTCCTTTCTCTGTTGCTCATCAATTTTTTCACATTGTTTTTTACATTTTCCAACGCATCCTACCGGTTTCGGTTTTTTTGGATTCTTCGCCCTTCTTTCGTATCTTATGTCTTTGAAAATTTCTCTATTGTTTTTGGTTCCCTTCTCTCTTTTGATAAGTTTTCTTTTTGTACTACTTCGCGTTTTGCGACGTAATGGCTTTCGATCGTCAGATTCATTACTTTCTGAATCTTCAATTTCTACTTCATCATTTTTGTAGTTTTCATCAAAAATATCATCTCCTTCGAAATCAATTTCCGTTTCTTGTTTCATAGAAACCGAAGCAATATTAGTTTTAATTGGATCATCCTCCTCTCCCATTTGAACCTCAACTAAATCAGTGCCATAAACGGCAGGAACCTGACATTCGTCATAGTTTTCGTCATCGGTATCCCCATATTCTTCGTCCCGGTCTGGCTCCATTTTTACATTACTGTGTGGCCTCAATCTTATTGTTTCTTCAATGTATACTGTACTTGTGTTCATTAAATTATTGTTGTCTTGTGTTGCGTATGACGGTGTCCAAGCCAAGGCGCTTTTCTTTTTGCCCCCTTTAGAAAAGTTTTCAGCTGAAAGCAGAAGTGCGTATACAAGAGCCGTGTCAGGCATAAGTCGATAAAAATGAAATGTTTGAAAAAGTCTTAATCGTATACATTATTAAACGTTAAACACGTTTATTATCGTATCCTGACACGTCTCCGTATATAAATACGCAAAGCTGACTTAGAGTACTAGCATTTCCCGCTGGTTATCTCTTCATTTATTTATTTTTATTATAAAAGAGTTTATTATAATGTAACAGAGTTGGTGTAATTATGACATTATATAGTAGCAAATAAAATTATAGCTAATTATCTTTTTTTTAAAATCCAATAAAATCAAACATATCAAAAATGTGTAAAAAAAGGTAAAAAAAATCGATTTTTAAAGTTTCTCAAAAAAGTGGCCATAGTAACACTTCATTCTAGCCTAGTGGCATATCTAAGTACTATTAGACGTTCTCTACTCGCCAACGCATAGCCAGATACAATCATGTGAAAAATAATAGGGGCACTTGCCTTGAAATATTTCAAAGATCGATTCTGCTTCAATTTCTAAACAGTGGTGAAAAGTTATACATTAATTTCTTGCTAGATGTCTCTGAAATACAGTTATTTAATCGGGTATTTTTTGGGTCCTTTCATAATGTCTGATGATTTTGTGGAGTGAGTTGGTTTCAGCTTGTGAAAAATAATAAACTTCAATAACAATTTCTTTCGAAAGGATAGATTTTTATCGAAAATAAGAAACCGATTAAATAACTGTACTTCGGAGACATCTAAGCAAGAAATTAATGTATAAGCTTTGATCACTGTTTAGAAATCGAAGCAGAATCAATCTTTGAAATATTTCAAGGCAAGTATCCCTATTATTTTTTACATGACTGTACGTATTATTTGCAATCAGGTGGCTCTATTTCAGCGCATGTAACTGTATTGGGATATGTAGTATACATATGTACATACAATTTTGATAGTTGTAGCATGCAAAGATTTAACACTACTTCACATTATTGCCTTACCTTCCATATCCAATTCGACTTCCGATTCCGGCTCAGAGTCCTCCATATCCGATTCTTCGGAACCGTCAACGTGCATACCGCTACCAGCATCGCTTGCATTTCCACCGAACGGACATTTTCTATGCAATTGAAAATAAATATTTATAGATATTAATATATATACATATATATATATATATATATATATATATATATATAAATTTGTGTCTATATTACACATCTATACATACTTATTTATATACCCTGCAAAAATGTCCGATTAATCCCGATAGATTTGTCCCGGATTGATCTCTTTCAGGAAAAATCGGCCCACAATTAGTCCGCGATTGTTCCCGTACGGGTATAAATGTAGACTAATTGTAGACGAATATTTCCCGAACGGGTATAATTGTAGATTAATCGCTTTGATCCCGAACAGGTACAAATCTAGATTGATTAAATATGTATATAAATTTTACAAAAATATTCAATGTATTAAAAAAAATATATAACAATAGGTAAAACTAATTGAACGCTATTTCTTTTAATAACAATGATGAATAATAATTTTAATAAAATGTTACCAAAAATATCCATCGAAAAATCAATTACAATTATGCACTCAAAACTGCCTATGTAAAAAATTTTAAATTATTGAATAGATTTTTTTTACAAAAGTAACTTATTGTGTAATCTTTATTTAAATAGGCATGAGCATTTATAATTTTTAAGGATTGTTATAAAAAATAGTCTTGGCTAACAACTTTGAAAAATTCCTCACGTGTCTTTTACACTCGCATAATGCATTCTCAAAAAATATTTAATTTTTTTAAAAGATTTGACTACAAGTTGAAAGTTAATCGAATAAACCTTCTTCTAATATATATGTATAACAATTTATAAAAAAATAGCCTTGGCTAGCAACTTTGGATGAAAGCGATTAATATATGTACATTTGTACCCGTTGGAGATAAAAGCGATTGATCTACATACATTTGTACCCGTTCGGGATGTAAACGATTAATCTACATTTGTACCCGTTAGGGATGAAAGCTATTAATCTACATTTGTAACCGTTCGGTATGTTAGTGATTAATCCACATTTCGCACGTTTTATGCAATAAGGATTTAACTCAAACAAAATTTTTTTTGGGAAAACGCAAATAAAGTTTTATAATTTCAAAAAGTTTCCTTCTACGGCTAACTACAAAATCACTTTTATTTCCGCCATTTTTATCTTTTTGAGTATTTTATAAGACTAGACTCAAAGACACTACCCAGTTATTGAAATATATGGCAAAATCCCAGAAATCAAAAATTTCGAGTTAAATCCCTATTGCATAAAACGGGCGATTTGTACCCGTTCGGCTATACAAATTGAACAATTAGTCTCTTCATAGGACATGCTCGAACAAATGCGATCAATTCGCTCCATATAAACCCTGCAAAACATGCGATTAATCCGGGACGTGTCCGGGATCAATCGCAAGGGAGCATGCGACTAATACAATTTTACATCTTTTTATATGGAGTGAATTGATCGCATTTGTTCGAGCATGTCCTATGAAGAGACTAATTGTTCAACTTGTATACCCGAACGGGTACCAATGTAGATTAATCACTAACATACCGAACGGGTACAAATGTAGATCAATCGCTTTCATCCCGAACGGGTACAAATGTAGATCAATCGTCTTCATCCCGAACGGGTACAAATGTAGATCAATCGCTTACATCCCCAACGGGTACAAATGTAGATTAATCGCTTTCATCGCCAACGGGTACAAATGTAGATCAATCGCTTTCATCCCCAACGGGTACAAATTTAGATTAATCGCTTTCATCGCCAACGGGTACAAATGTTGATTTTTCCAAGTTGTTCGCCAAGGCAATTTTTAATAACAATCTTTAAAAAATTGTAAATGTTCATGCATATATAAATAAAGATTATACAATGTTTTACTTTTGAAAAAAAGTCTCAATAAATAAATTAAAAACATTTTAAGTTTTGAGTATGCATTATATGAGCGTAATTTAAAGGATTTTTTCATAGGATTTTTTAGGAAACATTTTGTTAAAATTTTGTTCTCCGAAATAGATCTACATACATATGTATTTATAACTTCTACCAAAAATCCCAATATGCAGTGAAGTAAACTAGCTTATTATGCAATATTTTCCAAACCCTTTTATTCAAGGTTTTCCAAACTAGCTTCCCAAACGTTTTGTTATATTTTACAATCAGGAAGTGAAGAGAAGTTGAGGTGAATCATTTGAAAAGAACAAAAAAAAAAGAAACCTGATTGAATAAATTCGAATTTAGACAATAAAGCTCCGAATACGTTTGTAGCGTAATGGTGAGGTATGCTGCCTACGGACCAAGGAGCTCAGGTTCGAGTCCCGAGTGGCGCATTTTTTTTTTTTTTTATTTTTTTTTTATTTTTTTATTTTTAGAGGAATTTTTTTCACCTCACGTTTACAAAACATTGTATAAAAATGTAATTAGGGTTCCTTTTCGTTGATTCAGCACTTACTATTAAATGAATTACAAACAAAACCAGTTCTTGCTTTGCATACATATGTATGTACATGCGATTGTTTCTATTGCAAACACAACAACGACAAAACAGAAAGCTTGTTACACAAAACACAAAACCAGTTCTTGTTCTGCATACGTATGTATGTACATTGTACATGCGATTGATTTCATTGCAAATACAACAAACCCAAAACAGAAAGCTTCAAGCTTTATTTTTGAGTGAATTTATGCATTGAGTTTATCGCCATCGCTATGAGCGATCGCTGGTTATTGTGCGTTAGCTCGCTCGCTATTTGAGTGGTTATACGTTTTTCTTTGAACATTTGTTTGTGATTTGAGAAGAATGTATTTTTGAGCGTTCGTGAGTGAGTTTTTCCGTACCCTGCAAGCTTGTTACTTATTGGCTTGTATACGGGAGTGAATTGAAATTCATAGAGGCTATTTTGAAGAAAGGTAACATAAAAGACGCAATGAAGCGTAAAATATAATGTTGAATGTCCTACTATATGATGGCGTTGGGCTGTTGATGTCATGTTTCGAATCCGGAGGAGAATAGAAATAATAGAGAGAACACAAAAAAGTGAATGTTTGAAAGATATAATAATTTACCCAATAAACACAAAAGCGAGGATGGTATCGTGGCAAACTCGAGATGAGTTCGCGGAGGTGAATGTTATTTTTCGGATTCGTATCGAGTTCGAGATGGACTCGAGAAAAATCAATTATCGCAATAGCATTTATTAATTTTGTTGGATCTTGCTTTACACGAAGAAATTCCCTGTTGGGCTTTAATTTACTCTTTAAAACTGCACTCGAGAAATTTAAAAGTTCGGATGATATCGTGGGGAATTCGAGGCGGATTCGCAGAAGAAGATTTTCTAGAATGTATTCGCCAATGATCCCAAATCTCGAATTGCCAACGATCCGAGAACATAAAAATGCGCGAATCGCTAATGAGAGGTGACTCACCTGGGAATTCGGATTCGCCGATCTATCGTCGCGAACTATCGCCGCGATAATATAATCAGAGAAGCGAACTCGTCTCGAATTCGAGGCAAATCCGTTGTGTTTATTGGGTAGTTAAATGTTGCAACTTTTAGGATGGGATGAAGTTACATACATACATACATACATATATACATACATACATACATACATACATACATACATACATACAGGTGAAGCTAATAAAAGCGTGTTAAAAAGGGTGTTCAATTCGTTTTACCGGTTGTTCTACAATTTTTTAAATACATTGCACATTTTTCTAAAATTTCTACATTTAAGGAATCTAGTTTTGTACCCGTTCGGAATGAAAGCGATTAATCTACAATTATACCCGTTCGGGATGAAAGCGATTAATCTACATTTATACCCGTTCGGGATGAAGGCGATTAATCTACATTTATACCCGTTAGGGAACAATTGGTCTACAATTAGTCTACATTTATACCCGTTCGGGAACAATTGGTCTACAATTAGTCTACATTTATACCCGTACGGGAACAATCGGGGACTAATTGTGGACCGATTGTTCTCGAAAGAGATCAATCCGGGACAAATATCTTTCGGTATTAATCGCACATTTTTTTGCAGGGAAGCAGCGATCGGCAGCGCTGGTAGAGCAACAAACACACGCGCAAAATATTTGTGGTAGTGTGCGTGTAAAAGCAGAGCACTGAAAAAACATTTCTCCGCATACCGTGCTCAGCTGTCAACGTACAAGTGCAAACTGGTTCGCGGCCAGCGCAGCGATAGCTTGCTAGCAGCGCACACACGATCTATACATGAGAAACAAGTGGCCCTAAATGGCCCAGCTGCCGATCGCCGATATAAAGGGATGTAAAATTGTATTAGTCACATGCTCCCTTGCGGTTGATCCCGGCCACGTCCCGGATTAATCGCATTTTTGCAGGGTATGTATATATATATATATATATATTATATATATGTATATACCCAATAAGCAAAAATCCAAGGTTGTAGAAGAATTTTTCCAGTTTGATTTCAATTTGAAATCCATTGGTGTTCATTTTGAAAGCGCATGTGTATTTTTGCACATGACAATCCTTCTGCTTTTGTCAGAACTCGAGAGTATAATTAACATTAATTCAATTCAATCATATTCTCAAAAAGTGAGTGAAGAAGAAAATATGAAAAGGAAGGTATAATTCAACTAATTTTTGTCTATAAGATATTGTTATTATTGTTAAATGCCTAACAAAAAAGTAAAAAGGAAGTTAGGACAGACAATCATAATTGTTACATTTTTGGGGGAAAGGTGTTCTGAGGGAAGGGTGTTCTGAATCCATAAAATTTAGGCGCCGGACGTACCTCGTTTTCGAGGAATTTTTGGTTAAAATTTAGTACTTAACTCTCCACATAAATTCAATAAAGAAAAAACTTTGCGCAGAACACTTTTCTGCGTTAGCGGTCTTCGGCCGCGCTTATAAAAAATAACCCTGGACTACGCCATCCAAGTCAGGTCGTTTGTCATAATCGTGGCTACTGCCACGGTGATGTCCTTGTGCATATTACACCCTTCAGCGTAATATCTATGGCCCGATCTACAGTACTTTTGCGGCCATTTCAACTTTGCAAAATTGTACAAACACTTACCTTATACACTTACCTTAGAAACATTTTTAATAAAAGTGATTTTACCGCAATATTGTAAAATTTATTAAATATATTAGTAATATACGTGTTGTGACTAAAAAAAAGGTTGAAATTTGTTTTGTAAATGAGGAATTAGGGTTGTTATTGGTAAATATTTAACAACTTTAACAAATTCCGGGAAAACTAGGTACGTCCGGCACCTAAATTTAACTGATCCAGAACCTACTCCTCCTCCTCTACAACCCAGTAAAAGTCGTTTTTCTCGAGGCGTGTGAAATTATTGGAAAGCTAACCCCATTTTTGTTCCTTTATTTCAATCGGATGAGCTTTTGTTGCGTAAAAGCTTTATTCTGACGTTTGGTTTTATTTGGAGAATATAGATGGAATTCAAGTCGAATTCCTATCTTTTTTCAAGTGGAGAAGCAAGAATATTTGTATATCAAAAAGGTGCCGTTTTGCTGCAGAATGGAATTGAATTCAAGTTGAAAATTAATGTTGGAAATTTGAAAATGGATTTCATCTCAAATGGAATTCTAATGCATTTGTTTTTACATGGCCGTTTTAATTCTAATAATTATTTTATGTGAATTTTATATGAGCTATTGGCCAGTTTGTAATGCATTTCCAACAAAAATGTGTATTGGGTATACATATTTTATATATACACCTATATGTATGTACACGCATCAGTTTCTTATCTTTTTTTTTACTTACCCTCCAGCACCGCCGGCAGGTATCTTGAATTCACCAGCGGGTACTGTACCACCTAATTTCTCTATAAAATCCTTAAAAAACTTCAATTCCGGCAAATTGAGCACGGTTGGATTATCAGCAACGAAATTAATGAAAATTTTCAATTTTTCCACATCCGCCGCAGACAAATTGGGCATAGCCATTTTGTTTTTTTCAATGCGACTTTTTCTCTTTAGTAACTTCACAATATTTCGAATATATGTAGGTATTTTCCTTATTTAAAATACGTATTTATTTCTAATTATGCAATACAATCCAAAGTTTATAATTTATTCACTTTTCTGATGTGATTTTTTATTATTTTCGGATAAAAATTATTCGTCTGCAAAACTTATCCCGAAAATTCTTTCCTTTTCATGATCTGGCAGAGTTGCTTTTGCTGCAAAGTTGATTTTTGTTGGCCAATATGGAAACCAGTGTTGCATGAATGCACACCATGATCCATGGAGGAACAATAAAGGAGAATGCATAAGATCAGCTGACTTCTTCTTCAATCTTCATAAACACACACGAACACAAGCATTTTTTTGTTGACATATTCCACACACACACGCACCCTAGCATTTGTGTGGCCCCTACATCTGTCAAATTCTTCTACATTCCTCTTTGCATGACACTTCTCGGCCCACTATGTATGAAGGTATGTCGTTATGCATTCTCCTTTATTGTTCCTCCATGCCATGATCCAATAATAATGGTCGTATCAGCCAAAAGAGAATAGGCGATTACCGTTGAACGGCCGTAGATAAAACTGTCAAAAACAGAAAAAACGCCAGCGAACATACAAGCGAACCAAGGCTTATCCAATACAGGTTAAGTTACTTGCGTTTGCTTTATCTTGTTTCTTCTTTAAAAATGTCAATGTGAAAGAGGAGAGAAATGAATTTCAATGTAAAATTTTTCCCAATTCGTTTTGTCTGACATTCACACTTTTTAGTATACATACACAATTCCAATCAGCTTATCTACTACGATATCCTTCTTTAGATAATTCTTGAAGCGAACACACAAGCTATTTCCAGGAATAACACGTGCAAGAGGGCAAAATCAAAACAAAAGACGATAATTTGACAGCTTACTATTACAAAAACAAAATAGCCTTTCTCTGCTGCGTCGACCATTATTATTGGATCATGGGCCGTAGATAAAACTGTCAAAAACAGAAAAAACGCCAGCGAACATACAAGCGAACACACAAGCTATTTCCAGGAATAACACGTGCAAGAGGGCAAAATCAAAACAAAAGACGATAATTTGACAGCTTACTATTACAAAAACAAAATAGCCTTTCTCTGCTGCGTCGACCATTATTATTGGATCATGATGCACACCAAAGCACGTAAATGCATGGAGGAACAATAAAGGAGAATACATAAGATCAGCTGACTTCTTCTTTAATCTTCATAAAAACACACGAACACAAGCATTTTTTTTGTTGACATATTCCACACACACACGCACCCTAGCATTTCCATAGGGGCCACATCTGTCAAATTCTTCTACATTCCTCTTTGCATGACACTTCTGGCCCCACTATGTATGAAGGTATGTCGTTATGCATTCTCCTTTATTGTTCCTCCATGCGTAAATGTATACAATGTATACATGATGAAATAATAAAATGGTGGACGCAGCAGAGGACGGCTATTTTGTTTTTGGAATAGTAAGCTGTCAAATTATCGTCTTTTGTTTTGATTTTTCCCTCTTGCACGTGTTATTCGTGGAAATAGCTTGTGTGTTCGCTTGTATGTTCGCTGGCGTTTTTTCTGTTTTTGACATTCTTATCTACGGCCGTTCAACGGTAATCGCCTATTCTCTTTTAGCCGCTACGACCATATAGAATTATTGGATCATGCAATGTATATATAAGCCGTGTTTCACATACGGTGATCCTAACCCAGATAAAAATTTTTGCATGTAAATGCAACAACAACGATTTCAGCTCGATTAAACCAGATAAATTGCTGGTTCAATTTCTGATCCGCCCTGTTCGATTTGTTTTTTCCGTGCTGATTTGGCAGCACAGTGCTTTTTTGATTTGGCAGAACTGAAAAGTGACATTTGTGTATGTATACATATACCCTGCAGTAAATTTGTTTCACTGTTAAATGATCATTGATGATTCTTTGTTGAATATTCATCACTATCGTTTTGCGTTGGTGCAAGCGAGCAAGCTATATTGAAAAAAGCAAACAAAATACCATCTAGGCGGTTAAAAACCAACGGCCAGCTTGCATTTCGGTAGGTTTTTTGACATTCGGCAGCTTTTCTGACAAATTTTTCAATTTGACAACTATAAAATAAATTATATTTAAAATAAAAAATATATGGAAATACAAATTTTAAATTTGCCTCTTGTAAGCTTTTGCTTTGGCCGTAAGGGGAAAGAAGAAGTCCGGAAGAAAAATTATACTGCACACTAGCTTCTCCTTATAACATGGAATACATAGCTCTCCCGCCATTTGAGTTTCATTATTTATTTCAGTGATTTAAATTCAAATTTCCAAAAAAATAATTTTTGAAATACAGTAGACGCTCACAAATTAGAACCACTTTGTTTTTAGGGTGATTCTAATTTCTGAAAAATTCTAATTTCTGGACGTTTTTTTATTTCAATAAAACCTTAAAATTTAAGTCAATTTGCATTGAAAACCTACATTGAAATTTTATCTTATTCAATTTTATTCATAAAAACGAAAAAATATAAGGTAACAATCCAATATACATATATGTATTTATGCGCTAAGTCAGAAAAAGGTCCAAAGAACAAAAACTCCAATTATCGAATTCAAACAGAAACTAACAAAAACTGTACAGATAGCGACGAAAATCCAACGGCTACCGAGCGTAATATGAATGAATTGGAGATTCCCTTTTTTATATCTATTTTGCAACAAAAAAAAAAAACAAAATACGCTCTGAAATTAGAATTTTCGATTCTAATTTCAGAGCGTGCAATGTATTCAAAAAGTTGACTCTAATTTCTGGAAATTCTAATTACTGAGAGTTCTAATTTGTGAGCGTCTACTGTAGTTATTTTCATTTAGTTGGAAGTTTAATGTCAATCAAATTGTTTTGAGGGAGTATTTGTCGCTTTTCAACGTACAGAATAATTGTTTTTGTGCTATTATAACTCTGACGAGTTTTATGGCCGAGCTTCTCTCCCAATTCGAGGTGTGTTCCTTCTGTTTTCCTACCATTGGGCAGTTTTATGCCGGCTCCGAACGGTGTCATATAGGCATGAGGAGAGCAAACCATTTATTTGAAAAAAATTAGCAGCCTTTATATGAAAGTATTCACTGATGCCTCCTCATGATGAATTTCATCAGTGATTCATAAAGGATTCATTTCAGATTTTTACTGCTGGGTATATGTTGTATATGTTTCTTCTTCTTTTTAGTTCTTTTCAAGTGCAGCCAAGTTTCATTATGAGCCGGATTGTTTCAGTAAAAATTTATCTTGACCCAGACCCAGATGTAATAACTGAAATGCCCCTATAATTTACGTTCTTTGATGAATAGCCCCGACACATAGCATACGTCAATCCGTCTACGTCGACGTATGTGACTGACAGCTCACGTACTTGACGGAGAGGTCGCCACATAGGAAACGTTGACGGATATACATAAATCAGCTGTTTGATTAACCTTTAACTACAGAGGTGGTGGCAAAAATTTAACTCTTTAGAATATTTTGTAATTTCTCTTTTAAGTTGCCCTCTTGAAATTCAGTTTTCAGTAACTTCACATCTCCTGATAATTACTGACCATTTTGGTTTTATGGAGGAATGTTTTACAAATGAGAAAAAACTCGAAAAGCAAATTGCAAAAAAGGTAAAATTCAAGAGTAGCTAAAGGTTAACAATCAAAAGCAATCAGCTGACATAGCGACGGATTGACGTATGCCAAAAGTTGAGTGTTGGGCAACTTTGGTACGTTGTGGCGACGGATCCGTCGTACTTGTACCGATGTGCATTTAAATGCCCACAGTTTACTGAGCTGTCAGTCACATACGTCGACGTAGACGGATTGACGTATGCTATGTGACGGGCCTAGAACATCAGTGTTGATATTGCAAATGGTTTTACGGCCATATAAAACTACGTTTTTTTCTGGTATTTGACAAGGTTTTTTGTGTGACGGAGATGGTCAAATACAGTTTTGCGTTGGTGCAAGCGAGCAAGCTATACAGATCGTACGATAAGAGCCTATACCATTGTGAATGGATACTATGCTATACACTATGGCCTATACACACCTGCGACCAAGGTTGATATATGAGGTTGTCTTGCTAGAAACAGCTGAGTATATTTTGCATTACCTAAGGGTTCAATTAATTATGCGTTAACTTTATTTCCATTACAGTAACAGTATCAGTATTAATTTGGTCGATTACACAGGTCGACAAAATTTCAACAAATTTTTGTTACAGAAATAAAATTCTACTTTTCTAAAGGATCTCGGTGCGCTTAATCCGAATCTGAAGTCAGATTTTCTGTAATACGTACAGTTTTTCAGAATTCATGCCCAAAGAGGCGAAAAACACGTTTTTTGCCTATATTCAATCCTCAATATCTTTTAAATTACTTACTTATTTTAAAAATTGATTAAAGCTATTTAAAGCTCGGCCATTTCTCTTGAAGACAACGTTTTAATTTTTCGGATATCTAATTTAGGTATGTAGTAATATATATTTTTGCACAATAAGGTATTTGTCGTCGAAAACAACGGCAGCATTTGTAGCATGTTATAGGCGCAATCAAATTTTGTAGTTGCTCAGCAGAACAATTTTTTTTACGAAGCCACTTACATACGTCCATAATATAATAAACTGCCTAAAAGCGTGCTTCAAAATTTTTAGTTATTTTTGTATGGAGAAAATATTGAAAAACTAATGAACCTTAATATGCAATATTGCAAGTTACAAGAAAGATATCTGGAATATTAAAACGGTTTCTTCAAGAAAAATGTCCACGTTTTCAATAGCTTTAATCAATTTTAAAAAAAAAAAAGTAAGTAATTTAAAAGATATTGAGGAGTGAATATAGCCAAAAATCGCGTTTTTGGCCTCTTTAAACATGAATATCTCAAAAACTGTACGTATTAGCGAAAATCTGAGATCAGATTCGGATTCAGCGCACCGAAATCCTTTAGAAAAGTAGAATTTTATTTCTGTAACAAAAACTTGTCGACCAGTGTTATTGGTGCAGTAACAGTAAACAGCTGAACAGTGATCATAGCCCAATAAAGGTGGCCATACAATAGAGTCGCTCTTCTTCTTTTGGTTTTTTAGGTTGCGAAATTATCATATTTTGTATTAACGCTAATTGCGTGTTCTCTTTTGATTGCTACGACCATATTAGTATTGGGTTATGACAATGAACAACTGAAACAAACAATCGATCAGCTGATTAGCGTTACGGCTGAAAACCAAAATTCATTTGGTTGTTACCGATAGCGTTACCGACTAGCGAATCACACATTGTTTCCCATAAGGTTGGTTGATCAGCTGTTTTATACCGATACTGTTACTGCATAACTAATTTGAGCTTAAATTGCTAAACTTTATGTGTTTGTTGCTTTTCTTGTATGTATACGTTGCTTTTCTTGCATGCACGTGTTGCTTGGTCAATTGAAAATGGACGTTTGACAGTTGAGATAGCAAAACGGGCAACAACATATGGCTAAAGGTTCAGACATTGGTGACTTATAAGTATTTCTGTATCGTTAACCTTATTGTAACTTTATCGCCATCCATGTGAGCTGTTAGTGGTGCCGTAAATCTGTAAACAGCTGACACATGTCGAGGCAAATCTTGGAAGGTAGGCGCATAGGCGAATTAGCTTTAATCAATTTTTAAAATAAGTAAGTAATTTAAAAGATATTGAGGAGTGAATATAGCCAAAAAACGTGTTTTTCGCCTATTTGGGCATGAATATCCAAAAAAACTGTACGTATTACAGAAAATCTGACTTCAGATTCGGATTCAGCGCACCGAAATCCTTTAGAAAAGTAGAATTTTATTTCTGTAACAAAAATTTGTTGAAATTTTGTCGACCAGTGCTATTTACAGATAATGTCAGTTTTGTCTTCTTTCTTTGTGAAAGTAAAATATCAATACCCTTTCGTATTAGCGATGGTTCGGTGTTGGCGTTAGCATACATACATAATTGTGACGGTGTCGTATACGCTGTGTGTTATTGGCGTAGTGGTGGCCCAATTTTACACTAGCGCTATATTGGAGCCGGTGCGTTGGCGCTATATTAAGTTGGCGCATTTTCCAAATCGGAGTTAGCGCAATAGCGCCAGGGTTGGCGCTAGCACAATTGCGCCGCGCAGCGCAGTGTTACCCATGCCTAATATTTCAGAATTGTACTTTATTCTGATCTGGCAATATATTCTTTTACCTGCTTACAGGGCCTCGGAGCAAAATTTCTTTTTCGTCAGCTTCGCTCACACAAAAACCCCTAATCCAATCCAGGGTGTTATGCGTTTCCGTACCCATTAGATGGTTTGGAGTTAGGGGTAACCGACACTTTTTCAAGCCAAAAAGCCGTTAATACATGAAATTTAATTGGAGTCAACTAAAATATTTTATAAGCTGACTCAAAATTTTATTAAAAAAACGTAATAAGGATTAGGTCACGTGGCTTTTTGAATAAAAACTTTATTTGCATCAATTGTGCGTATGTTTAGCGATTTCACGCAATTTCGTGAGAAGTGAACAGCGTAAAGTTAAAAATAACATTTGAATAAGCAGAAAAAAGCAAATTCCCCCAATATTTTACCAAATATCAGGTTTATAAATTAAAACAAAGAAGTGAAGTGGAAATTGTCAAAGTGTTAATTAGTAGCAAGCGTCTGGAATTTTGCTTTGCTTTAGAGCCTATACACACTTGCGATTCAATCGATTTAGTCGAATTGGGCTGTTGTATGCAAATCCAACTGTTTCAGTTGTTCGACTAATTGAATGTAGTGTGAATGCTTCCATACATTCCCATGCAAATCAAAGCCCGACTAAATCGATTGAGTCGCAAGTGTGTGTCAAACAGGCAGCCAGCAGCCGAGGTTTCGATGGTAATAATATGTTATGTTGTGTATGTGCTCAGTAATAATCATGTGTTATATTGTGTATGTGCGCTCCAATCACCAATGTAAGCATAACCACCTCTCACCAATCACGAAATGTTTCCGATTTTGGTTGGCAATTAACATTGGTACCATAACCACAGCACTACTGGCATTACCGTCTCAATATATATACCGTGGTATGTAATTGGGGAGTACGGTAACTGCGAACTAATAGTTCATCTAAAAATGAACTAGGTCGTCACTCACTTGGATGACCTAGTTCGATTAACTAAATAGTTCATGAACGACACAACTCTACGGAGTATTAGGGGCGTCAGAATGAATACTTTTCCGTCAATCCAGCAATCCGTTTAACTGACAGCAGAGTGGAATTATATGTAATTGAATGACGATCGACACATTCAGTACTTCAACTTTGCCGTAACAAATATATGAAATTGAAGTATGTGTCAGTTAAACGTTGCTGGATTGCCGGAAAAGTATTCATTCTGACGGGCCCATATTCTTTGAGACCCTACTAGGGATGGGCAAATTGGGAAATATATCGATATATGTTAAATCGATATTGTGGCGAATATAATCGGTTCTCCACTTACATCACTAAAATGATTGAACACATCTCTAGGGAAAGTGCCAGAACTAGAAGAAGATACCAGATAATTTCCAGTGTTGCCAGAATTTTCCAGATTGCGTTTGACAGACTATATAAGGCGGCGAGCAGGCGCTCCAGAGTCAGTCGTAATTTAACCGTAGAAGTGTTAACATCAAGTCAAGTAAAACAAGTGTAGACTTTTTAGTCGTGAAATAAAGCAGTGTGAATTAAGAAGTAAATAAAGACTTTTATTTAACAATTCAGCGATACGAACCCTATAGAAATAATCGAGCTATCGACAAATACGTAACAATTGGTGTCAGAATTGGAATTGTTAAATAAATTCCAGGACCAAGGATAACGAAGCAAGGATAACGAATCAAGGATAACGAATAAAGGATAAGGAAACAAGGATAACGAGACAAGGATAACGAAATAAGAATAATGGCAAAGTTAAATGATCTGAAAATCCAAGAACTTAAAAGGGAGTTAGAAAAGAGAAACCTGAGTACCACCGGCAATAAAATTGAACTACAGGCAAGGTTAAGAGTAGCTATGGAAGCATATAACATTAATGTAGATGAGTTTGATTTCAACGATGATGTGGAAGAGGTGCAAAAGGAAGAAACCCAGAAGGAAGAGGCTCCACAGTCAGTAGCAAACGTAGACATGAACTCGATATTGGCTGTGCTGACACAAATGTCGAAAAAAATGGAAGAACAACAGGCACAGATATCGGCAAAAATGGAAGATCAACAGGCACAGATGTCGACAAAAATCGAAGAACAACAGGCACAGATATCGGCAAAAATGGAAGATCAACAGGCACAGATGTCGACAAAAATCGAAGAACAACAGGCACAGATAACGTCAAAAATGGAATTGCAACAGTCAGTACTTTCATCACAGGTGTCCGGCATTGCGGCTCAGTTGGAGGCACAAGAAGAACGGATGTCCTTACAATTCAAGGCACAGGATGCAAAAATTATACAAGTTAAGGAGGTCATTGAAGAAAGACAAGAAAAATTAGAGGACGATGTAAAAGCATTGAAAGCCCGTCTCCAGGATATTCAACTAAGTCGTCCAGTCGCTTCAACTGCTACACAGAAGATAAAACCTCCGTCGTTTGATGGAAGTGGTCCATTTCAAGTATTCAAGCTACAATTTGAGAAAACGGCAGTTGTAAATAATTGGAGTGCGGAGGACAAAGTCGCTGCCCTGTTCGTAGCATTGAAAGGACCTGCAGCAGAAATATTACAGACTGTTAGCGAGGGCGAAAGGAACAGCTATGACGCAATTATGGGTGCCATTGAAAGACGTTATGGTAGCGAACACAGGAAGCAGACATACCAAATGGAGTTGCAGAATCGCTTCCAGAAACCAAATGAGACATTACAAGAATTTTCTTCTGAGATTGAGAGGCTAGCTCATTTGGCAAACGCAGGAGCACCTCAAGAATTCATCGAAAGAATGAAAATTCAAAGCTTCATCAATGGAATACGAGATATTGAAACGAAGCGGGCTACCTATGCAAATCCAAAAGGGACTTTTGCCGAAACGGTCTCATATGCCTTGATGCAGGAAACAGCATCTTTGTTGAGTAAGCCCACTTACAAAGCTCATCGGGTGGAAGTGGATGCGCAAGACTTGCTAACTAAGATATTGGAGGTGTTGAATGAATTGCAGAAAAAGAGGAATAGAGCTGTGAAATGCTTCAGGTGCAGGAAAACAGGACACATAGCACGTCATTGTAGCAAGGGCTCCAGTAATTTCAGCACTGTGGACAAGCGAAAGCGCAAGGTTGACGGGCATGAGCAAATGTCCAAATTAATAGATCGCCAGAAAGGAACCATACAAGGAAATACTGATGCCGTATTGCGAAAACCATGTAACCTCGAACGAAAGAATTCCTCCAGAGCTGAGCGGAAGGGAGTCGTCGTAAATGTTCGGCGAATGACAATAACATCCACAGACGAATGGGATGCGGAACAATTAAGGAAGTGTCAGCTAGAAGATCCAGATCTGGCACGTGTAATGATCGGTTTGGAGCAAAATGAACGACCATCAAAAGAAGAGATGTCAGCAGAGAGTCCTGTTGCCAAATCATATTGGGCACAGTGGAATAGTTTGCAATTGGTAAATGGTTGCCTACATCGTGTTTGGGAGAGTGAAGATGGTCAAAGTTCTAAAACATTGATAGTTGTTCCAAGGAAAAGAATACCGGATGTGTTAAATGAACTACACAATGGTCCAAGTGGAGGTAATCTTGGAGTAACAAAGACGGTAGAGAAAATCAAGAAGAGGTTTTATTGGGTCGGCTGCCGTCAGACAGTTGTTGAGTGGATTGCGAACTGCGAAGTGTGCATAAAGGCTAAGGGTCCCAAATCCAGGAGTCATGGGCTGATGAAACAATACAACTCAGGAGCACCATTTGAGAGAATTGCCATGGATGTAGCTGGGCCATTTCCTACTAGCAAACTTGGAAACAAATATGTACTGGTAGTCATGGATTACTTCAGCAAATGGCCGGAGGTGTACCCGATTCCAAATCAAGAAGCAGAAACTATAGCCGAAGTATTCACCAACAATTGGGTGGCGAGATATGGTGCACCTATAGAGCTACATTCTGACCAAGGAAGGAACTTCGAATCAGTTGTGTTTCAGGAGCTGTGCAAAACACTGGGTATTAGGAAAACCCGAACAACTGCGTTGCATCCACAATCAGACGGCATGGTAGAAAGATTTAACAGAACATTAGAGGAACATTTACGAAAAGTGGTGGACAAGTTCCAGAGAGATTGGGACACTCATATTCCTCTGTTCCTGATGGCATATCGATCGGCCGTACACGATACAACAGGTCAGACTCCTGCAAAAGTAATCTTTGGTAGTGATCTTCGACTGACAGCTGACTTGAAATTTGGGATAAGTGCTGATGCGGGAATAAATGCCAGACAATCTAACAACGTTCTGGAAGAGGAAATGAGAGAAATACATGAACTTGTAAGACAGCGAACAAAGATCATGAGTGACAAGATGAAGGCCAGATACGACAAGGCAATGAACTCAGAAGGTTTTGTTGAGGGAGATCTAGTTTTGCTATACAACCCGCAGCGAAAGAAAGGTTTGTCCCCGAAATTGCAGTGTACTTGGGAAGGGCCCTACAAAGTGATTAAACGGCTCAACGATGTTGTGTATCGCATACAAACGATTGGAAGACCAAGGAATAAAATGAAAGTGGTTCATCTGGAAAGGCTAGCAGCATTTGGGACAAGTAGTGTGTCAGATCGGGACGATCAGACTTAGGTGGAGGGCAGTGTGGCGAATATAATCGGTTCTCCACTTACATCACTAAAATGATTGAACACATCTCTAGGGAAAGTGCAAGAACTAGAAGAAGATACCAGATAATTTCCAGTGTTGCCAGAATTTTCCAGATTGCGTTTGACAGACTATATAAGGCGGCGAGCAGGCGCTCCAGAGTCAGTCGTAATTTAACCGTAGAAGTGTTAACATCAAGTCAAGTAAAACAAGTGTAGACTTTTTAGTCGTGAAATAAAGCAGTGTGAATTAAGAAGTAAATAAAGACTTTTATTTAACAATTCAGCGATACGAACCCTATAGAAATAATCGAGCTATCGACAAATACGTAACAATATTTAAAAATCATCGATTTATGCCGTTTAAAAACATCGATATTAATATATCGAAAGGGTCGACTCTCCATTAAAGGCTGGTATCGACCTCTCAAGAAACAGCTCAAGAAATTTTTTGCTTTATTTCTTGAGTAAAAAATAGTAGTAGGCAAGAAATTTTGACGTTTAGTAATCCACCGTGAATACCAAGTGAAATGAAGAAGAGCATCAAAAACGTAAACAAAATAAACCTTTTTGTTGTATGTTTTCAATAGTTTTATTTTGTTGTTATTTTAGGAAATCATCGAAAGCGACGAGGATGACCTTATATTACTGGTAAACTGTGTTATATTGATGGCCGGAATGGAATAAAATATGAGAAATCGATGCCAACTATGCCCTTGCATCATTAGAAAAATTGTGCATTCTATTTTTCGTTTCTTTTTTGCCACTTTCACTAACGATTTTCACGATTTTTTTTCAACACAAAACAAACGTCAAAATTTCTTTAAGAAATAAATGCTCGATGATATATTTCTTGGCAAAACCTGTGTTGCTGTGTTCACATAACGTTGAAAAATAGTATTAAAAAAGTGTACTAAATTTCTTGAGAGGTCGATACTCGCTCAAGAAAGTTTCACAAGAAAAATTTCTTGAGCATTTCTTGTACGTCATTTTATATGAAACTTTTGCGTTTCTTGAGAGGTCGATACTAAGCTTAAGGAAGCACGGCCCGTGAAAAACCACTTCTTCACGGGGTTAGACGTAGTTAGAAATACAAACTTGCCGGAGGCTTATAGTTTACTATATATTTGTTGCTAAAGTTGGATGGGTCTATAGATATTATATGAATCTTGAAGAATAAACATAAAAATCATTAATCATTGCGTGAAAAAGAAAGTAATGTAAATTCAAGCGCCGTGGACATTATAGTTGTATTCGCTTACTTTTTCCAGCAGCTTTTCTCTGTCTGCCTCTATCACTCTCTATCTCGCCAAAAACGATTTTTCCTCCCACCAGAGATAATTATCCAAAAAAGTAAAAAAATGCAAATCTATTCAAATCTTGCAGCAAAGACGAACAGCTGATCAAATTAAAACTATAAGAATTAACAAAATATAAACAAATCCTATTTTTACAAAAATTTAGAGGAAATTTGTATTACTTTAGCTTAGTTTCAGCAGTAGATTATGCATGCATTATATTTTACTAATAAAGAAACATGTATGTATGTACATATACATATAACTATGGAGTTGCGACTGCCTGCTGGCATTACATACCCTGCAAAAAATGCGATCAATCCGGGACGTGTCCAGGATCAATCGCAAGGGAGCATGCGACTAATACAATTTTACATCCCTTTATATGGAGTGAATTGATCGCATTTGTTCGAGCATGTCCTATGAAGAGACTAATTGTTCAACCTGTATACCCGAACGGGTACCAATGTAGATTAATCGCTTTCATCCCGAACGGGTACAAATGTAGATCAATCGCTTTCATCCCAAACGGGTACAAATGTAGATCAATCGCTTACATCCCGAACGGGTACAAATGTAGATTAATCGCTTTCATCCCCAACGAGTACCATTGTAGATCAACCGCTTCCAGCACGAACGGGTACAAATGTAGATTTTTCCAAGTTGTTTGCCAAGGCAATTTTTAATAACAATCTTTAAAAAATTTTAAATGTTCATGCATATATGTATAAATAAAGATTATATAATGTTTTACTTTTGTAAAAAAATCTCAATAAATAAATAAAAAAAATTGTAAGTTTTGAGTATGCATTATATGAGCGTAATGTAAATTTTTTCATAGAATATTTTAGGCAACATTTTGTTAAAATTATTATTCATCATTGTTATTAAAAAAAAAGGTGTTCAATTCGTTTTACCGGTTGTTCTACAATTTTTGAAATACATTGCATATTTTTGTAAAATTTCTACATTTAAGGAATCTAGATTTCTACCCGTTCGGGATGAAAGCGATTAATCTACATTTGTACCCGTTCGGGATGTAAGCGATTGATCCACATTTGTACCCGTTCGGGATGAAAGCGATTGATCTACATTTGTACCCTTTCGGAATGAAAGCGATTAATCTACATTTATGCCCGTTCGGGATGAAAGCGATTAATCTACATTTATACCCGTTAGGGAACAATTGGTCTACAATTAGTCTACATTTATACCCGTTCGGGAACAATTGGTCTACAATTAGTCTACATTTATACCCGTACGGGAACAATCGGGGACTAATTGTGGACCGATTGTTCTCGAAAGAGATCAATCCGGGACAAATATCTTTCGGTATTAATCGCACATTTTTTTGCAGGGTATTGACGTGCATACATACATGCATACATATAAGTTAGCAGAGGGTAACCGGCGGACTTCCTACATTAAGCAACAAACATACAATGCTGCTGTTATCATCCGAAATTTAGCTCAAGTACAGATGCAGACATAATCGAATGTTATTTATTTACATCTTTCATAATTAATTCGTCCATATTTAACTTTTTTAATTTTGAACTTCAATTTTGCAATTTTCGCAAATTACAAACATATGTTTTTTCATCAGATGTTTTGCTGCTGGACAAATGTGATGGAAAAAATTTGTCAAGCAGAATTTTGCAGCCTCTCACAAAAATAAACGTCACTTTGCTCTCTCATTTCCATCACTTCTGCAATTTTTTTGCGTAAAAAAAATGGAAAAGCGGATATTTGTTGCAAAATTGTAATAAATTGCAACAAATTGCTGTACGCGAGTACACCTTATGTTATACCTTCTACTAAAAATTTTCTGCTGTTAAATTCAAAGTGAATCAGAAATGTATGAAAAATATGGAATTTGGCACGAAATGGCAAAAAATTATCGATTATCGATGCACGTTAATTCAAAATATCGTGGATATTATCGCCTGTAATATTTTTAAAAAATCGATATATCGATATATATCATAGTTTATAGCACACAGTGAAATGGCTCTCGGATGCGTAGTCGAAATTCGATATAAAAAAAAAAGGCGATGTCATCGGAAAATGTGAAAAAAAGGACAGATTGGTATGGCGGCGACTTCCGGGGGTACAGATTGGTATGGCGGCCGGATGTGGTTGTTAGAAAAGGGACCATAATGACATGGTCGTAGCAATCAAGACAGAAACGCAATTCCGGAATTGGGAATTGAAAAAACCAATTCATAATTCCGAAAAGAAATTAAGGGTTGGCTTTCCAATAATGTCACACACCCCGAGAAAAACGACTTTTACTGGGTTGTAGGGGAGGTGGAGTAGGTTCTGAATCAGTTAAATTTAGGCGCCGGACGTACGTAGTTTTCCCGGAATTTGTTAAAGTTGTTAAGTTTTTACCAATAACAACCCCATTTCCTCATTTACAAAACAAATTTCACTCTTTATTTTAGTCACAACACGAATATTACGGCATAAGTAAAGGATACCGTCCGGTGAGCTACAAAAAAAACAAAAAGTGGGCATGGTCCGCCTTTTTGTCCTGAGTTCAGTGATATACTTCTTTTTTGGCGCAAACGATTTTTTAGGGAGTTAGAGGGGGATGAAGTTAAAAAAAACTTTTTTTAAAAAGCCTATATCTTCCAAAATATTCACTCAATTTTTTAAATCAAGGTATCGTTGGAAAGCTTATTTAAAGGCCTTTCATATGACGTATCAAAATTTTCGTTAATTCCTTACAAATTTTGTTAAAAAACAAAAAACTTAAATTTTGGTATTTTTTTTAGGGAAAAACTGATTTTTTTTTTTTTTGTGTTATTAAGTATATTAAAAATTATATTCATTTAAAAGAGCATAAAAATATCTTTCATTTCATATACTATTCTCTATAGCAAGACTTCTATATAATTAGCTATCGTGAAATGAAAAGATGTTTTAGTAGTTTTAGGTATACAGAGAACCATGAAAAAAGTTGTACAGTAGGCTTTTCTGACACACGAAGGGTGTACTACGCAGAAGGACATCACCGTGGCGGTAGCCACGGTTAGGGCACACGTCCGGACGGATGGCGTAGCCCAGGGTTATTTTTTATAAGCGCGGCCGAAGGCCGCCAACGCAGAAAAGTGTTCTGCGCAAAAGCACTGTGGACCGGGCCATAGATATTACTGCGGAAAGAGAATTCTGGCGGCTGAGGGTTATTTTTTTATAAGCGCGGTCGAAGGCCCCAACGCAAAATCTGTTCTCCGCAAAAGTTTTTTCTTTATCTATCGTATTTATATGGAGAGTTACTAAACTTTAACCATAAATTCCTCGAAAACGAGGTACGTCCGGCGCATAAATTTTACGGATTCAGAACACCCTTCCCCTCCCCTACCCTCCGGTAGAAGTCGTTTTTTTGGGGGCGTGTGACATTATTGGAAAGTTTCCCCATAGATGCTATTACGGAGTAGAATTCTGCCGGCTGAGGGTTATTTTTTTAAAGCGCGGCCGAAGGCCGCCAACGCTATTCGGGGTTCTGTATAAAATTACTGTTGTCCGCGCTATAGATGATTTCTTGATATTATACATAACTAACAAGAATTGTTTTGCACGTTTTTAACAAAATTTTCGTAACAAATTATATATCAAATGAAAGGAAATTTAACGTCCTTTTAAATGGAAATAACTTTGTATAGTGTTAATAAGGTCATTTCAACAAAAAAAAAGGAAAAAACAAAAAAAAATTACCAAAATTAAAGTTTTTTGCTTTTTTACAAAATTTGTGTGGAATTTGGGGAAATATTTATGTATCATATGAAAGGCATTTAAGTAAGCTTTCCAACGATGCCTTAATTTTAAAAATTGAGTGAATATTTTGGAAGATATCGGCTCTTTAAAAAAACAGTTTTTTAAACTTCATCCCCCTCTAGCTCCCTCAAAAATCGTTTGCGCCAAAAAAGAAGTATATCACTGAAATCAGGCCAAAAAGGCGGACCACGTCCACTTTTGTTTTTTTTTTTAGCTCACCGGACGGTATTCTTTACTTGTTCCAATATTACTAATATATTTAATAAATTTTACAATATTGCGTTAAAATCACTTTTATTAAAAATGTTGCCAATAGCGACTTCACAGGGTGTACTACGCAGAAGGACATCACCGTGGCGGTAGCCACGGTTAGGGCACACGTCCGGACGGATGGCGTAGCCCAGGGTTATTTTTTATAAGCGCGGCCGAAGGCCGCCAACGCAGAAAAGTGTTCTGCGCAAAAGTTTTTTCTTTATCTATCGAATTTATATGGAGTTACTAAACTTTAACCATAAATTTCTCGAAAATGAGGTACGTCCGGCGCCTAAAATTTACGGATTCAGAACACCCTTCCCTTCCCCTACCACCCGGTAGAAGTCGTTTTTTTGGGAGCGTGTGACATTATTGGAAAGTTTCCCCGAAATTAAGGCTGAGTTCCTAAAACGCAATTCCCGGAGAGAGCGTAAACGCCAGCTATTCCACGAATAACATGTGCAAGAATGTAAAATCAACAACCTACAAAACAGAGAGAATAAGAGCAACTTATATTGCATTCACCATCGTCATTGGGCCATAACAACAACTTCAAAATCAGCTGAGCACAGCTGTTCGACCTTTTTAACACAAATCCCAGAGTCAAGTCCATTGTGAAGTGAACCTTGTCATTATGGTCCCTTTTCTTACAACAACCACATCCGGCCGCCATACCAATCTGTACCCCCGGAAGTCGCCGCCATACCAATCTGTCCCCGATTTTGATATTTTTCGATGACTTATCGTCTTTTTTTTTATCGAATTTCGACTACGCATCCCAGAGCCATTTCACTGTATGCTATACACTATGGTCAAGTCACTCTTCTCCGTACACAATGATATATATCGCCCATTTCTAATCCCTACATAGGTAAAATCGGAATGGCGCCAAAACGAAAACGTAAAATACCAGCAGCAACCAAGGTAAATTTATTTATTAAATACAAAATTATGTTTTAAAGTTCTTTTTTACGCGTAGAAAGCAGACACTGGTGCAGCTGCGGCGAAAGACAAAAAATCCAAGTCTGAAGATTCTGTTACACTAGACTCTAGCCTTCCTGTTCTATATATTGAACATTGCCGATCCTGAAATGTATTCCGTCGTCGTGCGCTTCAGGTGCACGCTGATCTCGTTGAGAGTTTGCGAGCCACCAAACCAGACGTGGAACTTCAATTAATAATGAATGGCGAGGGTCCACCTAGGCGTGGTGCCTTTGAAATATCAATAGCCACCAAGCCTGCTGAGGATCGTCAAGAATTATGGACTGGTTTGAAGCGAACACCACGAGCAAAAAAGTTTCCGCCAATTGATGAACTGGCTGTAGCAGCAGGTCGAGTATTGTGCATCGAGGTAGGCACAGGAGTTATGGTAGCAAACGACAGCAAAAATGTTAACACAAATGACCGCAGCGATAACGACAATGATGGCATAGCGGCAAAGAAAAGGAAACTATAAAATTAATAAATTATAATCAGAAGACAGACGTATTTGTAGCATTTATGACCGGTATTTTGGTAAATTCTTACGCAAGAAGCTGAATACTGCGATGTATATATTATGTGCTCAATATGCTGTTAAGCTGGATTATTTTTAAGGTAAGTGATAAAAAAATATGTTCAAGCAAATATTGTTCCTAAACATTTTGTGCTCTCCTTTCAGGTTCACATCTTCCCAACTGCTCTCACTTAATTTCATTATTTTGGCCCTTAAATCTGGTATGAATGATTAAAGATTATGCAAACCCGAATTTGGAACATAACTATATGAAATTTTACCGTTGAGCGCCAAAAATGAAAGCAACAAAATAGAGGGTAGATTCACATGTATGTATGTACTTGTATGAGCCGATTTCAACTACCTCGCTAAAACTTATGAAAAGCAACAATAACTATTCCTGTTACACTCATGTAATAAAGCTATAGTACATTTCAATCTTATAACACTAAGGGCCGGTTTCACCATCTCCGGTTAATTTAATCGCTGGTTAGTTTGACGTAAATTGTATGGCGAGCTGTCAAATAAATTGCTTAACCGGGCAAAAATCTCTGGTTAAGTGCTTAACCGGAGATGGTGAAACCGGCCCTAAAAGTTATGTATGTACGTTGTGTTTGTTTTCACGAGAGATTTATGACTTTATTTAAACATGTCGAGCGAATTTTGTTGACTGGCGGAGATCTAAAACGCAATATCTGTATTAAGTCTAATAATGCTAACCCAAAAGGCTTTTAAATCGGAAGTGGAATCAAAACGATTTGAAATTAACTTACATAGAAACCTTGTTGAAATCCCAATGAATCTGCTCCCACGAGAAGCAATGTACAATGAAAAATTCAATCAGTGTATGCATGCACGCGCTTTTAAAATATACAACGTTTACATACAAACATACAGTTGAAGCTAATAAAAGCGTGTTAAAAATGTGTTTGCAAAATAGTTTCCATTTTAAATATATGTATATGTATTAATTATCTTGAGCATCATTACACGCCTCACAAGTACTTTGGTTCTTCCTCACATCACCATCATTGTCCCCCTCGTCATTGCCACTCTGCTTATATAGGGCCAGTACATCTTGTAGATCATGCTGAGCATCAATGAATTCCTGCTCCTCCATACCCTCACCAGTGTACCAATGTAGGTGAGCTTTGCGCCTCAACATGATACTACTATCATCTAAAATACGTTGCAACAATTTATGAATTGCCGATGTATTACCAATGAATGTCGCCGACATCTTCAATCCCCGCGGTGGTATATCACAAATGGCGGTTTTAATATTATTCGGTATCCATTCTACGAAGCTGCTCAAATTCTTATTGCGTACATTTGTCATCAATTGATCGACTTCACGCGGCGACATACGACCTCGAAAAATACCAGCTGCTGTTAAAAGTTTACCATGACGCAAATCCACGGCACACAATAAATTGTTGGAGGAGAAGATTTGCTGAACCAACTCGCCAACTGTTCCTTGAGTAAATTCCTTTTGCTTGCTGTTAACTAGCGGTGCAAATCCCGGTATGAGGAAATGTAACTGTGGAAATGGTACCATATTGACATAAAGCTTACGCAATCCAGCATTCAGTTGGCCCGGAAAGCGTAAGCAAGTTGTTATACCGGACATGGTCAAGGCGACAATATGATTAATATGTTCATAGCCACTAACAGCCATTTTCAGATTGCGAGCGACAATTTGGAAGAGCGCTTCATTATCCAAACAAAATGTTAAATGGGAATTGTTGATCAGCGAAGGCATAGTTAAGAGTGCATTATAGGGTTCGACCACGACTTGGGACATTTGCGGCGAGGGGATGGTTACGTAATTTGAAATAAGATTATCTGGATACTCTTCGACTAAAGAATTCATGATGAGTGCTGTCAAACCCGAACCCGTACCACCGCCAATTGAATGTAACAACTGGAAACCTTGAAATGAGTCCACCGACTCAGCTTCACGGCGTATGGCATTTTGAACATCATCGAGTATTTCTGCACCGTCAGTGTGATATCCTCTAGCGAAATTATTGCCAGCGCTATCCGTGCCCGCTATAAAATTCTCGGGTCGATAGAGTGACGAGCGTTTGTGTAGATTCTCTATGACAGCCGCCTCGGTATCCACACATATGGCGCGTGCATAGAAGCGTTTGCTCGCAGTGGCGTTGAAAAATACATTGATGCGTTCGAGTTGTAAAGCGCTGGTGCCACTAAAACGTCCAGAAGCGTAATCAACACCGTGCTCATGTGATATAACGTGCCAGAACTGATGTGGAGAGAAATTTTGAAAAATGTAAGTGTACAGCGCAAAGCCGTACATCCAAATACGACTTGGATTTGTACGTTCAATTAGCAGTTTTTTTAAGCAACGAGTCAGACGAAGCCTGATACAAACAACTTTTCCACTTTTGAACTATGTAGATAATCGTATGTAAACATACGTACATATAAGCGTAAAAAATCAGCTTACCGCATCACCGATGGAATTCCCGCTGGCTCCAATTTGAACTGTAATAATTTCGCGCATTTTGTACTCTCGATTTTTGCTGCTTTCAAATTTAGTTACTAAGTATTAGTTAATCATTCAAAGGATTTCCTTCTAAAAATTTTTAATATAGAATTTAGAAAATTTTTTTCGTGATTCAATTAATATCATATGATTGAATCATGATTTTTCAGTGTTATAAACTATGATACATATTTATTTTAAATTTTTTGAAAATATTTCCAATTTTTGCATCAGTTATTATAAATACGGACTTTGCAAATATAGCGACTCCAGCGCCATCTAACAAGAAAAGATATAATAGCCTAAGTCGGGAGGACTTATCCAAGGAATAAACTATCAAAACTTGGCAAAAATCCGTTCAGTAGTTTTTAACCCATTAGTGGTCAAAGCACATCTACAATAAATATAAAATATATCATTGGGTGTTCCCAAATTGGCACGGCAACCACTAATGGGTTAAGTTAGTATCTTGACAAAAAAAACCCTTTAATTTTATATATCGTCGTACCATACGAAAACTATTCAATTTAGAATTTCTGATGAAAGCTGGCAATTAAAAAATTCTGTGCGAAAAGTGGCACATTTGACTTTTGGCTGACAGTTTAAACGAAATTGATAGTTTTCGTCAGCCAAAAGTAGAACTTGTTACTTTTCGTTAGCCACAAAACATCGTATGCTAGTTTTCGTATGGTACGACGATATATGGAAGATTTCACCTCAATAAGACAGAACACAACATTTTTGTGGCGATATTCTTTATAAAATGCATACTGTTCAAAATTAAGAAATACAACAAATGGAAAGCTGCACTTATTTCAATTCAAATTCATTAGTTGTCATCTCAAACCATGCCGCTCTCCTTCGATTTTTCCATATCAGTCTGGCCACTTTGCTGCCCGGCATCGATTGTACTATAATTTAGATACATAAACTCATATTTCTTAATTGCCCTTTTAGCAACAAGCTACTCATCCTTCTTCCCAGCCGACAGTGAATTGAATAAACGATTAACTTCATTAGCCACCAAATTGTCCAAAATAACACCGTTAGCATCTATGAAGTTGGCACACGATTTAGTGCTGCTCGCCTCACGTATACCCTTGGCATCTTTTACCGTAAAGATTAACGTATATTTGTCATCGTATTTCTTCATATCCGAGCTAGCTTCCCAAATGCGTGTTGCGTTGTTGCCGCCATTCAGTTGTTGCACAGCCACGGCAAATGTACCCTTTTCACGGAATGTTGTGTGTAAAGTTAAAATGCCCATTAGGGAGAAATAAGCGATAACGCTAAATAGTAGAACTGGTCGCGATTCTGGAAAGGGATGTGTATAGTCCCAGCCATGTGCCAGAATTGCAACACCAACTGCGAGTGAACACAACACTAAGCGTGCGTTAATCAAACCAAATTGCTCCTTAAGTTGCGGGCGGTCGCACAGCAAGCAATTCTTGACTGCATCATCAAGTGCATGCTTAACCGCTGAGCCATCCCATTTGTTGATTTTAACAACCTTAAAAAAATATACATGCAAATTTATTTAAGTAAACTCAAGAATTATCTATTTGGATAAACCTTGAAGTAAACTAAAAACATATTTATATACATAGCAAAATCAAGTTGACGTGTACAAAATAGGAAAATACATATGTATACATAGCCGGTACAAAATCTATATCCAGTTAAAACAAAAAATACAATAACTTACCTCTATTTCAGGCTGTGGTTTTTCTTCTTTTTTGTTAGACATTTTATTCTAAATTCCTTTATCTATAACCAAAAGTATTGTAAATAAAATACTTATAGCCACGGTGTAGTAAATCAAGTACACGACACACAAACTTTCGTAGAGTTGGCAATATTAATCGGTAAAACGATTATTATCGGTTAATTTCTTTCGGTTAACGGTTCAAATGTATCGGTTTTTTCTTTTTTATTATTTTTTCAATTAACCATTTTCCTCTCAAAATAATCGAAAGAAAAGCATCGAAATTGAGAATTTCCCGTCTTTTCATCCTAATCCGAATTCGGCAATATCCTAAAAACCGCAATAAACATATTCTCACCAGCTCTATTTTATGTATACCCATGGTGGAATTATAATATGGTGGAATCAAATGAAGTTATGCTTCTTACTTATTAATCAGCTGATGTACAAATGTGCCAAATTTTCAGCCATTATTGTTTTGCTTTATGTCTTCTATACATATTTCCGAGAAAAGTAGTGAAATCGCGTATGCAACTAGTTTTTCTGAGGCTATTATTATATTATTATACACTTTGTGTGATTTCTGTGTTGATAATTATATAATTATTTTTCTTTATTTCAAGCGGTGAACGCTTAGCCATTTTGAAGAAACTTTCCGAGCCGATTCATAAATTGCACGAATTTCAATAAGTAAACAAAACAAAGAAAAACACGTGGTTTTGCATTTGACAGATCAGTACATAACAGTAAATTTTGTTGTTGCCCATTTACCACCACCATATACATATAATTCCACCATGATTTATACCAAGGCTAGTTTATACAAGTTAACTTAGGCACTCTGCACACGAGGCGTATCGTCATAGACGCGTACCAGACATTTCATGTAGCGTCGATTTCCCTACGCCTCAAGATCTGCACACGAAGTGACATGAAACTTCGCTGCACAAAACAAACAAACAAATTAATAATACGGTATTTGCTTTAAATTTCAAAGCTTTAAGTAGAAAAGATTAAAAATTTTTCGGAGTCTTCCATTTTCTTTCATTATACACTCATTTTTTCCGATTTTTTACACAAATTGTACTGCTTTCATAAATTCCACCAAGTGGAAAAATGTAAACAAACATCTTCTTCTTCCTGTTTTCTAAGCGTAGTACGCCTAGCTACCAGCACTGCTTTACGCCAAGCGACATGTAGCCAGCATACTTTGACGAATGCATGAAGCTGACGACTCGTGTGCAGCCTTCAATTGAAATATACGTGCGCGACATCAAAGCGTACAGCTTTCGTCTGTAGTATCTAATACGCGTCTAACGCAGTACGCTCCGTGTGCAGAGTACCTTACTAAACAGCTGAGTTTTAAAATTTTATTTTTATTTTAAGAATGGTGCTTATGTCAAATTTATGTCAACTTTTTAAAACGAAATAATTACAAACGGTTTATTCTGCTATAGTTTGTCCGGCTGACGACCAACGAATAATAAAATTAGATTTGTACAAAAACCATCAGCAGTAGAAAAAATATGACACGAAATTCAATAAAAGGAAATTATATGCTAAGTTCTTATGATCTATAAAATATTTCAAAGTATAAGTACATTTAACAAAAGCTGAGTTCCCGTGGCAGTGATCCAGATCCGGATACGAATTTTGCAAGCAAATTCAACAACAATTTTGTGATCCTGATATTTATCTGGATCAAAAATATCTATTACAATCTATACGGATCCGAAATTGATCCAGATAAATATCAGAATCACAAAATTGTTGTTGCATTTGCTTGCAAAATTCGTATCCGGATCTGGATCACTGCCACGGGAACTCAACTAAAGTATCTCATCAGCAACAAATCGCATTTTTTTGATTAATCTATTAACCGGTTAATGGGTTATTTCATTTCGTTCCTAACCTTCGCTGGCACCCAGCAAAACCCGTGTGATGGAAACTAAAGCCGTGTTTCACATACGGTGATCCTAACCCAGATAAAAATTTTTGCATGTAAATGCAACAACAAAGATTTCAGCTCGGTTAAACCAGATAAATTGCTGGTTCAATTTCTGATCCGCCCTGTTCGATTTGTTTTTTCCGTGCTGATTTGGCAGCACAGTGCTTTTTTGATTTGGCAGAACTGAAAAGTGACATTTGTATATGTATACATATACCCTGCAGTAAATTTGTTTCGCTGTTAAATGATCATTGATGATTCTTTGTTGAATATTCATCACTATCGTTTTGCGTTGGTGCAAGCGAGCAAGCTATATTGAAAAAACCAAACGAAATACCATCTAGGCGGTTATAAACCCACGAGCCAGCTTGTATTTCGGTAGGTTTTTTGACATTCGGCAGCTTTTCTGACAAATTTTTCAATTTAACAACTATAAAACAAATTATATTTAAAATAAAAAATATATGGAAATACAAATTTCAAATTTGCCTCTTGTAAGCTTCTGCTTTGGACGTAAGGGGAAAGAAGAAGTCCGGAAGAAAAATTATACTGCACACTGGCTTCTCCTTATAACATGGAATACATAGCTATCCCGCCATTTGAGTTTCATAATTTATTTCAGTAATTTAAATTCAAATTTCCAAAAAAAATAATTTTTGAAATAGTTATTTTCATTTAGTTTGAAGTTTAAAGTCACTCAAATTGTTTTTGAGGGAGTATTTGTCTCTTTTCAACGTACAGAAGAATTGTTTTTGCGCTATTATAACTCTGACGAGTTTTATGGCCGAGCTTCTCTCCCAATTCGAGGTGTGCTCCTTTTGTTTTTCCTACCATTCGCCAGTTTTATGCCGGCTCCGAACGGAGCCATATAGGCATTAGGAAAGCAAACCATTTATTTGAAAAAATTCAGCAGCCTTTATATGAAAGCATTCACTGATGCCTCCTCATGATGAATTTCATCAGTGATTCATAAAGGATTCATTTCAGATTTTTACTGCTGGGTGTATGTTGTATATGTTTCTTCTTCTTTTTAGTTCTTTTCAAGTGCAGCCAATTTTCATTATGAGCCGGATTGTTTCAGTAAAAATTTATCTTAACCCAGACCCAGATGTAATAACTGAAATGCCCCTTAACACATGCAAAAGTTTCACACTAATACATTGACACACTTTTTTGTCATCTGTGAGAGGACAGGGTTGCTTTTTTCATAATTCGTTAAAAAAAAAATCAAATTCGTGGAAGCTAGTTGAACGCGTTCTTTCGTGTGCTAAAACTATGATTTAATAGTGAATAAAGATAATAAAAAATAATAATTAATTATCGTTTTTTAAAGAATAAAGATAAGTACATACAGCTTTATTATGTACATTTACATATATATTTTTTTTCACTTCAATTTCAGATGTCTTTCAAGAAGTTGACCCCATTGTATTCGAGAGAGGCGTACGCAAGACTGTCGAGCTTAGCCAACACCGCGAGCAGTAAAAATTATATTTTTAGTGTTTTCCGTAAATTAAAAATCTAACTGTATTTCATATATGTTAATAATACCTGTGTAATGAATATAATAAATATAGACTATGATAGATTTGTTTGTGGCTCATTTGTGAAGGGTTCATGCATCTAATGTGATGGCTCAGCTGTGATAGATTCGTATATCAAGTGTGACGGATCATATTTGACGGATTAATATATCACGCTTGATGGATCATATGTGACTGGTATTTACATCAACATTGATGGGTATAAAGTGAAAGTGGAAAGAGTTCAGCTATAAGCTGGGTATCCACATCATAAGAAATTGCTCAAGAAAAAATTGGCATTTATTTCTTAAGTAATTTTGACGTTTGATTTTTTCTTCAAGAAATATATACAATCGTATATATTTCTTGGCAAAACCAGCGTTGCCAACCTCATTTTTCGTCAAAAATTGTAATAGATATTCTTGTGAAGTGGATACTGCCTAAAGAAAATTTGACACAAGAAAATTTCTTGACCATTTCTTAAGCGTTTTTTTATATGGAGTTTTAGCATTTCTTGTGATGTGGATACCCGGCTATATATAGAAAATCATATGATTACGCATAAGTGGGAGCAAGATGCAAACTCACACGTATACACTTCACTCCATCACATTTTTCATATTGCCCTTAATAATGTGATAGGAATTCTTGATGGAGAGTGATGGATCACATGTGATCATCAATTGATTGGTCAAATGATTATCACGGCGCTTGCAGGGCAGCTAATGAATGAGGTGTGTTTAATGAGTGCGGGCTTCAGCTGTGTTTTACGAACAGTGAGCGAAGGTTTGCTTTGTCCGCGTCCAAACACAGCAACTCTGCCGTGAAATTATCGAACGATTCTCTTTTACGTCGCTGTACTGTCTTCCATTTGTTCAAAAATATCAACTCGTCGCTAGCATGATCCAATAATTCTATATGGTCGTAGCGGCTAAAAGAGAATAGGCGATTACCGTTGAACGGCCGTAGATAAGAATGTCAAAAACAGAAAAAACGCCAGCGAACATACAAGCGAACACACAAGCTATTTCCACGAATAACACGTGCAAGAGGGCAAAATCAAAACAAAAGACGATAATTTGACAGCTTACTTTTCCAAAAACAAAATAGCCGTCCTCTGCTGCGTCCACCATTTTATTATTGCATCATGGTCGCTAGTGAACTTTTGTTCATAATGTTTTGTTCTGGCATTCTTCGAACGCTCTGATTGGTCGTTGGCGATAAGAATGACAGCACAAAGCGTTGTTGTCAGAGCACCGACGATTGGTGCCCCTCCTTCCTCGTCGCCTTCTAGTTAAGAAACGACGAGTTGCTCCAAGGTTGATAGTAAGGTTGGCTTGGTAGAAACAGCTATTTTTTTTCATTACCTAAATTGTCAAACTTTATGTGTTTGTTGCTTTCTTGTATGTATGTGTTGCTTTTCTTGTATGCATGTGTTGCTTGGCCAATTGAAAATAGACGTTTGACAATTGAGATAGCAAAACGGGTAACAACAAAATGTATTGCAGGGTTGCTTTTCCGCACTGCGGTAACCTTATGGATCAACCTTGAGTTGCTCAACTCGGTGTCTCCTTGTTTGGACGTTGAATTACGAATGACACGAAATTTTGAGGGATTGTTGTGTCAGACAAGTTTTACGGTAGTTAAATGTTTTTTCGGTGTTGAACTACTTGGTAACCTCGTGATCATATTACTAAATGATTATTTAAAAATCAATTTTGTATTTATTACAAAAGATTAGTTTACTATAAATCCGCACAATTGAACATTTTCGCGCAGTACTTTTCTTCCAAGCCGGCACAGGGTATATTTGTCAAGTTATTTCAGTAAAAGCCGTTTTTTTAAAGCTAGTTTTGTTTACTTGTTGCTTGCAAAAATTATTTTAAAAAATGATGGGGAAATGTTTCCATTATTCCAGCACGCCCCGAGAAAAATGACTTATACAGGGGTGTAGAGGAGCTCTCACAGATCCCAAATCTGAAAACCAAACTTGCCGGAGGCTTATGGTTTCCGAGATAGGTAAAATTTTAGACGAGTCCCCCACGGCTAGAAAAAAATGGTTTTTTAGGAGGGTAGAGGTGGGCCCCCAGATCACAAAACTGAAGACCCCACCTACCGGAGGCCTATAGTTCCCGAGATATTTGCTGTTAAAGTTCCCATACAAATTTCACCACACATGGAGTTTAGCGAAAATTTTGCAAAAAAAAACTTTTCTGCTTTGGCGGCCTTCGGCCGCGCTTATAAAAAATAACCCTGGGCTACGCCATCCGTCCGGACGTGTGCCCCAACCGTGGCTACCGCCACGGTGATGTCCTTCTGCATAGTATTTTCACAATTTTAAGAAGGAATATCTCGGGAACTATAAGCCTCCGGCAAGTTTGGTTTTCAGTTTTGAGATCTGTGAGAGCCCCTCTACCGCCCTGCATAAGTCATTTTTCTCAGGGCGTGCTGGAATAATGGAAAGCCGACCCCAGAATCCTAGCACTTAACTTTGTATCGCCTTCATCTGAGCAACTAAATCGTCTAAATCCATATCCGCTGTCCCGGAAGCAGTTGGTTCATCTGTAGTATTATCAGGCGCATCATAAGCCAAACGCAGGCCCTCGGCTGCAACCATAATTGTTTTCATAATACCAGACCCATCAGCAACAGCTGCCGAATCGTCCGACACCAACTCAATGCCCCATTCGTTTGATTCATGCAAAGGCCCATCCTCCACCACATTATTGTCCTCAACAGTGACAGCTTTTGGACGCGTTTGATATTCTCTTTGACGTTTCTGGCAATGTCGATCATCACATTGTGGATTGGGTTTTAGACTCATGCGTGGAAAAAAATCATTCATTGCATTGTAACCTAAATAATCGGATACCTCACCGAAATTTAGTAAATATTTAAGGGTGTTCTGGACCAGTATTCCCGCTGTTATGCCCATAGTCGTGGGTAATGAGGCGGCGCAAACGCCTTCACGCTTTAGCGTTCGCTCGTCAATATTTTCCGCGACTACCAATGGAGGTGCGCAACCAAAGCAGGCGGTTTCACCTGGTCGAATGAACTGTATGTGGCCTGAAACAGCATTCTCTGACACACCCGATTCGAACCAATTCAAGCCGATTTCATTACACGCAGTGTTGATGGCCATGCGGGCTTCAAAATTGTCGACACAACTCAGAACGAGGTCGACGGGCGTATTGACATTTAATCCACCTTTGGAGATAGTATTTAGAAATTTATCGAACGACTCCACCGTGGTAATATTGTAATTATGCGTTTCGATTAGAACATCCGGATTAATGAAAATTAATGTGCGTGCAGCCGCTTCCACCTTAGACAAACCAGCTTGATCGGGTGTGAAAAACAACCTATTCATGTTTGCCAATTCCACTTTATCGTAATCGAAGAGTATTAGCTTTCCAATACCACATCTGCCAAATTAACAGTTATTAACAAAATACTTGGGTATGAAAATAATTAATGAAGAAACCTCCACCTCACCTTGTCAACATATCGGCTGTTACGCTACCAACACCACCAACACCCACAACAGCTACGGTTTTTTCACGTATACGTTCATATTCCTTAACAATGCCCATGCGTTGGAGTGCCATGAGGCGACTATAGGGATTTGTGTCCACTACTTCCGCAGACATTTTATCAATGCGTTCCCGCGCCGATCGCATCGATTCCTTTTGCTGTTCCAACGTTAACCTTAGTTGGGCAATTTTCTCTTCTAACTTATCGATGACAGACATAATAATATGAAAATATACTTTTTTATGTATTATTTTACTGGCCGCGACCAAAAATTGTTTGCGTGTCACTTTGTAAAAATGAAGTTGTCAGTAAAATCCAAATGCAGATGTCACGACAATCAGCTGATAATTGTTTATGCTGATAGGGTTGCCGCGCTTCCATGAGAAGAAGTAGAAATGGTAGAGAAAATAAATAAGGTTGTTCTCTCTGTCTCATCTTTTTGCCGAGATATCATGACATCTTCGAGATATTTCTCACACAGAGAGAGCGCACCTTTAAGAAAATAAAATTCGAACTGACTTCATTGTGAACTAGCATGTTATCCATATTATTTCCACTCTTTATACGACTGTTGTCGCTTTGCTTTGCTTGCTTCAATTTCGAATTAATTTTTTATCCGAATAAAATAAAATACTTAAAAAAAAGAACTAGAAACATAAATTTAAACTCGTTTCTCATCGAAGACTATTGTGAATGTAATAACATGGTTGCATTTCCCGTGATATTTTTCTCATGATATCAAATATCACGGGTTGTGGTATGGGAAATTTGCCGAAGCTCCAAATTTGACAAGACGTGTATTTTGTTGTTGTGCTCGGCAAATATATCACACTTATGTCATCTCGGCAAATTTGCCAGGCCAAAATCACACAGAGAGAACAACCTTAATATAAGTAACATAAAAGCCCGTCTCCACATAACTTGATTCACCAGAGAAACATGTAGCAAAACATCTCGCTCAATAACCCGTCTCCACGTGCCTAATCGTGATTCAGTTTGACATTTTTCTTTCTTGTTCTTCTTAAATGTTTGTATGTTTGCTTATTTTTGCGTCTTTGTTTTGGTTTGTGTGAGATTTCGATAGATTTTCGATACAAAATTAGAGAAGACATCGATATCATCGAGGTTGGCAAGATGATTCAGAATGAAACAGTGTTTCAATCTTCACTCGCTCTCAGAAATTTGTATGGAAATTGGCGAGTTTCGGCACTGGTTTCCGTGTCGAAACAAGATTGAGAGAGAAAATGCAGAAAAAAAGAGCGAAACACGTTATGTGGAGACATGGTATAAAGCGCGTTTCAATTAAGTTGCGTAGCAGCTTTGTCTTAAAATTCAACCATTGTTATAATTTAAGGGTATGCGTTAAAGGTATGCTTAGATTTAAGTTAACCCAATGAACTAAGGACTAATATTAATTTTATTCCAAAATATTAAAAATTTAATATTTCCTTTTTAGTAAATATTTATATTAATGTTAAATAAAAGGCTTTTCAACAAATTCTTTTGTTTGTTCTATTATTTCTAAAATTGGTTCTTTTCTTATTAGCTGGTTATGGATAGTTAGCCAAGTTTCTCCTAGCAAATCGTTTCTTGATTCAAAAAATTAGAAGAGCAAAAGCGTGAGAGTAAGAATCATAGAGAGCTCCAAATTTCAGCTAGTAAACTTTTCATTAGCTCAAATTATTTGCTGTCAAAGTAAGGAACAGCGGTTAAAAAATAAACAAACGAAAATATTTGATTTTATTACTTTTGAAATTTGCTGAATTGTTAAAATAGAAATAATGAAAATGAAATATTTTTTTTAAATAACTATTAGCAGTCAAGAATATCATGCAAATTATTAAAAGCTAATTTTAATATTTTTCAGTTTCTGGATTTTCTTCATTTCGCTCTTTATGAGTGTAATTCTCTCCCTTTTTAACACGCTTTTATTAGCTTCACCTGTATGTATGTATGTATGTATCTATTAATTAACACGCTTTTATTAGTTTCACCTGTATGTATGTATGTATGTAAACATTGCATACTTTTAGGGGAAAGCGTAGGTATTCATACACTGAAGTTTTTCAATGTGAGATGTGCTTATTTTCTTTTAATTTCATTTGACAGCTAGATGCTAGTTTTATAATCATCATGTGTAATCACTGATGTAAAAGGAGAAAGAAATTTTAATATCAATTTTAGTCCACCCTAATGTAATGCACTGGGTAAAACCAAAGCAATAATGTATAAGATTCGTGCAAAGCTATGAGTTAAATTTCATCATTGGGTAAATACTACATTTCAGTAGAACTGATAGTTCGTCCTAGGAATTCACGTACTTCTACTGCACTACCTTCTTGTCTAGAGTAGCTTCTACCCTGCAGTACGTTTAAAACTAGTTTGAAGTGCGTGCTCAGCGTAAACTGCGTCGTATCCAATAATTTAGTCCATTCTTCATTGTATACTTCTCCTTTTTTCTCTAATATGTTGTGTAAAATGCAGCAGGCTATAGCAATTTTTTCCAGCGCCCGTGAATCAAGATCGCCATAACAGCTCAAAATTCGCCATCTACCAAATAAACGTTGCAGTGCACGATCTCTAAACACGAAGAGATGGTCCACGGCCTCATTAAAGTCGAATTCGTGAGGTTCAACTGGTTCTTCATATTTGTGCATAAGCCACTTCCGTAATGGATAGTAGGTATCAGGAGTTACAATGAAGCGCGAAACTGTGTGACCATTCACACATTTTGGGGGAAGCTTAAAAATAAAATAATAAACATATCATAATTATGTTAGTAATAGACAGGCAATGGTATTCGTACATAGACTGCAAAAGAGGCACATTAAAAATGTATCATTATCAACATTTAATATACTCAATTTCCATTTTAAAACTAATTATAAACCAACATTCAATATATTATATATATTATACTCCATATATATATTATACTCCATAGATTATACCAGTTCAGTTTTTTTTACTCTACTAGAAACCTGAAATTTTTGGTAGCCTCGTTTGAAGAATACGTACAATATCTACATAAACATAAATACATGTGTCTCGCATATCGACGCTTCCAAACAATACTGTACTAAGTCGACTTAGTACATTTTCCCGTTTTTGGCGTTTTCAAGTAGAGCGGTTCTTAATTTAGATGCTGTCTAATTTTGGTATCAATCGGACAATCCAATCAAAAGTTATAAGCAAAAGTGTACATATAATACAACTCGAGATTTTTACAGAATAAAAACTTTGAGAGCTTGCCATGAAAAACCACGTAGCAAATTTTTATTTTTTCTTACGGTTTTATATAAAGCTTACCCTGACTTTGATATTGTCGAGTTTTGTTGTTGATCGTTCAATCCAAACAGAAGTTATAAGTGAAAATATACTTAGCATACAACCGAAGTTTCATATCGTGTTTAAACTTTGAGAGCTTCTCCTGCAAAACACAGTTTTCAGACTTAGTACAGTTTTGTTTGGAAGCGTCGATATATGCACCTACATTTGTTATCTCATTTGTTTCTTCCAGAAATAACGTTGGATGATTTGAATCAATTTTTACTTTTCGAAAGCTGTAAATACACACCGGTATTCATATAATTTTTTACATTAATAATTTATAAAATTGAAAAACTCACAGAATATTATTATCAATCAGTGTTTGCATTATAATTGTAGGCCTTTCAGTTTCATTTTGTGGTATAACGGATTGTTTCAACAAAGGTTTGGCTGTCAATTCGCACACGCCGAGCATTCCAACAACTAAGGCCGGCATATTTGATGCTTTATAAAACTCATTTGCTATTTCATCATATTCCTTTTCCTCAGTGGGCATTGATAGATATTCTTTTGCGAATTTTTTAATAATCGCTTCAGCAAAACCTTTCGCAAATTTATTAATTGATATACGCGAAAAAATTTGAAATTTGCGGGCTATTTCCTCATAATTAAATCCTGTGGCAAATACGAATACGCCCAATGCAATTTGCTTTTCATTATAGAACTGTTTGCGAAGTATTGAACTATTTCCCACAGGCGGAAGTGCTCCATTCAGTTGGTGACTAAGCCATTCGAAATTCGATTTTTGCATACGCAACTCCGACAACCAATCCTCGTTACATAAAAGTCCCATCTCATTCTCATAAAAACGATTTATGTCACCGGCGGCTGCATCACAGGGTTCAGTATTTTCCGGAGGTAGAATTGGTCGTTCTTCTATAGCTTCCAAATTTACGTTTTTCGGTGTGGGTAGAATTTCTAGAAAACTTGTCTCCAACTCTAGTAAATGTTGCATGAAAAATGAACGAAGTCGTGCCTGGCGACGCTGTAGTCTCTGTTGCCATCGTCTACGATTTGTAAGTATAGTACGTTTGAAATTTATCAAATGTTTACCATATAATTCCAAAAGCTTCCGCCGAGTTTTCAAATTTTTCTCATGAGCAAATTTTGTTGCAAGAGCTCGAAATCGTAAACGTTCATTTATAACGTCGTCGTTGTCTTCCATACCAGAACTATATACGGCTCCGCTGTCCTATCTTATTTACAATCCCGACATCAACAGCAATTGGGAAGAATTAATTTGATTAGTTCAGAGAATTTACCTTACAATTTTTAGAAAAACAAGACGAATTGAAAAAAAAATGTTTTCTTGTAATTCTTTGTTGATTATAGTAGTGCTGGAAAACCATCGATTGAACTATCGATACTATCGATGGGGCCATTCCGTAGCGATTATCGATGGTTTTTTTTTAACCATCGATAGTATTGTGGCGAATATAATCGGTTCCACTCACATCACTAAATGACAGATCTCTAAGGAAACTGCCAGAACTAGAAGAAGATACCATATAATTTCCAGTGTTGCCAGAATTTTCCAGATTGCGTTTGACAGACTATATAAGGCGGCGAGCAGGCGCTCCGGAGTCAGTCGTAACTTAACCGTAGAAGTGTTAACATCAAGTCAAGTAAAACAAGTGTAGACTTTTTAGTCGTGAAATAAAGCGGTGTGAATTAAGAAGTAAATAAAGACTTTTATTTAACAATTCAGCGATACGAACCCTATAGAAATAATCGAGCTATCGACAAATACGTAACAATTGGTGTCAGAATTGGAATTGTTAAATAAATTCCAGGATCAAGGATAACGAAACAAGGATAACGAAATAAGGATAATGGCAAAGTTAAACGAACTGAAAATCCAAGAGCTTAAAAAGGAGTTAGAAAAGAGAAACCTGAGTACAAGCGGCAATAAAATTGAACTACAGGCAAGGCTAAGAGTAGCTATGGAAGCATATAACATGAATGTAGATGAGTTTGATTTCAACGATGATGTGGAAGAGGTCCACAAAGAAGAAACTCAGAAGGAAAAGGCTTCACAGTCAGTAGCAAACGTAGACGTGAACTCGATATTGGCTGTACTGACACAAATATCGGCAAAAATGGAAGATCAACAGGCACAGATGTCGAAAAAAATGGAATCACAGCAATCATTACTTTTAGAAGAGGTGTCCAGTATTGCAACTCAGTTGGGAGCGCAAGAAAAACGCATATGCTCACAATTAAAATCACAGGATGCAAAAATTACGCAGGTTGAGGAAAGACAAGATAAAATTGAGGATAATGTAAAAAAGTTGGAAGCCCGTCTTCAGGAGATCCACATAAGTCGTCCAATCGCTTCAACTGCTACACAGAAGATAAAACCTCCGTCGTTTGATGGAAGTGGTCCATTTCAAGTATTCAGGCTACAATTTGAGAAAACGGCAGTTGTAAATAATTGGAATCCTGAGGACAAAGTAGCTGCCTCATTTGTAGCATTGAAAGGACCTGCAGCAGAAATATTACAGACTGTTAGCGAGGGCGAAAGGAACAGCTATGACGCAATTATGGGTGCCATTGAAAGACGTTATGGTAGCGAGCACAGGAAGCAGATATATCAAATGGAGTTGCAGAATCGCTTCCAGAAACCAAATGAGACGTTACAAGAATTTTCTTCTGAGATTGAGAGACTAGCTCATTTGGCAAACGCAGGAGCACCTCAAGAATTCATCGAAAGAATGAAAATTCAAAGCTTCATCAATGGAATACGAGATATTGAAACGAAGCGGGCTACCTATGCAAACCCAAAAGGAACTTTCGCTGAAACGGTCTCATATGCTTTGACGCAGGAAACGGCATCTCTATTAAGCAAGCCCACTTACAAGGCTCATCGTGTGGAAGTGGAAACGCCAGACTTACTAAGCAAAATATGGGAGGCGTTGAATGAAATGCAGAAAAAGAAAAGTAATGCTGTGAAATGCTTCAGATGTGGAAAAATAGGACATATAGCACGTCACTGCAGCAATAGTTCCAGTAAGTTCAGCACTGCAGATGGGCGTAAGCGCAAGGCAGAAGGGCATGAACAAGCGCCCAAATCAACTGAGTCGTTAAACTAAAGCGGGCCAGCCAAAAGGGGCGTGGGCTGGTCCCCACAATGGAATGCCCCATAATCTCTGTCTCTCAGTTGGGAAGAAGCAAGAGTAATGTTACTATTGGTGGTTTCGTGGACGGAATAGAGCGCACGTTGACTTTGGATACGGGAGCATCTCATTCCATCATTCGATCTGACTTGGTAAAGAAGAAAGTAAGGCCATTGTATGGAGCAAAATTGCGTACGGCAACAGGCGAGGATACCCAAGTCCTAGGGGAAGTTACATGCGAAGTTGTAATTGGAAATGTTGTCGTACTACACACCTTCATAGTGGCGGAAATTGTTGATGAAGTCATAATTGGTGTGGACTTCCTAATCGACCAAGGCATTAAGATTGACATGAAAAACAACGTTATGAGTTACAAAAACTTGGAGGTGCCGCTAAATTTTGGCTACGATAAGAGATACAGCAGTAAGAAAGTGCTCGTGGAAGAGAATCAGCAGATACCGCCAAAGTCCGAGGCAATTATTTGGGCAAAGATTGATGGAGATTGTGGGACAAACAAATTGTGGGTTGTTGAAGCAGAAACAGAAACTAAAACAAATGTACTTGTTGGAAAAACCCTGGCTATGACAAAACAAGATGGACGAATACCAGTAAGAGTACTTAATGAGTTCAAGTCACCAATCAAACTCTCCAAAGGTGCTATATTGGGAAAATGCGAAGAGGTTGACATCATCATGAATTGCGAAGCTTTCTTGGGCTGTGCACTTACTATCGCCGATTTGTACCAAATTTTGCCAGCGTAGCAAATAGTCTCACGGAGCTTATGAGGAAAAATAAGACTTTTGAGTGGAGGAAAGAACAAGAAATGGCTTTCCAAACGTTAAAAGATCGGCTTTGTACTGCTCCAATGCTAGCATACCCGGTTCCAGAAGCGAGGTTTATTTTGGATACTGATGCGAGTGGTTATGCTATAGGAGGTGTTTTGTCACAGGAAATCGACGGACAGGAGAAGGTTATCGCATACTACAGCCGATCAATTGGGAAACCGGAAAGAAATTACTGTGTAACACGAAGAGAACTATTGGCATTGGTAGAATGCATCAAACATTTCCATAAGTACCTCTATGGTCAGCGATTCCACGTCAGGACTGATCATGCAGCGTTAAAATGGCTTTTGAAATTCCGAAATCCGGAGGGTCAGTTAGCAAGGTGGATTGAGCGACTACAAAATTATGACTTTTCCATAGACCATCGTAAAGGCAGTACCCATGGAAATGCTGATGCAATGTCGCGGCGACCATGTAATCTTGAATGCAAGCATTGCTCTAAAGCTGAGGAGAAGGAAGACATCATAGATGTTCGGCTAATGACAATAACATCTACAGACGAATGGAATGCGGAACAATTAAGGAAGTGTCAGCTAGAAGATCCAGATCTGGCACGTGTAATGATCGGTTTGGGACAAAATGAACGACCATCAAAAGAAGAGATGTCAGCAGAGAGTCCTGTTGCCAAATCATATTGGGCACAGTGGAATAGTTTGCAATTGGTAAATGGTTGCCTACATCGTGTTTGGGAGAGTGAAGATGGTCAAAGTTCTAAAACATTGATAGTTGTTCCAAGGAAAAGAATACCGGATGTGCTAAATGAATTACACAATGGTCCACGTGGAGGTCATCTTGGAGTAACAAAGACGGTAGAGAAAATCAAGAAGAGGTTTTATTGGGTCGGCTGCCGTCAGACAGTTGTTGAGTGGATTGCGAACTGCGATGTGTGCATAAAGGCTAAGGGTCCCAAATCCAGGAGTCATGGGCTGATGAAACAATACAATTCAGGTGCACCATTTGAGAGAATTGCCATGGATATAGCTGGGCCATTTCCTACTAGCAAACTTGGAAACAAATATGTACTGGTGGTCATGGATTACTTTAGCAAATGGCCGGAGGTGTACCCGATTCCAAATCAAGAAGCAGAAACTATAGCCGAAGTATTCACCAACAATTGGGTGGCGAGATATGGTGCACCTATAGAGCTACATTCTGACCAAGGAAGGAACTTCGAATCAGTTGTGTTCCAGGAGATGTGCAAGACACTGGGTATTAGGAAAACCCGAACAACTGCGTTGCATCCACAATCAGACGGCATGGTAGAAAGATTTAACAGAACATTAGAGGAACATTTACGAAAAGTGGTGCACAAGTTCCAGAGAGATTGGGATACTCATATTCCTCTGTTCCTGATGGCATATCGATCGGCAGTACACGATACAACAGGTCAGACTCCTGCATAAGTAATCTTTGGTAGTGATCTTCGACTGCCAGCTGACTTGAAATTTGGGATAAGTGCTGATGCGGGAATAAATGCCAGACAATCTAACAACATTCTGGAAGAGGAAATGAGAGAAATACATGAACTTGTGAGACAGCGAACAAAGATCATGAGTGACAAGATGAAGATGAAGTGATCATAGCCCAATAAAAGTGGCCATGAAATCGAGTCGCTCTTCTTCTTTTAGTTTGTTAGGTTGCAAAATTATCATATTTTGTATTAACGCTAATAGCGTATTCTCTTTTGATTGCTACGACCTTATTATTATTGGGTCATGACAGTGAACAACTGAAACAAACAATCGATCAGCTGGTTAGCGTTACGGCTGAAAACCAAAATTCATTTGGTTGTTACCGATAGCGTTACTGACTAGCGAATCACTAATCAGATACATTGTTTCCCATAAAAGCCCGTCTCCACATAACTTGTTTCACCAAAAAAACATGTAGCAAAACATCTCGCTAAATAACCCGTCTCCACGTGGCTGGTCGTGATTCAGTTCAGCATTTCTCTTCCTTGCTCTTCTTAAATGTTTGTATGTTTGCTTATTTTTGCGTTTTTGTTTTGGTCTGTGTGAGATTTCGATAGATTTTCGATACAAAATTAGAGAAGACATCGATATCATCGAGGTTGGCAAGATGATTCAGAATAAAACACTGTTTCAATCTTCACTCGCTCTCAGAAATTTTGTATGGAAATTGGCGAGTTCGGCACTGGTTTCCGTGTCGAAACAAGATTGAGAGAGAAAATGCAGAAAAAAAGAGTGAAACACGTTATGTGGAGACATGGTATAAGGTTGGTTGATCAGCTGTTTTATAACGATACTGTTACTGCATAACTAATAGCCCCGTCACAATGAAATTTTGACGGAGCAGCATGCATTGACAGCTGAGTGGAATGTATGTATTTGCATGGAGTTCGACACATCCAGCAGCACTAGCGCCATCTACCATAAAAAAGTTCCCAATTTTCAACTTTTGCTGCATGTAAGGCATAAGAAGAAGCATTTGACATTTGTTCGGGGCAATGGAGCGCAGCGCTGCGAAGAGCAAGGAGCTAAAATAATTGAAAATAGCGGAGTTGGAGCTAAAATCACTTACATACATATTTGTGGATATGTATCAGAGTTGAGCAAAATTTTTTCGAATAACGAATAATAAGTAGATGAATAATTTTTTTATCTTTATTTGAATAAGAAATAATTTCGCTTACTGCAAAAATAATTATTCGAATAATAAATACTTTTTATTTACATACATTTTTGTGATAAAATCGAAACCATGTACATATATATGTATCCATATGTTCTTCAAATGCTCTTTTTTTCTACCGAGAATTTTTATTTCTTGGTTCGTATTAAAAAAATATAGCAAATGCTTTTACACAAGATTTCGGAAATTTGACATTAATTTGTATGAACCAAATTTAAAAATGTGAGTAAAAGGTCTGAAATCTGAAGCAAAAGCAAATTCTTGGCTTTTATTAATATAACCCATTATTTTAAATAGCAAATAAAGTTCCGAATAATTTATTCGTAACTAATTTATCTAAATAAAAATTTTTAAAATATACATATTTTTATTCGAATAATTATTTAAATAAAAATTTATTCGAATAATGCCTAAGTCTGGTAGACATGCATCCCTATTAATTTTTGTTTGTGTTATTTATTTAATTTTAATAAGTTTTTTCTTTTAACCGATTTAGCACATTGTAAGTGGAGGAAAAATTTCATATGGACTCGTCATGTATTGATACATCTCGTAAGATGACAGCGAATAGTTTTTTATTATCGCATTTATTTTAAAAATCATCGCCCATCGGTCGAAATACTATATATATTTTTGAATTTCCATTACAACATGAAAATTTCACTTTATATGTATCACATCCACATTTTCTCTACTAACAGTTTTTATACATTTAGTATAAACTTACTTCCTGTACCAGTTTGGTAAGAAATTCCCACAAACAGCATCCCTGATCACCGCAAAAAATAAAAATTGGGAGCTAAGAGCGGAGCCAACAAAAAAATTTTTGTGAGCGGAACTAACAAATAAAAAAAAATTTCGCTCCGATGCCCTGATAGCAAAGAAACGCAAGATGATTGTGGCGATGCACCTACATGCAGCAAAATGCAACTACATCCAGCAGTTGATTGTGACGGGGCTATAATTTGAGCTTAACGGGCCACCTACGTACATATATTAAACCTTCGATACTATCGATGGTTGCCTTCAAAACTATCGATGGGACCACTATCGATGGTTTTCCATCACTAGCACTAGGTGAAAGTGAGTGAATGTGAGTGACTGCGACGCAACGAGTCACCGCGTTTTGTAAAATAAGGGCGTAAGCTTAGTATTAGAGATGAGAGAAACTGCGATTTTTCGATATCTGTGATTTCGGTGATTGCTATTTTTAAATCACTGCGATTTTAAACTGCTATTGCGATTGCATGGACTGCTATAAAATCATCCGGAGAGATTAATTTTGCGTTTTCTGAGCGATGTAACCTGTCTTCATTTTATGTTAACAAAATGATAGCAATAACAACGTATTCCGCAGTAATTTCGCTGTTTGTACACATTTTTCAAAGATAAATTGTAAATTCAATAATTATTTTTTTTTATATTTCTATATACGTATGTGGTCTGCTCAAAAGTATAAACAAAAAGAAATTTATAATGCTTTTGCGATTGCGATTCACATAGGTGAACTGCTTACGTGGTACATCGATAGCAGTTCCCAATAAGTAGTGAACTGATATTTTGAAAAAGTGATCGCAATTGCGATTTGCGATTTTTTATTCACAGTGAAAAAATCACCGTTTGCGATATATCGCTCATCACTACTTAGTATCGACCTCTCAAGAAACGCAAAAGTTTCATATAAAATGACGTACAAGAAATGCTCAAGAAATTTTTCTTGTGAAACTTTCTTGAGCGAGTATCGACCTCTCAAGAAATTCAGTACACTTTTTTAATACTATTTTTCAACGTTATGCGAACACAGCCACACAGGTTTTGCCAAGAAATATATCATCGAGCTTTTATTTCTTAAAGAAATTTTGACGTTTTTTGCGTGTTGAAAAAAAATCGTGAAAATCGTTAGTGAAAATGGCAAAAAAGAAACGAAAAATAGAATGCACAATTTTTCTAATGATGCAAGGGCATAGTTGGCATCAATTTCTCATATTTTATTCCATTCCGGCCATCAATATACCACAGTTTACCAGTAATATAAGGTTATCCTCGTTGTTGTTGTTGTAGCCACCAAGACACTCCCCGAAGGTTTTGGGGAGTGTAGGGGATGTGACAGTCCTTTTCCGGATAAAAACGGTACGCTCGGGTACTAGTCCCTTCTGACACTAGCCCGACTGTCGTGCGAACGATTTTTTTGGCCATACTCAACCTTCTAGGCCGGTGGATTTTAGTCTGCTCTTACGACAGGCATTCCTTACCACGGGTATATTCTAGGCCCCCTAACCCGCATATATTTTATAAAAAAAAATGTTTGCTGGGTTGTTTCCAGATTCCTCATTCTCGCGTTGTCCCATAGTGACGAGAGTACCGAGCGATATCAAACCGATATACGTGTTTCCTTTCTATATAGAGTATTCTTCATGATTCAATAATAAAGATTATCTTATGTGATCAGCTGACTTCCTCCTTTTCTTCAAAAACACACGAACACTAGCATATTTTGTTAACACACACATGCACACTAGCATTTTCGTTAGTGACGATCTGTCAAATTCTTTTACATTCCTGTTTCCATGACACATGGCTTTCTTTGGTTTGACCGAATCACGAATATCGGTTTGATATCGCTATCCACTCGTCCTTAGAACTCCATACTCTCCTCGCTATGGAACAACGCGAGAATGAAGGAATTGCAAACAACCCAACACACAATTTTTTAAGATATACATGCAATTAAAGTTTATGTCAAATATATTACTACGTTTATACGTTGGCAAATTCATGAAATCATTTCATGAATTTTCACTGCATAAACGAATTTTCATGAATTTAATTGTTCACGAAAATTATTCATGAATTTCGCCATCATTTCATGAAATTATGAAGTACAAGTCCGGCAACGCCAAATCAACAGCTGTTCATTCAGTCAAGGCAGATTTAACAGGTAGGCTCGGGGCGAATTCAGAAATGTACAATGTATTTTGTTATTGTAATTGGTAGTGTAATGTCAAAATTATATTTCGCCGTGGTTAAATTCTGAATTCGCTTGTGACTCGTGCATTCCCATTGGCCATGATGTTAATTCGCCTAGATTTTGACATTACACACTACCTTTGTAAATAAAAAAAAGTAGTTTCAGAATTCGCCAGATTTAACAGGTAGACATGATGTGAATTCGCCTAGATTTTGACATTACACACTACCTTTGTAAATAAATAAAAGTAGTTTCAGAATTCGCCACCGAGTCTACCTGGTAAATCTGCCTTCACAGCTGATGTCGTTAGAAGGTTGCCACTTTGTAAAAAAGCTGAATTTCATGAGTTCATAAATGCTGCATAAACGAGACCATTTTCGAATTCATGAAATTAAGAGTTCGCAAATTCTGCCGTATAAACGTAGTATATGTTTATTTTAAGCGTACCTTTAACACACATCTCAGAGTCAAGCCACTGTTCTCTATACACTTTGAGAACAGTCCCACTGTGCGTTGGTCTACACCAGGGAAACCAGCAAACCAAGGGCAGTCATATTTGGTCATATCATCCGATATCTCTCCTCTCCCCAGTAGTGAAGACACTCTCCCTTGAGGCCATAATACTCCGATATTACAACGGACATTTAAGACTTGCGACCCACCGACATGACATCCATAAAACGTACAGCACAACAACAGCTCTAACGCCATAAACACTCAGATAGTGCACGGGCTTAACCAACGCCACCACTGCGAGAGAACGGACATCGTGGCACTTGACCTGTCGAAAGCTTTCGACACGGGCAACCACGCCACGCTAATGGAGGACCTGCACAAACATCCCTCCCACCGAGGCTTAAGCGATGGTCCGCGAACTCCCTGAATGGTCGACAGGCATCGGTGGAATTTAGGAACGAAAAATCAAAGGTAAGGAGAATTAAACAAGGGGTACCCCAGGGTGGTGTCCTGTCCGGAATGTTGCTTAATTTCTACATCTCGAAACTCCTTTCCCCACCAGAAGAAGTCAGCATTATTTCCTATGCCGATGACTGCTCGATAATTGTGTCAGGCAACAACACAGACGACTTATGCTCAAAAATCAACGATTATCTCTCCGATCTCTCCAGCTTTTTCAACTCGAGAAATCTGGCTTTGTCACCAAGTAAGTCCTCCGCCCGAGACCTATTGTCTACAAAATTTAGTGAAAATTGTTGAAGCCGTTTGTGAGATACAGAACTAAAGTAAGGGCCTTTTCACATTACTCGGTACGACGTCGGATTGACATTTTTTCTCGGTATTTTCATCTTACCGAAACGAGTCCGCGTTGCAGTGTTTTTCACACTTGTGGGAATACTTTCGGCAGAAAACACAAAGCAAGCAAAATTAGCTTAAATAAAGTTTTTTTTAAGCTTATAATTGTAAACATTAAGCTTACAAAATGTTGATTTTTTGTTTACAAAAGACTTCAAAGTAAGCGTGTTATAAATGAAATTAGACCTTGGTTGTAAATGTTCGAATATAAATTTATAAAAAATATTTAAGAGGAAGTTTTTTATAAGCATAAGAATATAAACTAATTGTATATGTTGAACGAAACGTTTTATAAGCTTTCGAATGTAAGCTTATTTTAAATGTTCTAAAAAAGGCTTTTGATATGCTTTTGAATGTAAGCTTACTGTAAACGTTCCAAATAAAGCTTTTTTGAGCTTACCAATCTAAACCGTTTCCAAATTAAAACAAAGCACGTCATAAACAGTTTTTTAATAATTAATTTTAACGATATTTTGAACTCGTGGTAGCACATATGTACATTTGTACATACATAAACAAATCGCATACGTATGTACATACATACATATTAAAAATAGTACAACAATAAAATCATAAATGTATTAGCTAAATTAAACATGAAACACAAAACACGTGCATCAGATTTTAACTTCATACGATTGTTGGCAAATTGGAAAAATGCTTTTGAAGCAGCTACATAATCTGTTTCATTCCCACTGTTCTCATGTACAAACGTTTCTGAAAAGAATTTAAGAAAAATTTGAATTACGTGTGTATGTACATATGTATATACGTATGTAAGTATATGCAACCAAAGTATATAAGTTTATCCGTTTTGTTACCTAAATATAATAATAAATTACATACGAAACAACTGTATGTCACGGCGTATGAGTAACATTTTATCTGAAAATGGTATTCATACGCCATAGCATACAGTTTTTTGTATTACATATTTATTTTATAGAATCTATTATTGAAACTTAGGTAAAAATACCACAAAATTTTGCACATGCGCCATAGCATGCAGTTGTATGTACATATGTATATAGTTTATTATTGAGTGATTTTATATATGTACTTACGGCGTATAGGTAATCCAATAGTTAGACTGCGAGCGCAAATTTTAGTTTCGGTACCTCTCCATGAAAACGCTAGCTTTACAAACGATTTTGCCGCAGAAGAGGATGCAGCATTGAAATCCATTTCTGACATATTAAAATATGCAAACCAAAGTTACAAACCTAATTTTCTTAAACGCATGCTGTTAGTATATATTAGGGTGGATCAATTTTTATGGGCTGATTATAAGCCACAGTGTTATTAGCAAATTCGGATTTTGCATCAAATTCTAATAAAAACAAGTAAGGAAGCCTAAGTTCGAGTGGAATCGAACATTAGATACTCAGCTGTATGCTTTTATTGTTTGTTTGCGTTTAATGGAAACACGTTGTACTCTATATAAAGTGAGTGCTGCATAAAGTGGGCGTAGCCACGCCCATTTTCCAAAATTTTTATCAGTTATCCAACTAAGTATATGAATATTATTATTTGTGCAAAATTTCATTCCTTTACGAGTTCTAGTTACAAAGATTTCACGTTAAAAATTCCCAAAGGGTGTTTCAGAAATATCTTTGTTAAAAAGTAGGCGTGGTCATAAATCGATTTCAATAAATTTTTGCGTGTCTATTACCACAAGTAATAAAAGTGTACACACCAAGTTTCGTCATTATATATTTATATATATAATTATTTGTCGAGTTATGGGCTAAGAAATCTCGTATATTCCTGTTTCTAAAAAGAGGCGGTGCCACGCCCATTTTCCAAAATTTTTGTGTTTTTTGTTTTATGTCCATAGTTGGACTCCTGCCATAAAATTTCAATGATATATCTTTATATTTGACAGAGATATGGCTTAAAATGTTTTTATTAGGCCACTTTATAATACCCATATATAAAAGTGGGCGTGGTCGTCAACCGATTTTGGCAATTTTTCGTCCAAACATTTGTCTAAGTAAGTATATCACGCCTACCAAATTTCATCGATATACCTTCAACGGTTTCTGAGTTATGACTCATAAAACTTTCAATGTTTGCCCCTTAATAAGTGGGCGTGGCACCGCCCATTTTCCAAAATTTCACCACATTTCTTCATAAGGGCCTGAGGTCAATACGTGGGTAAAATTTCATCACTCCAGCTCTATTAGTTACTGAGATACAAAATTTCGGATTTTTACTATATAGGGGAGGTGGGCGTGGTCATGGTCCGATTTCGCCCATTTTCAATACCATCCGTTCTCGTCTTGATACCAACTTGCATTCCAAATTTCATCAAAATATCTCAATTTTTGCGCGAGTTATCGTGCGTACAGACGGACAGACGGACAGACGGACAGACGGACGGACATGGCTCAATCGATTTCTCTTTTCACCCTGATCATTTTGATATATATAAGTCTATATCTATCTCGATTATTTCATTCTGTTACAATCCACCGTTAGGAAATCAAAACTATAATACTCTGTGTACTAGTACAGCTGAGTATAAAAATAGTCATCTAGACATGCCTCTAAAATCAATTTCGAGCATGCTCCAGACAACTTTTTTTCATAGAATTTAATGCAGAATCCGAATTTGCTAGCAATACTATGGCTTAGAAAATTAATACAGCCTAGTATATATACATATATATCTTTTACTTATAAAACTTACCAGCTGACGAAACTTTTCCTCGTCCTGCTGAATTTCTTTTTCATATGAAAGTAAATTTTCTAGGCTGCTAAATGGTTCCTTGGACAAAACGATTGGATAACCTCCTGGCATGACTTTCCTAAGCACACCTACTTCTCTCCTTAGCGCTGTTACTTCTTCTAGTATCCGTAAAAGGACGGCTTTGTTTTTTGATGTATTTGTTTTTTTCCTGAACTTTTGCTACGGCACAGTCAATGAGAGATTGGGATGCTATAAAAAAAAAGAGATTAATAGAAGTTATCTACAAATTCATTAGCAATTAAACTGAATACTCATCTAATGATGATATATTGGACTCGCCACTATTAACTATTGAGCATCCACACGTATTTTATTTTATTTTTATTAATAGGAAAATTTTTCTTATGTCAACTATTCAACACATACAATAGTTTTATTTAGAAAAGCTTAAAATAAGATTAATATTGTAAAAGCTTATTTAACTCTTCTTTTAGCAAACTTACTTCAAGCTATTTTTCAAACACTTGCATTTCACTTTTAAAATTCACGGTTTTATAAACATGCGCTCTCAATGTTTACAAAAGATTTATTTGAAAACATATAAAGTAAGCTTAAGAATGTAAATGCTTACAAAACACTTATTGTAGCAAGCTTACTTTATTTTCAAAAACGCTTACAGGAATGATTGTTGGGTTCTTTTTAAAACGTGAAAATAGACATTAAAAATTTATTAAAGCTTTAACTTGTTATATTTGCCAAATATTATTTGGGTTGATTGATTTGTTTTTAGTAATTTTTTTTTAGATTTTCAAAATAATGACAAACAAGTTTTTATGCGAAAAAATCAAAGAAATTTTCATTTATACTTTACATAGGAAAATATCCGAAAGAACGACTATTGCATATAGTATATCATTTCATAATCATCTTTTTTGTATTTGGTATAAATATAGATACGAGTGCAGCAGCTGAAAATTGGAAATGAAAATTAGTATTAGTATTAGGCGATATACACACAAATAAGTACTATTAACACAAGTTAATAATAACTAAATAATAATTATACATAGATGTAATAATAATTAAAACTTACACCACATGACGAAGGTCAGCATAAGAAATGGTGAAAGACAGCCAAATGATATGAAAATAGGAAAAAGTATATTACCCAATACTGAACCCATACGCCCGATCATCATCGTTAAGGACACAACCATTGTTCTATACAAAATTATAAAATGTAATATAAAAACTTTATAATATATTATAATAAATAATAATAATAAATGAAAATGATAATAAATAAAAAAAGATAAATTTACCTTAACGATGTTGGAAATAGGTCAACCGACGAGCTGAGAATAGACATCGATGATAAACTGCCCATAGCCACTGATATGGAGGCAATAATTGACGTACTTAAAGAGGATGCGGAAAAATAAAGTCCAATAGCACAAAAACCAGCAGCCCAAGTGCCAAATACTAAGAAATAATAACAATAACACAAAACAATGATGGGAAAAATAATAATGTTAATAAAAACTTACTTAACAATACTTTGCTGCCAATACGATTTACTATGAAACCAGCTAAAATATAAGCTCCGAGGCTAGTTATTGCAACCGTTATATTATTGGTATAAGAAGCGGCTGTAATGACCTGCGTGACGGAAAAGTATATCGCAAACAAATCATAAACATTTTGTTAAATTGTTCTTGTGCAAACTTAAAAACATTTATCATATATATTATCTTTCTTTTTTTTTTTTTTTTTTTTTTTTTTTTAGAAACTAGAAAAAAATTTTTTAAGCATGGATGTAACTACAGCTGTTTCACCTTAGATCCCTCTAAGACTCATCAGGTTACTATTTCTAATTGGTGTTTTTTCGTAATCCCTTTTTCTGCTCACATAATTTACCAAAATTAATAAGTAAGGCATCGTTTTAAAGGTATAAATTAGCTATGCATGTTAAACGGTGTTTTATTGGGCGTGGTACTTTTTTTAATAGTATTTTGCAAAAATAAAATGTTTAAATTTCAACTAAAAGATTTGCGCCTAAAACTATGCCTTCAGAATTATTTTATTCTATCAATTCAAACCTCAGATGCAGATGTCGCTCCATTTTAACAATCGTGTATATTTTAAAACACTTTTATAAGCTTCAGCTGTATGTTTGTATGTAAACATTACATCATTTTAGGCGAACAAGTGTGTAATCATACCTACGCTGAATGGGGGCTTCTCAGTATATGATGTGCTGTGCGTAGTACAATATATGTATGATATGCATGTACATATACTTTTGATCAGAAGACCATAAAATAATTGAGATAGATATGGACTTACATATATACATATATCAAAACGATCAGGATGAAAAAAATGATTGAAAAAAATTCATTGAAAGTTGCATAAGTTCCACTGTAGACATAAAACCAAATAAATATGTTTTTTAAAATGGGCGCGACAGCACAAACTATATCGACTGGCGCCACGTATGTTTTATTATTTTTTGCGCAAGATGCGCACGGGTCCAGCTAGTTTAATATAATTTTAGACAAAAGAAATCAAATACTAATTTTATTTACAAGAGGAAGAGGTGATTAATCTCACAAATATGTATGACCTTTTTAATTTCGTGCATTCAATAAATAGTATTTTGAAAAGTTTCAATGTGATCACTGAAACCAGCGTAATCGAGTTACGTACGAGTACAAATGAATGGTTATCTCATTTGACTCATCAGCGTTAAAAAAAGTTTCAAATTCTATAGTTATACATATGTATATTGTTTTGTTTGAAACTTATAGCTCACCACTTCGCAGTTGCTCATCAAATCCAAATCTCTCACTTGATTCTTTACTATTTCGGTTTTGTTAACACTATACTCCAAAATGGCGCACATTGTCGCATCTTCGGTACCATATAACTGTTCATATTCCTCAATGGAAGCGAACATTTGAGGGACCCATAAGCGTAAGGTGTTCTGACTAAAGAGGAGCATATATTTAATGTTCCTTAAGTAGATATTATTTTCATAAAATTAAGAAAAAATGTATTTTACCCAAATAAAACAGCGAAATTCATTAGATAAACAAGTAGTGACAAACTAAGATAGGGTTTCTTAAGAAGTGGTCTTATTTGTTGCCAACCCTGGCTTAGTGTAACTTGAGATTTCCTTTTCTTTATAGGCGGCTCATTAAATTTGCTCGGGTTTTCCTTTGCTATTGATCCCTCAATTGTAGCTATACTTATTACGGGGGTAATAGGTTTTTCACAAGTCTGCAATTCATTAATAAGTTCTTTGATCTATAATAAAAACAATAAATTTTAATGTACACAAGTATGTATATATATGTATGTAAATCATTTTTGTATATACATACACAGCAGAGGTAGAAGTTCGGAAGAATTACTAAGTCGGGTGGGAATTCAAAATAGTTTGAAGGAGTATTTAAGAAAAAGGAAACGGAAGCGTAAGGGAAGTGAATAAACATGGAAAGGAAAATGAAGGAATACATATCTATACATATACATACTAAAGGGTTGCAAGAGTTAACATACGCTATGAATGCACAGCAGAATTCATTCATCGTTCTCTTAACTCGTGTTCAGCGGCGACGATGTGTGCGAATAAATAGACTACAAACAGAAAGACGATGTTGTGTGTTATTGTTATTCGCTGGCGCCGAACTCAATTCATTCGTCGCATACATAAACACGACTCGCAATAACACCATAAACCAGACATGAATGCAAAGCGTTAACTGTTCACATAAAACTTGAACAGCGAGTTATACCTAATCACTCAATGTTATGTGAACTCAAAGTTTGGGTGCATTCATTGGGTGCATTCATTTTTTTTCAGCTAGGCAAACAAAGAAAAATGCAGGGTTTTTCCGCCTGTATGTTTGCTTGTACTGTACCGGCCGTGGATGATTGACCGATAGTTATGTATTTATGAATGTATATACATACATATGTATGTATGTATGTAAATGCATATACGTATATGTATAAAGTTATTGTGAAAACAGAGATTGATTAACTTAACCAAATCACCAAAACTAAAATTATAAGCATCCAATCAAATATTTACCTTTTTAACACGCTTTTATTAGTTTCACCTGTATGTATGTATGTATGTAATTTCTAGCTGCTGTCTAAATATATGCAACATATTTACTAATGAGTTTAGGTTATAACTACCGCTATGTACCAACAGATGGCGCGCGTGTATTTATATTTTTAAAATATTCACTTATTTTATAAATGGGCAAATCCTAGAAAAGTCAGTTGAAATTGAGGAGAATCGACTTTGATTTAGAGTTTCCAAAGTACCGCGATTGGTAAGGTGGTGAACCAAGCTTCTCAGAAATCTTTACTTTTAATTGATATTATTTTTTACTAGATTGAGTTTATTTTTTAGGGAGGTCCTTAAACGCGAACTGTCCCAGGGGCCCGACTCGACTCTGTGCGGGCCTGACCACGTATACAGACCGCTTAAATTTTTTAACCGGACTTTGGATTTTTTATAAAAATAATGAATGTAAGTAATTCAGTTGCAAAAAAAAAAATCATCTAAAGAACTAGAAGGAGATAAGTACCCGACTTTAAATTTAGTGATTGTGCACGTTTACTTCTTAAAAAGAAAGTGTGACGGAAATAGTATTGATGAGTTAGAGTGTATAAGATCATTTAAACTTCATCTCAGCAAATTGATAGGTGATGTGGTAATTAAAAATTAATCAATTTTTCACAAACTTGCTTTGTTTTTGTTTCCACCAATCAAGAGATTACTGCAATATACAAGCGAAAAAAGATCGAGATAAAACTCTATTGCAAAAATAGGTTAGAAGAAATGATTACTGAACAGAATCAAAGCAATAATGAAATTAGTTCTCCAAATCCTCTCTCAAATAATACAGAACGACTGTTTTCAGGATTTATTCAGCCCAAAAATTCAGCAAATAATCTTGATCAAGCTGAAAATGAAATGTTTTATACGGGAATGTTAACGAAATAATGCACGACGAATAGGTAGTATTTGATGTTTTTTACATACATACATATTTGAATTTCCTCACACAGAAATAGAAAATTATTTTGAATCTGATCATTTTTAATCATCTGGGCATGAATATCTTTGTATATTTTTTTATCAAAGATACTAGCTGGGTCATGTATATATATATTAGTTTTATTTTGAAAAAATCTACAAATGTATAATTAATAAAAAAAAAACCGATCGCAGATCAGAGACCAAACATGTACTGCCGCTTGATGGTACTCAATTTATTAGCAAGAGTGAATAACTACACTTCAAAAATGTATGTATGTATGCATGTGATTTAAAACGGCACAAATATTTATCAAGTTGCAATGGGTCAAAAAACGTATAACATTCATAATACTTATTTCCGAGAAAAGTTTGCCAATGAACCCCAGGAATCATTTTTTGCTTGCTATCCTGAAAAGATACTGAAAAACTAGATATCGAAAATTTTAAGTTTTTAAAATAGCAATTAGGTAATTGGAAACAAAAATCCAAACACCCATTAAAAAATTGATATCAAAATTTTTTTTTCGACAGTGAGCATGATGCAACATGACAGTGAGTAATTTTAATTTTTTCCGTGTTCTACTTAGTTTTATTTATAACAAAAAAAATATTGCTGATAGAAAAAAATATTCAGTATCTATCAATTTTTGTTATTGAGTTCGGTTTATATGCAAGTGTGATTTAGACTAGCCACACATGACGGCAGAAAACGCCTTGTTTTACAAATCGAAATTCTTTGTCACCAAAAAGCAGAAATAAATGATTTCAAAAGCACAGACATAAAGTTTTATTTTTTGTCTGTGAAAAACCCAAAGGAATTTTAATGTTGAATCTATGTGAAAAACACATTCATACATATGTCCATATGTATGTATGCCACTGCTTTTGTGCACGCAATGACGCACGTCTAGTCACAGCAGTCGACAGAGTTAACAGTGTTAACTCATAAACTTCATTCACTCGCACACAAATTTGCCTGCACAGCATTCATTCACACAGAAACAATGAAGTTCATTTCAACACGTGTTCTGCTAAGAGTGGATCTTTATTTGTGAGAGTGCTACGAGTTGAGCGGACACTGCTGTCGTGTTCACTCAGAGGCCTCGTATTTATTTTACTCAAACATTTGAGTGCACGGCCTGCATTGTTGTGTGCGTTCAAGTTCAAAATTTTTTAGTGTAGCTCAGAGTTAACTTTTTTAGCACTTTTGCAGCCCTTCAATACATGCATATATTACTTACTTAATTGGCACGTAACCGTCTAGACGATTTTGGCCGAGTCCAACATAGTACGCCAGCTATTTCTCTTTCGTGCGTCATTCGGGAATACCTAGGGAGTCGGCATCACTATCCACCTGTTCTTCCCAACGCAGTGGAGGTCTCCCCTTTCTTCTGCGTTCAGCGGGTTTCGACAGAAATACTTTCTTGGCCGGAGCACCTTCGTCCATTCTCACAACATGACCTGCCCAGCGGGGCCGCTGGATCTTTATTCGCAAATACATATACACCTCCCTTGTTATTTTTACCTCTCCATCTCTATGATAAATTATTAAGTTTGCTTACCGGAAAATCTTCACATGATTTGTGTTTATTAATTGCATATATCCGTTGGAAAACGCGCAATGCCTCGGAGTTACGTCCTTGAGACATAAGAAACTTGGGACTTTCGGGAAAGAAGCAAAGTAATATGCCAGCCAACAAACCGGGTATTGCGGATAGAGCTATAAAAACTTGCCAGGAATGAACTGAAAAAAAAAAAAAAAATTAAAATATGTATAAATATGTATGTATTAAAATAACCCTTACATTGCAGTCCCATCATCTCGAAATCCCATTGTCTGGGCAAAACTGCCAGTGCCAAAATTGGCAAAGTCATATTACCAATGGAATTCATAATACCTATATACATCACAATGGGCGAACGATATTTCTTGCCATGTAACTCAGTCAAGTAACTCAATAATATAGCGAATGGACCACAGGCGCTAATAAAATTTAAGACATTTTTGATTGAAATTTTAAAATTTTAGTTGTTGATATGTGAATTATGTATGCATTACATGAATCCGGAAATATATTTGAATATCATGAGTTGTATAACATTCTGACTGCTTGCAGAACCCATTTGCGATATTATATTAGTAAAATAACCATAGATGAGCAAATTTCTGCGACCCCTTGTATCAGATAGATAGCCCCATATAATCGCTGAGGTGATCATACCTATTAAAATTTATGAAATATGTTATATGGATATGCATTTAGATAATAAAATGAAAGTAAACCTATGAATATAAGAGTTTGAATTACTCGAAAGCGAAAATTTTTTATTTTGAATCGAACTACAGGGTGGGAGCCGGAGTCTTATTTCCTTAGAGCGCTTTCACATTACTCGGTGCGGTATCGGATCGACATTTTTGGTTTTTACCGAAAGTATACCGAAACCTTACCGACCACATGTATTTCAATTGGCACTTTCACATTAGTATTGAATACATGAAATCGGAGCGGATTAATTTCGGTATACCGCAACGCGGTAAGACCGGTCAGTAAAATTTTAGGAATTACTGCAGACATTTTTGCGGCGTAATAAAAGAAGAAGAACAAAGTCAGTAAAAAAATCGTTTCGGCTATAAATGTAGCAACTTATAATGTCTTCGTCTTCGCTAGAAGACATTATTGTTATATTTGAGTGATTTGTTGAAGTTAAAAATTTTGTTTTGCAAATTTCGATGTTTGTTTTCCTATTTTCTGCCGATTACGCACCGAAAGTATTCCCACAAGTGTGAAAAACACAGCAACGCGGATTCGTTTCGGTAAGCTGAAAATACCGAGCAAAAAATGTCGATCCGATGTCGTACCGAGTAATGTGAAAAGGCCCTTATAGCATTGACAGACGGCAGCGATAATCTCGATTACCGCAACACTTAATTCGATTAAAATTTTAGCCTGACAGACGGCAAGTATTGCGGATTAACAAAACAGCTGAAGGAAGGTAGGCGCAGCGGCGAATTCAAAAACTTCTTGTTTTATTTCCAAAGGTAGGGTAATGTCAAAATCAAAACGAAATCACATCATGGTCAATAGAATGGGCGAGTCCCAAACGAGTTCAGATTTCAACCAAGGCGAAATATCATTTTGACATTACACTCTAGCAATTACAATAACAAATTACATTCAAAATTTCTGAATTCACTTATGCGCCTACCTTCCTAGATCTGCCTTGGGTTCTTCTTTTTCTTCCCTTTCATTCACAATAGACATTTTTCACCAGGGATGTCATTACAAAATGCTCTAATCCGCTAAAATGTTGAGGACTAACTCAAGAGATATTCCGGATTACCTCCAGTTAATTCTCAAGTTAAGTCCGAATTAGCTAGATATTCCGGATTATCGCTGTCGTCTGTCAATGCTATTACAATGTTAATACCGAATGAGTGGAGTGTATGAGTAACTTCTTTCAATGAATAGAAAGAAAGTCCCGTTCAGGATTTATAATATAAGATTGCAGAAAAAAAAAATTAATACCACTTTAAGAAAAGAAAAAGCTTTTTATAAACGTATCTCTGTTTATTTTATTAAGCCATTTTAGATGTAGGAGTAAATCATTGGTATATGTGTATGTGTAAATTTACCCCGAAATACTTTCGTATTATTTACGAAAGGCGCACACCTGAAAATCAGGCCTTATGTGGTGTATTTATACCTTATAAATGTTGTAATAATAACAGTGGCGTAGTAACGGGGGGGCGGTTTTGGTACAAAAAAAAAAAAATCAATGAGAATAGTAATTTTTCGAAATTGATAATTCCAAATTTAGCGCTTTTTCACGAAGTATTATTTATAATTGTAGCATTTGTTGAGCCGTAGGAAAGTGCAAGAACCGTAGGAATTTTACCACAATTTACATTCTTTGTACTCATTATCGCTCTTTTGTTGTAAAATTCCTACGGCTCCTGCACTTCCCTGCGGCTCAAGAAACGCTACAATTATAGATACTACTCAACCAATTTTGATCAACTTTAACCACCAAAAATGAAATAATATTTTTCTAAAGCGAAATTTTACGCTGATTCCATTTTTTTGTGGCAGACTCAGTTTTTGAGATATTGGTAGAAATGTGGAAAAAGCCATATATGCAAGGCATTGCATCACATAAGTGCATCAAACATTGTGGCGATTTGACTTCTATGAAGAGCTGGTAGAGAGAGCTCCAACAAACATTTTTTGCCTTAACACTCAAAAATTGGTCAAGTAGTTTGGTTACAATGGCAAAAATAATGAAAAAAATTTGAAAAAATATCGAATTTTTTTCCAGAAATTTCAGATTTGACTGTCCTAAAATCAGAAAAATGGTAGGGGGGTGAAATAGTTGGCCCCTTGTCCTATAGTGAATTTGATTGAGAACATTTTAAGACTAAATAATTGTGTAATAATCGGATGAACCATTCTTTATATTTACCTATTTTTATTGAAAGTCCTTAACAAAAAATTTTCCGGAAGAGTATAATGTCAGAAAAAAAATTGGGTTTATTCATAAAACTTTATTAAGGAGTAATACTTAAGATTATTTCATGCCATTTATTACGTGTTTTCAAGTGCACTATATCTCTCAAAACAGCGATTAATAAGAAAGAAAATTAATTGAATAAAAAATATCTGTATTTCGTGATTTTAAGGAGAGGATAAATAATGAGCGATGTTAGTAAGAACCTTTGACTACTCTTTTGTAAATCCTCGTACCATGACCCTTGATATCGCCGTTCAAAAACTATTAAGTCCTGATGAAATCTCTCACCATGTCCATCATTTTCAGTATTACTCCTTAATTAAGTTTTATGAATAAACCCAATTTTGTTGCTGCAATTTTACTCTTCCGGAAAATTTTTGGTTAAGGACTTTCAATAAAAATAGGTATATATAAAGAATGGTACATTTAGCCTTGAACAATTAGCCTTAAAATGTTCACAATCAAATTCTCTATAGGAGAAGGGGGTTAACTTTTTCACCCCCATACAATATTTCTGATTTTAGGACAGTCAAATCTGAAATTTTTGGAAAAAAATTCGATTATTTTCAAATTTTTTTCATTATTTTTGCCATTGTAACCAAACTACTTGACCAATTTTGGAGTGTGAAGGCAAAAAATGTTTGTTGGAGCTCTCTCTACCAGCTCTTCCTAGAAGTCAAACGCCACGTTGTCGAATAAAAGTTTTTGATGCACTTATGTGATGCAATGTCTTGCATATATGGATTTTTCCACATTTTTACCAATATCTCAAAAATTTGGTCTGCCAAAAAATATGGGGATGATATTCGGAATCAGCGTAAATTTTCGTATTATTTTATTCTTGGTGATTTTTTGTGTCGAGTAGTGTTATTATACGGTATTGCTGTTATTAACATGCTAATTACAGAAAAGTAACGCCAAAAATATCAATAAAAATTGTATAAGAAATTCAACTGGTGAAGATAGGCTGAACGGACTTGACCTAATGAGTATTAACAGAAATATCGATATCACAGTGGAAGAAGTTATTCACAGATTGGCACAAAGACATAGGAAAATCAATCTGCGATTTTAATAAATTGAATTATATTAATTAATAGAATTTAATGTAATTATTTTTTCCAACATACAGTTATTCAAATTTCAAGTTTTCTTTCAATTACTTATTATGCTAATCAAATAATAATGTTAGTATAAACTACAATGGGAATAAAGATGCAATGTATAATAGTATCATGGTATAAAAAATACAGGTATGTGCATTGTCATTTTGACGCTGTCTGTTTGATTAAAAAGCAGATTTTTGAAGTTTGATCTTATGTCAGTTTTGGAGTACAGCGATGCCAGACTTTTATTTTTTGAATGCGTAGATTTTTGTTTGAAAGTTTGGGTATTTCAGAAATCAAAGGACAGAAAGAGAAAGGGCACTAGTTTGCAGATTTATGGAACTTCCGGTAGCTCCTCTTCGCTCACTCCACAAATCTTCATCCACTCTCCGCGAATAAAGGGTATCGTCGGAAATTGGAAAAATTTTATATCACCGTCTTTGCTGCCATATTTGGTATTATTGCACCGCGGAAATAAGCAACTCATATTGTTAAAATGTAGGGTACATATTTTTTTGTAATTGGATTGTTCATATGTATGTACATACATACATATATAGACTGAAATGCTCACTTGGTATGGTGGTGTACATACATATCGCTGTTTAAAGTGCAAAACCGCGTGACATTTTTACCAAAAATGAGATTTCATCAAAAATACATTCCTGGCGTCCGTCCCCATCCATTCATGCAACAATTTTGAGATTCACACAACGCAATTCCAAATAATGACACAGTTTCAAAACCGCTTTTTTTAAGGAAATTTTTCGAACCAATACTGCGAATAATATGTGTTATTGCTTTATAACTGTACTGTAATGTACTTATGTTGATTATACTTTCATAAACACGAAACGGATTATAACTTTGCTTTATTGAAGAAAAGTTTTTACGTACGCCTGCAAAACCGCCTATACGTCACTATTGAACAAAATAAAAGACGCAAAACCGCTTATAAATACATAAGTAAGCCAATAACTGCACATTTAACTGTTTTCCGCCCAAATGGTATTTAGATTAAGAATATAATCCAAAAATCTACCTTTGCTTGGATGTGGGTTTGCAAAATTCCGAACCGTTTTGAATTAAAACAGTTTTTACTGTCTCCTGTAAAATTTGGGTGGTAGCGGATACGCGGTATTGCACTTTATGCGACGATATGGAGTTATAATAGATCAATCTCCAAAACCTCTCACAAAGCCTAAATTAAAAGTGATCGTAACTACTAAACTAAATTAAAAACTCACCGAGAATACCGGAAAGGGGCTACTTTGTAGTACGGCCAAACTGATATTCCGCGAAGTAAAAATCCGAAATGAATCTTTTATGAATTACTGATGAAATTCATCTATGACTGAGGAGGCATCAGTGAGTACTTTCAAATAAAGACTGCTGAATTTTTCATATAAATGGTTTGCTTTTTTCAAAAAAAAAATAATAATAATAATAAAAATTGTACTCAGAAGAATCATCAATGATCATTCAGCAGTGAAACAAATTTACTGCAGGATGTGTAATTTTTTCAAATAGAAAAAATTTCTTTCAATTCAAATTGAAAAAATTCGTTACTATGAATACCATGGTTACAATTTATTTTTAAAACAAAGCAGTGAAAAATGCCATTAATGGAGGATTTTTATCATTGAGTATGGCAGCACGAAATGTCATAATCTGCTTAATTGTCAGGTGGTTAATATGGCGACGAAAACTTGACGTTTGTTTTACCTGGTATAATTATACCATGTAATAGTATCTGAAATTGACATTTTATTTAATGTCTGTCAAAATGGAATATTAGAAAACTAAATTATATAAGAAAATTATTAGAAGAGAATATGTGACTTACTTTTGAAGTATAGTTAAAGGCCCTTGGCACCTGACAATCTGGCATGTCAAGCAGTGTGTATATGTGAGTTTTTTTTGTGTGTGTTAGATCAATCAGCAGTCGTCGTGCTACACGTTTTTGTTGTCGGGCTTGCGTTGATGAGAATCAAATCTTTTAGATATTTGCGTCAATCCCGACACTCACACATATACACTGCTTTACAGTCCAGATTTTAAGTGGCCAAGGGCCTTAAGATTTGATATATGTATAATAAGCGATATTTGTGTACTAAAATGTTAAATTATAGTCTGAAAAAATTCAATTTTTATTATTTCGTCGTACCATACTGTACTGACATGCGTTTTTTGTGACTGACGTAAAGTAACAAGTTCGACTTTTGGCTGACGAAAAATAACAAGTTCGACTTTTGCCTGACGAAAACTATCAATTTCGTTTAAACAACAACAATTTTAATGTAAAAACAGTATATAATTACTGATACTTTTCGTCAGCCAAAAGTCGAACTTGTTATTTTTATTATAGCTTTCGCCAGAAATTTTAAATATGCTAGTTTTCGTACGGTACGACGATTTGTAAAAAATATTGTAGTTTTTTGGTAATTTTTCTTTTAATTTTGGTAAATTTTTTACATTGGCTGTTAGCCTCCCCCCCCCAAAAAAATTCTCTTACTACGCCACTGAATAATAAGGTATTTTTTGTTTAGCTGCATAATTAAAATTTTTTCCACAATTTAATCGTTGCGGCAATTTAATAACAAAAAATATATTCTGCTAGGGTTGAGACGTTATTATTCATACATTTATGTATGTATGTACATGTACATATGTATATGTATATATCGGAATGAGATAGGCGCGCGCACTTAACACTTCATTGCATGTCAGTTGAAAATGAACTGAGGCGACAATACGCAATTTTTACGCTCGCCACACATTGCACTTGGCCCATAAAAACTCAATTCCCTTTCTATCTCCTTGGGATATGTTAAAGTGAAGTATTAAAACGTTTGGAGCAAGGAGAATGAGTGCAAGCGGAGCTGAAAGCGTTTTCCAGATTAATAACTTAGCTTTAGCTTAGGCTTACGGAGTCTGTTTGCTGGGTATGTATGTACTATATAAATGTATATCTACACACCTAAATATGTAATTGCATTCAGTAGACCCTTATCGATCAGCGTGAGCTTGAGATCACATTCGGCACTTGGCAAGATATAGGACATCACAGAGCTCTCAATCAGTGTTGCAATAGACGCGAATATGGCGCATATTAGTAATAAAATATTGAATATACCAAAACCTGCTACTTCCATGGCGGTTTCAAAATCCGCTGGCACATCCTTATTGGGTGGTTCTGTTGGCTCGACTTCAAGCTTGCTATCCAGACTAACATGAGTTCGATTGTATTTCTTGTCTCTGATAATGTCTTCGGCTATGGAAAAATTTCAATAAAATGGCATTTCTAATTGCGTATTAAAATTGCAAAATGCATACCAGATGAGTTAACGTGACTATTTCCTTCTATAGCCATTTGTAAGTTCATATTACATATATACATACATATGTACTATATACATACATATGTATTAAATATTATTATTTTTATTTCAAAAATGTATCAAAAAACACATTTCAATCGAACTTTATATTAATTAATGCACTGTTAACTTTTGGTTGTTCACTTTTTCTTTCTGACGGCAGCGGATTTTTATTTTGACGCAATGAATTTATGTACATATGTATTATCCCGATTAAAATGATTTCATATCTAACAGCATCTTTTATAGCTTTTTGTGGTTATTACTCCTCATTTACAACTTACTTTATTTGCATATACATACACTTAAAAAAATTTCTCTCGCTCAAAGACATATACCACATTTATACGTACACGAATTCGGAAAAAATGCCTGCATAAACGCAATTTCATCTATTAATACATGTATAATATTGAAATTCATGAATTCGATCACGAATAAACCTAGTAATATTTTTCCTTAGTTTGTATACGCGTTCCAGTACAAAATTTTCTTTGTTTTGAGTAAATTTTTTTTATAGAGCTATTGACCAGTTTTATTTAAGAAAAATTTAAAACATTTTTTTTTTTTGGTAGAAGTTTTTTCAATTTTTCTTAAATAAAAACTGGCCAATATACACATAAGGTAATTCGTTGAATTTAATTTATCAAATTTAAAGAAATCAAATCTTCAAAACAAGGACAAGTAAGGAATTGAATGGCGCTTACGAAATGTTTCCTTATTTTGATGTAACTTTCTTTAAAACAGGTATATGAGACCATGGTACGGCATGTAAACAACTTAATTTTATAATCCTTTTAACATGTTTTAGGGAAAATTTACTCCAAACAAAGAAAAGAGTGTTCAATATAGGGAAGCAATTTCTTTGACCCCTCCATATAATTTCTTTTCTCTCAGTGTATGTATGTATGTACTTAGCGATAAATCCTATTTAGATTGGCGTGTTGATACCCATGCCATTTATCGCATTTTTATACCTTTCAAGAACATGAAATGGTATGTGTTATAAGTTTAATCCAAGATACGAATATTAATATGAAAAGTATGTGAATGCGAATGCGATGTGATGATAGATGTCATGATGTGATGTCATGATGTGATGTCATGATGTGATGTCATGATGTGATGTCATGATGTGAATGAGTTAAAACATTTTGAGCACGGCTTCTACATACATATGTACACATATCGCTTTTCATTATGATTCTTAGGCCGGGTCTCAGGGTATGGGTCAAAGCGTGGGCCCGAACGCCACGTCTATGAAGATTTTGCATTAGCCGCTTTTTCTTGTAAGCAAGTTAAAAAAACTCTAGCTAGCTTAACGAATAACATGGAAAGCAACAACAAAAACTAAGCTAGTTGAGTTGACTAAGAGAGTTGGGTTGAAAGCGCTTAGCATTTTGTCGACCTGAACTGCAGTGTTGCAAAGTAAAAGAATGAAGCTTTTGTGAATAGCACTTGAAAATGCATAATTAAATAATCATCGTATTTCATCATGCAAAATTTGTTAATCTACATATATATTATTTTTCTGGTTCACAATATTTAATAATATTCCCGGAGCGGAGCTGGGGCGAAAAATCACTAGGTCCTTAGCTCCTTGCATTGTAAGGTAGCTGATATGGCGTGATATGGTTTTGACGTTTTAACTACCTTCTTTTTTGTATCATGGGCGTTCCTAGGATATTCTCCTTTAAACGATTTTTACTGTGAAATTTTTATACTCAGCTGTACTAGTACACAGAGTATTATAATTTTGATTTCATAACGGTGGATTGTAACATAATGAAATAATCGAGATAGATATGGACTTACAGTAAAACCCGCTTTAGTACCTCCCCGCTTTAGCACCTAACCCGTTTTAGTACCCAACATCTGCAGACACTATGGCTTTTGTAAAAAATATCGTACAAATTTACCCTTTTAAGTACCTCCCCGCTTAAATACTCAACCCGCCTAAGTACCATAATTTGTTGTGCATTAAATAAAATTTTACATACGTTTTCCCCCGGTTAAGTACCTTTCTGAATACAATTGCTTTTTTTCAAACGGCAACTCATTATAATCGATTGTTTATTTATACCATTGCTAATTTTCGAAAATCAAGATAAATATATACACATAAAATAAAGATTCGTAAAAACAAAGAACGTACATATATCGCTAGCTTAGAGTGCAAACTGTGTAAGTCCACTTTCGTGAAAAAGTGTTTTTTTAAGTAGAACGCTAGAAAAATCAAATACGCACCACGCTAAACAAGTCTGTTCTACTTGTCATATTTCTACTCGTTGTTATTCAGTGATACGCAAATTGTGTAAGTCCAAAAAGTGAAGAAAATTGTGTAAGTCCAAAATATTTACATAAACAAAATTTTTTTTTTTTTCATTTCGAAATTTTTTTATTTTTTGTTTTTTGTCTCTCCTACAAAGTTTAAAAAAGGACTTATACAATTTGCACTCTAAGCTAGCGATATGCAATATGAAATACGTTTTTAATTAATATGTAATCAAAATATATTTTGTTGAATAAATTTTTTGTTTGTGTTTAAAAAAGTTATTTTCAATATTCTTAAAATTATTAATTGTTTAACTACCCAACGGAAGGTACTAAAATGGGGTTATTTAAGTAGACTGAGAGAAAAAAAATATATGGAGGGGTCAAAGAAATTGTTTACCTATTTTGAACTATAAAATATTGTTGTTACATGCGTTACCATGGTTTCATATACTTGTTTTGAAAAAATTCATACATTAAAATATTGAAAAATTCTTTAAGCGCCATTCCATTCCCAACTTTCCTTGTTTTGAAGACTTGATTCCTTTAATTTTGAGAAATTAAATTCCCATACAAATTCCCATGGCAACGAATTTGTTTGAATGTTTTTTTATGTTTTTTCCACATTTTTGAGAAAATTTACACAAAACAAAGAAAATTTTGTATTGGGACGCGTGTTCAAAATAAGGAAAATTATGTCTTTGATCGAGAGAAATTTTTTTTGAGTGTACCCAACCTGAGGTACTAAAGCGGGTTCTTATAAGTACACAACCCGCTTAAGCACCTCAAATTCCTGTCAATTTTAGGCAAGGCACTTATGCGGGTTTTACTGTATATATATCAAAATGATCAGGGTGAAAAGAGAAATCGATTGAGCCATGTCCGTCCGTCCGTCCGTCCGTCCGTCCGTCCTTCCGTCCGTCCGTACGCACGATAACTCGCGTAAAAATTGAGATATTTTGATGAAATTTGAAATGCAAGTTGGTATCGAGACTGGGACGGTTGGTATTGAAAATGGGCGAAATCGGACCATGACCACGCCCACTTTTCCTATATAGAAAAAATCGGAAATTTGGTATCTCAGCCACTAATATAGCTAGAGTGATAAAATTTTACCCACGTATTGAGCCCTTATGAAGAAATTTGATGAAGTTTTGGAAAATGGGCGGTGCCACGCCCACTTATTAAGGGGCAAACATTGAAAGTTTTATATGTCATAACTCAGAAACCGTTGAAGATATATCGATGAAATTTGGTATGCGTAATTTGCTTACTTAGACAAATGTTTCGACGGAAAATTATCAAAATCGGTTGACGGCCACGCCCACTTTTATATATGGGTATTATAAAGTGACCTAATAAAACCATTTTAAGCGATATCTCTGTCAAATATAAAGATCTATCACTGAAATTTTGTGGCAGGAGTCCAACTACGGACATAAAACAAAAAGTACAAAAATTTTGGCAAATGGGCGGTGCCACGGCCACTTATTAAGGGGCAAATATTGAAAGTTTTATATGTCATAACTCAGAAACCGTTGAAGATATATCGATGAAATTTGGTATGCGTAATTTGCTTACTTAGACAAATGTTTTGGCGAAAAATTATCAAAATCGGTTGACGGCCACGCCCACTTTTATATATGGGAACTATAAAGGGGCCTAATAAAAACATTTTAAGCGATATCTGTCAAATATAAAGATCTATCACTGAAATTTTGTGGCAGGAGTCCAACTACGGACATAAGACAAAAAGTACAAAAATTTTGGCAAATGGGCGGTGCCACGCCCACTTATTAAGGGGCAAATATTGAAAGTTTTATAGGCCATAACTCAGAAACCGTTAAAGATATGTCGATGAAGTTTGGTACGCGTGCTATATTTACTTAGCCAAATGTGTGGACGAAAAATTACCAAAATCGGTTGACGACCACGCCCACTTTTATATATGGGTATTATAAAGTGACCTAATAAAATCATTTTTAGCGATATCTCTGTGAAATATAAAGATAATTCATTGGAGTTTTGTGACATGAGTTCTACAATAGACCGGAAACAAAAAATAAAAAAAATTTATAAAATGGGCGTGGCACCGTTCTTTTTATACAAAGAAATCTACGAGCCTATTACTTGACAAATAACTGAGATATTATGATTAAACTTGGTTTATGCACTTTTATAACATGTGTTAATAGACACGCAAAAATGTGTTGAAATCGGTTTATGACCACGCCTACTTTTTAACAAAGATATTTCTGGAAAACCCTTTTGGAATTTGTAACGTGAAGTCTTTGTAACTAAAAGTCATAGAGGGGTGCAATTTTGCAATAACAATAATATTTATATGCTTATTTGGATGATTGATACAAATTTAAAAAATGGGCGTGGCTGCGCCCTGTTTTTGCAGCACTCGTTTCATATAAAATACACCCTATATCGAACAAACGCAAATAAACAATGAAAGCATACAGCTGAGTATCTAATGTTCGATTCCACTCGAACTTAGGCTTCCTTACTTGTTCATATTAAAATTGTTAAATTTGTATGCTACCTTAACCTTTGGATGAAAGCATAGCGGTACCACTGAATGCACAATCTGTTATTCGTTCATTTATGGTAGGTTGGTAGCGTTGCCAGATGAACCCCTTTGGGGGATTCTACCCCTTTTTGATTTGGTGTTCCCCTATCAACAAGAGGCCCCGTAGATACCCTTTTTTCACTACTCCTAATCTTCTAATCAAACAGCTGTGCAAAAAAATTGAAATTTATCCCGAAAGAGATTTGTCCCGGATTGATTTCTTTCGCGAACAATCGGTCCACAGTTAGTCGCCGAATGTTCACGTACGGGTATAAATATATATGAACTAATTGTAGACCAATTGATCCCGAAATGGTATAAATGTATATTAATCGCTTTTATTCTGAACGGGTATAAATCTGTATTCATGATGAATAATAATTTTAACAAAATGGTACCAAAAATATCCTCTGAAAAATTCTTTACATTTCGCTCACATAATGCATACTCAAAACTCAATTTTTTTTCCTTTTTTTAATTTGTTGAAGAGATTTATTACAAAAGTAAAACATTATATGATCTTTATTAAAATATGCATGAATATTTACAATGTTTTAAAGATTGTTATAAAAAATTGCCTTGGCTAACAACTTTTGCAAAATCTACATTTGTACCCGTTCGTGCTGAAAGCGATTAATCTACATTTGTAACCGTTGGGGATGAAAGCGATTAATCTACATTTGTAACCGTTGGGGATGAAAGCGATTGATCTAAATATGTACCCGTTCGGTATATTTGTAATTAATCTACATTTGTACCCGTTCGGGTATACAAATTGAACAATTCGTCTCTTCATAGGACATGCTCGAACAAATGCGATCAATTCACTAAAATTGTTTTAGTCGCATGTTCCCTTGCGATTGATCCCGGACACGTTTCAGATTAATCCAATTTTTGTTGGGTAATATATGCAGTGTTGCTAGGTCATGAAGAAAAACGAGGCTAGATTGGCAAAAAAAAAAGTTAGAAAAGGCTGAAACTAAAAAAAAAGAAGCTAAAAAGAAGTCAGCATTTTTTTTAAGAAATTCATTCAAATTTTATTTATTTAAGTTTTGTTCATTTGCATATAAAAACTATAAACATTACTTAAAGGAACTATTCATGTTTGAACACATATCAGGCACATTTTCTCGACTAGTACTGACTTTTTTTAAATAAATGCTCCTATTTTTGGTTGTTGTGTTTATCACTGATTAGGGATGCCGTTTGCCGGCTTTTCTTACCAAATTGACATAGGAAGTAAGTATATACTTTAATATAATATAATATAATAATAATAATAATCCGATGGCAAATATTAATTTCTGCTTTCGGGTTCGTTTTATAGGGGTTTTTCGAGTTGACTTGCGCATTATATTTATATGTAGGTATTAAGGAGCTGGGAGCTAGTGATTTTTTGCTCCAGCTCCGCTCCGGGAAGAGGGTTTTGCTTCTTTACTCTGGTGCGCTCTGGGGCAAAAAATTAAGCGTGTTTCAATTACGCTGATCCTGAGCCACATAAAAAATTGTTCATATAAATTCAACATCAGCGACTTGAGCCCGATAGAACCACATTCATTTCTTGTTAATTTTATGATCCGGTTTTTCGATTTGTTTCTTCCGTGCTACCAGAGCTTTTTTGATGTATAGCACCTAACACGTTCACACATTGTGCATGTGTTGCTGACATTTACATAACAATGATCCCGATTGTTTCAGTCAGTTTAGCTTGATCCAGAGCTTGGTGTAATAATTAAAACACGCCTATTTTCACAAGGTTGCTACAAATAGTTTACGGTCAGAACACATTCATCGCTACAATTACTTTACATTTAGAACATATTCATGGTGTTGCATATGTACAAAACGTTCATATGAATTAGAGCAAGTTCTCGTTGTACAAATTAGTAAAATTAACATTTGAGTAAAAAATGCTAGAAAAAAGCCACGAAGCTAAAACGAAAATTATGAGGCTAAAGGACAAAAAGAAAGGCCAAATCTAGCCTCGAAAAGGCTAACCTGGCCACACTGAATATATGTATGCCACACACACGATCCCACTAGCATTTTCGTGGGTAAAGTTCTGCCAAATACTTTTAAATTCATATTTCCATGACATTTCGCTTACCACTTGCATTCTTCTTCCTAGTTCCTTCCATGATTCAAATAGGTTATCGCAGGATCCATGGATCATGGGTTATCGCATTGGGATAAAATGTCATGGAAACAGGAATGTAGAAGAATTTGACAGATCGAGCCCCCTATGGGAACGTTGACAAAAACAAATTGCTTGTGTTCGTGTGTTTATGAAGATTGAAGAAGAAGTCAGCTGATCGCCTGCATACTCCTTCATTGTTCCTTCATGAATGTTTGAAAAATCAATAAACAATTATTGCTACTTAATATACTTTCATTTCGCTGATAACATCTGAAAATTTTAAATAAAAAAGTATTGCAAATTAAAACAAAAATAAGATAACAAATATGGATGATGAGCTATTGATAGAATTGGTAAGGAATAATGAGCTGCTCTACAACAAATGCCATAGGGATTATAAAAATATCGAAAAGAAGAATTCTACCTGGAGGAAAATAGCTGAGGAGCTCGGCTTTAGCGGTAAGGAGATCAATCTACAAGAATTACTTATAAATATGGGCTAAGATTGTATGTATATAATCAAGGCAAATTCATTTATTTACAAACTACTGGGAATTTTTTAGTGAAACTTCCAGGAAATATTCTGTAGATGATAAATTCATCTAATTTTAACACTTTCAATTATTATTAAATTATAATATTAAAGTTTTCCTGAAAGAGAATTCTGCCAGCTGAGGGTTATTTTTTTAAAGCGCGGCCGAATGCCGCCAACGCAAAAGTTGTTCTACACATACATTATTTTTGACCAGGAATATCTCCTGAACTATAAGCGTACGGCGGGTGGGACTTTGTTTTTTGTGATCTGTGAGACCACCCCTACCCTCCGGAAAAGGAGGATCGTGGCTCATTATATAAAAATTTTCCCTAAATAATACTTTATACCTATGTACATATGTGTTTTGTTTTTGTATCGTCTATATTGGTAGAATCGGATTGTCTACGCCGTTGGTCATGTTTGCGTGATCGCTATGCGAAGGAACTTCGACGAATGAGCGCACTAGCCGTCAATGGAATGACAACTACAAGATTTTGGCCATTTTATAATGAAATGGAATTTCTAAAGCCATTCATTACATCGCGGAAGTAAGAAACAACATATTATATGCATATGTATTATATATAAAGTATATTTCTTCAAACAAAAATCACTATTTTGCAGCAATCGTATTAGCGGCAGCGCATCATATTCTATCAGAGTTAAAGTAACACCACCAATCCAATCTCGACAACTTTCCAAAGACGATAGTGACAACAGCACTCAATATGAACATCCTGCCGCAGAATTGCAATCAAATGATTTAATCGATAATGAAGAAATGGAAAACACACAAATTGAGACACTTCTACAATCGGACAGCCTGTCTTCATCCCAATACGACGATCAGATAAAGTCGGAAAATGTAGAAAATTGTGAGAATGAGCAAAAAACTTTCTACAACAAAAAAACCCAACGGTTAAGGTATAAAAGGAAACGACCTTGTGGTGAATCTGATGCTGAAAGTCAACTATCAAATGCTTTGGAAGATTTTAAGAAAATATGTGATTTGACCAAAATTCAGCATCAAAATCCAGCAGTATATGGTTTTGGGCAAATGATCATGGAGACTTTATGTTCGATGAGCGAACGAAAGCAGGCAAAAGCTATGCAAAAAGTTACAGAAATCGTAATGAATTTGAAAATGGAGCCAGAAAATATAAATGAATAAAAGAAATTTATAAACTACGTATTTAAGTCGGAAAATATAACCGAAACTTGAATGTATATATTATATATGTATATGGACGAATCCGTAGAGGGTGTGTAACGAAATCCCGAAAAACAAAATCCAGAAAAACATAATCCAGAAATACACAATCCAGATTCGAGCAATCGCGCGATTTTTTTTAAACTATTTTTATAGTTGTCGGGATTTTTTCACGTTTAATAAGCATCATAACTAGACTGCGGATCTTTATGCAATTGCATATTTTTAAGGAATAGAGATAGGGATAAGGTTCCAAAGAGAAAAATGAAAGTTATTAACAAAATATTCTAAATTTTCATATTTATTTCTGCATATTTTGCATATTGCATATAACTTGCATATTGCATATAACTTGCATATTTGCATATAACTTGCATATTTGCATAATAATTGAGGTTTAGCAGTTTTAATCCGCAAGTTAGAGTCTCGCGGAGTTCCCCTAATGGCTTCAATGGCCCTAATAACAGAAGCTTTTGAAGGACTTGACGCTACGTCAGGATCATGTGGGCAAAGAGTTTTGGTCAAAATTGAAGCTATTTCAAAAAAGAACCTGCTTTTGAAGTCATATTAGGAGTAGCCAAAATACTTTCAGGTGACAACAAAATATTAGAAACTGGAATACAGATTCCCAGTCAATTTTGGAGCGAATTTAAGTATGCTCCGGTTACATCTTGTGATGTTGAGCGTTCATTTTCAGCATATAAACGGATCTTAACCGATAAGCGTTACAATGTTTCCATTGAAAATGTGGAGAAAACACTTGTAGTATATTGTGGTCTTAACTACAACTAAAATTACCTCTTTACATTAAAAATTATTATAATAAAAATTAGTTCCCATTTGCAGTTTGTTTTTGGGTGTTAATGGATTTTATATTTGCATAGCACAAAAGATTCAGCATAGAACATATGATTTTTGCATTTAACTATACTTTACTTATTGTGTATATCACTTAAAATCCCATATCTGATGTAAAAAAAGGTGTACTTTTAATTTGCATATAACTTGCATATAACCTGCATATAAGTTGCATATATTTTGCATATCCAAAACAGAGCAAGAAAATTCGCTTTGGAATGTGGATATATAGTTTTGAATCAATAAAACTCTTAATAAATCATTTTAAATTTTTTGCATAAAGATCCGCAGTCTAATCATAACAGTGTTATTATTCAGCCTTATTGTGAACTTCATGTGAACAAAATGTCCCCATAAATTACAAAGCAAAACAAAAACAAAATGTGAAAAATTGTTATTGTTTTGCTTTATATTTTTCGAGAGAAATTTTTCACATGAAGTTCATGATAGGGCTGATTGGTTTTGATTTTATTGTTGTTGTTGTTGTTGGTGTTGGTAAGGATCGGGTTGTTGTTTCTTTCATCTTCTTCATTTTCTTCTTCTTCTTCTTCTTATTTTTATTCTTCTTCTTCATCATCATCATCATCACCGTCATCATCATCATTCTTCTTCTTCTTCTTTTTTTCATCATCATCATCATCATCGTCATCATCCACATTCTTCCTTCTTCTTCTTCTTCATTTTCTTCTTCTTCATCATCATCATCATCCTCATTCTTCTTCTTCTTATTTTTATTCTTCTTCATCATCCTCATTCTTCTTATTATTTTTATTCTTCTTCATCATCATCATCATCATCCTCATTCTTCTTCTTCTTATTTTTATTCTATTTTTTCTGCTACTTCTTCTTCCTCATCTTCTTTTTCTTCCTCCTGATATTATTTTTACGCTTGTGCTTTCGAATTGAATTTCGCTTTCAAATAGAGCTACAGAGTGATAGCCCTGTCTGGATTTTGGCTTGTCGGGATTATGATCTGTCTGGATTATGATCTGTCTGGATTATGATTTGTCGGGATTTTGTCCTGTCTGGATTTTAAACTGTCGGGATTTTTTAGTTTCTGGATTTTTAAAATTGTCTGGATTATGTCCTGTCTGGATTTTAAAAATTCGGGATTACGGTGCGCACCCATCCGTAGAGTGCCGCTGTGGTGCAGTGGGTAGAGTGCTCGCCTGCTATGCCAGAGGTCTCGGGTTCAAACCTCAGTCCGAGCAAACCAAAAAAATTTTTCTAATTAGCCCTGACGGCAAGACCAACTAATTTCATACGCCTGAAAAGAAAATCCTTTACAGATCTTTATTGATGCACTACAATAAATGGATGCGCTACTGAGAGCAATCCATACATGCCCACCATGTTTATTAAGTCATTATTAATTACTAATTACTTTTAACGAACCACAAAATTGTTAGATGTATTTTATTTATACAGTTGGCAAAATAATTGGATGCTAATAAAAAAAAGTAAAAATCCAATTATTGGGTTTTTTAAGAGCAGTGGTCACCTCTCGGCAGTGGGCGGCATACCCTTCGAGTGTATTTCTGCCATGAAAAAGCTTCTCACAAAAAATGCATTCGCCGTTCGGAGCCGGCATAAAAACTGTAGGTCCACCCAAGTAGTAGGAAGAACAAAAAGGAGTACACCTCGAATTGGGAGAGAAGCTCGGTCATAAAACTCGTCAGAGTTATAATAGCGCCATTGTATTATATTATTATTATTAATGGGTAAAAACAAAGTGATTTATTTTTTCATAAATCAATAACAATGATATAGTACCATCGTTTCTGAATTAAAAGTTTGCTAAATTTTGCCAATGGAGGCCAGCAATCAATTTTTTTTCTCTCCTACAAAGTTACTGAAATATACAAAACTGTTTTTTTTATTCGCAGGGACGATATGTAGCTGCCATACAATCGATTGAAGAAACATTTAACGCTATGCATACTTTATTGAGCTTTCTAGGCGTACGAACGTCACGCTCGCTATTCCGGATTCGCCCATATATATATATATATATATATATATATATATATGTATGTATGTATATTAAAAAATTCAGTATGCAAAATTTACTAGCAGTTATTTCATTTAAATACAAGTATATGGCTCCGAATAGATGAAATAAAAAAAAATGGGTCATTCCTATATACTTACGATTGTCTAGCGATTTATTTAAAATGAATTTTTAGTTAAATTAAAATAAACTCTTAGAAATTATTAGAGGAAAAGATCTTGTTATTTATTTCTATAATTCTTTAATGCATATACATATTTTAGTTTTTTAAAGAATAGTGTTATGAAGTTATAATTACTTAATTTTTGAGCTTTCATGAATTTATTTTTTTTTTTTTTTGTTTAAGGAAAAATTGGTGTGAAAATTTAATATTATTAGGATACTTTTTGGTTGCTTGTTTTTCCGACAGGGTAGGAATATGATGTATTGTGGAACATTTATCGTTCCACAATACATTATTAGAAGGAGTTATAGAGCTTCCCCAAGACCAAATTTGTGGTATGGATCGATAGAGCTGGGCGCCAGGAGTCAAAGTTTGGCACATCTCAATATTAGCATAGGCGGTTATGAAAGTTATGCGTTTACCTCTTGTTCCAGCCATAATCAGAGGGGACAATGTTACGTTCCCACGACAATCGGGTCTAAATACGGAAGCCACTCAGCCGCACGCGTCAGAACTTCAGGGTACTGTTTTGGATCTTACAACAACAAGTTCGTTATTATCCCCAAAAGAGAAAACGCCGTTGTTACCATATTGACCATCCACGGAAAATCGTGTAACATTTTTGCTTTTGCCATAAATTCATACAAAGTTCAATTGTTTAGGACATTTCTCGTTACTTTATTTGATTCGCTTAGAACTTCCTCGATTTACAATTTATATCTTTCTTTATTTAAATATTTTGTTTTCTTATGCACAGTTTAGAATTGTAATAAATCGTATTTATACTTTTTGTTTATTTATTTGTTTTAGTTTGTGTTTAATTAAATAGTATTATAGTATATGTATGTATGTAAGTATATATATATATATATATATATATATATATAAAATTACAGTGTACTTTTAAGCTTTGAGCAAAAAAAAAAAAACTAATTAAAATTTGCATACATATGTATAAAAAATAATAATAAAGAATGGCAATTGTGCCAAGCTCTTAAATTTGTTTGTTGTTTGTATGCATGTAATTGTGTTGAAGCAATTGCATATGTATGTGTGTATTAAAAATTTGAATTGCAGCATACAAACACTTGCCAGAGAAACGTGCTAAAATCGCATTTGCTGAGGATAAAAACATAAATATGCACGCGTACATGGTAAATATGTACATACATATGTACGTAAGCATTGTAGCAAACCGGTGACCACCGATGTTGCCGCTTTTTTGTCTTGCTGCATGAATTTACATATAAAAAAAACACACAAACCGCTGTTTTATTGCCAAAGAAAGGGTGGAAGAAGAAAATAAATGTTTTTTTATACCATAATGTTTTGGGTGGAGTTTTGGCGTGGCTTCTCATCTGAAAAATTCACAAATATGTATTTTTGTCTCCGACATATCTATTTATGTATGCACTGTGGTACATACATATGTACATAATAATATTATGTAATACATTTTGTGCAACATTTCAATAATAATTTTTTTTTTATTCTCTTTATGCTTTCTTATGTAATTTTTTTTTTTTCAAAGCTGTTTTCGGTAATCTAGAATTTGATGTACACTCGTTTAAAATAACTCACTTTGTGCGGTTTTCGTTTTAAGCAAACCCAGTAAAATAAAAACATTATTCCCAGAGAGATCGAATAATCGCTTACAGTTTTCATTCTTTGTAGGCAAAGCGTAGAAAAAGTGAATGCATAACATGGCATTTTAAAGCAATGTCTTCGCAAATGCCTTAAACTTGAAAGCTGCTTAACGAACTTTTACTGAGAAGTGATGACTTTGAAAAAAAAAAAAAAATTAAGTTAGTTTTTTTGCTAAATATTTTTGCTCTATTTAACTTGCACTTTTAAAATTTGTTTTGATCGTATACATTGTTAAATAATTTCAATAACAGCATCTCTACATTTTTTTGCAATTAGTAAAAACATATTTTAAAATAATTACTATAAATGTAGTTTTGTATGTATAAAAAGTTATAAAGCAAGCAAGAGAACAATGAAATAACTTATATTTAACTTAGAGCAAGACTTAGAAATTTCTGGTGGACATTTTTTTGCTTTCTTTTTCTTGGCTGCTATTACTGCCTTTTTTTTGGTTTATATGCATTTATGTTTTTCATCTGTTTTCTAGCATTATGCGCCTTTTTTCTTTGTTGGTTTTTTTTTCTAGATATAACTTGCAATTCTGTTTTTTTTTCTTTTTCTGGTTACAATTTTGCAATTCTTTCTTTTTTGTTTTCCGTTTTCTAGATTCAATTTTGCAATTCTCTTTTTTTTGTTTTCCCTTTTTCTAGATACAATTTTGCAATTATTTTGTTTTTCCTTTTTCTAGACACAACTTTGCAAATACAATTGGGTTTTTCATCATTTAGATTATTATTCTACATGTAAGTATGAGTAATTCTCAATTTGCAATTTGAGGCTTTTCCTTCTTTTTTTTTTTTAATAACAAGTCGTTTAATTTCCTTTTTTTCTGTTTTGTGTTTTCTTTTTCATTGGGGAGGGCTGGGAAGTTATTAGAGAAAGCCGCTAATGGATATACGAACTCTATATAATTATGTAGCTCTCTTCTCGAGTTAAGCAATTATTCATTACATAAGTAACTTATCTATCGACTCTCACACATTGTGTTGCACTCAACGCTTAACTTAGCTACATTTTTTCTTTTTTCTTCGCGCCTCCACCTTTCCCTCACATTTGAAAATGCGCCTTGCAGGGTTACTACTCTTGTTGTTGCCATTCTTGAATTAATTTCATTTGTTTTTTGTTTTTGTTTTAACACTCGCTTTGTGAATAATCCATCTCCTTTTTCGCACTTCTCGTCAAACGATCCAATTCGGCTGCTGCATCGGAGCGCATTGTTAGCTTATCGATGACAGCAACGCCGGCGCCATCGGTGCCATTCGTACGTGGTGTACTGCTCGCATTGGGCGCATTCGGCGGTGTAGCGGGTGTAGCAGGTGAACCGGATTTTTTGTGCAACAACGAATTAAAGAAATTTGCGAGCACACCCTCATTGCCCGGCGTTGCCGGTGTTGGTTTCACATTCACCTTGATGGGTGAACCTTGGCCACCGGAACCGGGTGTGCGCGGCTGGAGGCCTTTGTTGCTGCCTTGCGAGCGTAATGGCGAGTCACCGCGCATTTGGCCGCCTTGCTTGAGTATTTCCTGTTGTCGCAATAGGAATGCCTGCTCGTCCTCTGTTTGCACTTCGATTTCGCGATTTGCAACAGTCTAAAGATGTTTTTTTTTTTTTAATTTATTACATTTAATTAGGATAGAATGCTAACAAAAAGAATCAACTAGTTTAAAACTTACTTTTCTCGATTGTGGCGGCGATATAATGTCTGTGTAATAATCCTCTGCCTTGCACGATTGCATATTCTCATATAAAATACTTATTTTTTTCAAACTATCCCAGCCTGCAGGACTGTTGCAAAAAAAAAGCAAAAATAGGTACAGATAAGAAGCATAAAAAACGAATAAAATGTTATTTAAAGTACAATAAAAGCCTCTAATGCTTACATTAAAACTGCATCCTTCTCCACGAATAACGCAGGCGTTCGGAATGGTAAGCCATAAATTCGATGTGTCAAATATTTATATAAGAGATCACAGTTTTTGTCTTCTTTAACGCTTGTGTAAAAAAGTGATGTGCCATGCTGTAAACAAAATCGGCGTATCCACTGTTGTATGAAATCGAAATGTTCATCTCGATAATCGTACTCCTTTTCCAGCGTTGTCATGTAGTCCGTCTGTAAGTGAAATTTGTTAAGATATTAAAACTATTCTACGTTCAATCTTACGAACCAATAAGATCACTTTATAAAATAATCAAATTCTACCTTTGTGACCACAACAACGATATCCAAGCCAAGATTCGTGGTTAAAGCGCCCTCGGTAAGTGGCAGTAGATCGTCATCATCGATCGAATTGTTGCGCATCGTACGTTTCACTGGCGAACCCGGATCCAAATCATCGCCCACTTCACAATAACTTTGCCATGATGTGATCAGCCGTTGGCGTGCCTCTTGCTTCTCCTGTGGCTCCAATTTTAAACTCTCAATATGATCGGATAATACTTTAATCCAATGATTCAATTGTTCCAGCCATGCCCATGGTTCGGTCATTGATACTGTGAGTATGACGAGGGTGTGTTCAAAATTTGCTTCGTTCAAAGCATAACGCAGGAGATTTGTATGACCTGGATCGCCATCAAGTATCCAAACGCCTAATCTCGTTGTGTCTGTAAATTAATAATTATAATATAATAATACAATGGCGCTATTATAACTCTGACGAGTTTTATGGCCGAGCTTCTCTCCCAATTCGAGGTGTGCTCCTTTTTTTGTTTTTCCTACTAATTGGGTGGACCTACAGTTTTATGCCGGCTCCGAACGGCGAATGCATTTTTTGTGAGAAGCTTTTTCATGGCAGAAACACTCTCGGAGGGTATGCCGCCCACTGCCGAGAGGTGACCGCTGCTCTTAAAAAACCCAATAATTGGATTTTTACTAATTGAAAAATTGTTTTGGTGTTTGGCTCGGACCGTGGTTTGAACCCGAGACCTCTGACACAGCAGGCGAGCACTCTACCCACTGCACCACAGCGGCCCATTAATAATTATAGGTATCAATATTCAGCCAAGTGAAATATGGTTATAATAAAATAAATGCGTTTACGCACCATCTCTATACTCATCTTTCACATCGATGTACGCATATTCTAGCCCTGAACCCTTCTTCGGATCCTCGACACCTTGCAGCTTGGCAATGAGCGTCGTTTTTCCGGTGGCATTATCGCCTAATACTAGTACTGATTTATTTGATGGAAGTTTTGTGCTGCCTTGTTTTTGTACTTCACTCAAAATTGCAGACCTGCAAAGAAATGGCAAAAACAAAAAAAAAAAACGTATTGAGAAATTGCATCTAAAATGTGTATGTATGAATATATGCCAAGGAAAGCAGTATATATGTACATATGTTTATTATTATTTAAAAAAATAAAGCGCTTAGCTAAATTTATTGTTTGCGCAACGGCGAAGTTTGGAGCAATGGAACCGCAGTTAAAAATTACACTAACTAGGGGACTTCTCAGACAAAATAATTTTAAAATTAACCCAAAAGACGACAGGAAATAATAATCAAAAATCCTGGCATAGTATCTTTTCTCAACAACCTTATCCCAAAAATTAATTCAAAAATGCTCCATTTCCTGCCCTACACGCCATCGGCGCACAGTGGGGGCACCTCCATACAAACGCGGCCAAAAATAGTAATAATTGAGCTAGAAACTTTAAACTCGGAACTTAAGCTTTCTTGATTGAAGATAGTAAACTGTGAAAATTTGAACAAAATCGGCCCACAAATACACCCCCCTCCCATATAACGGTATTTTTGAAATTTCAATATTTTGTTAACTATTATAGCTAAAATGCTCAATTTTAATAAGAGCACACATTTTTTAAATATAAATAATATACAGTAATCATTTTGGAAAAAGCGCAAAGTATTCCATGGTTTTCAAATTAAAAATATATGCACTTTTGAGCATTTTATAAGCATTCATCATAAAATTTTCCTTCAAAAAAATCACATTTAAAAAAATTTTTATACCACAAATGAAACTATACTTTTCTAAAGGATTTCAGTGTGCTGAATCTGAATCTGAAGTCAGAATTTTCAAATTGGTTCTAGTTTTTGAGATATTCATGTCCAATTAGGCAAAAAAACACGTTTTTGACTATATTCCCTGCTTAATATCTTGTATGTAATATTTTTTTATTCAAAGTCAAATACACCGTTAGAAAGCATAAACCATCCCCCTGAATATGGCGTTTAAATTTTTCAGATATCTTTATTAGAATTGGAGAAATTGTTGTTTAAGTTTCATTAACTTGGCAAATTTTCCCCATACAAAATTATTAATACTTTTTGAAGCATACTTTTGGGGATTTTGTATGGGAAAAATGTATGAAAACTTAGAAAAACTCACTCCATAAAAAAGTTCATAAAACAAAAAAGCGCAAACGAATTTTTAAGATTTCTTCACCTGTTTATAAAGCACGTTCACTAGCACCAAATATTAAAAATTTGGAGAGGTCATATTTTGTATTTTTTTTTATTTCATGTTTACACAATTTTTTTTTCTGTTCGAAAAGAAAAGGCTGCAAAAAAATAATGATAACGCTGATAAAAAAAATTCTTTCATAATTTGAAAGTGTGAACCATTGCCTACAACACGGTGAACAAACTATTCGATTAGTCGCCTAAGAATAAGATTTTTCATAATGTCTAAAGTAGCCTAATTATTGCGTTTTGAAAAAGGCACTTTTAGTCAAATGGGAAAAAGATTATCTAAGCGAAAAGCGCAGGTGGATTTCAAGAATTAAAATGCAGTTTGATTAAAAATATATCATTTCAAAACATATGAAAAAATTGGGGAGGTCATATTTTTTATTTTTTTTATTTTTTTGTTTAAAGTTGAGCAAAATTTTTTTTTTACGACTTTTTTTGTCAATATTTGAAAGTTCATATAAATCTAAGAGTTACCGCTGGTTACAAAAGGCTTATTGTTTCTAAAAGGCCAAATCAATATCTATGTAATGATGTATCACTCGATTACATACGTTAATAATTGAATGAGTTACAGCATTTTGTATAAGGTGTAATTGTTGAGAAATAAAAGGACCTATTTTTTGCTCAGTTTTTAACACCCTGTACGGCTAAACAAAACGAGACTCAAAAAATTTTATATAAGCTTTTTTTTACAAATTGTTATATCTGTCAATCACTTTCAAAAAAATTTGATTTGCTAATACTTTAATTTCGATTTTATTTTTGGCCGCTATCACCCAGTGTGCGGCGGTGCAGATAACTACCCTCAAGTGTGGCAGTACAAATAAGAGAAAGTCTCAGTCGGTCTCTTTTTATTGCACATAAATTAGCTACGGAAAAAGTGAAACGGGTAGACATATGTATAGCACAGAGTGTATACTCTTTTAATATCCTGCATTTAGGCGTACGTTTATCGTTTTGTTCAAATCATGTAGGACTTGCATTGAACCTTTGATTAGGCAGAGATTTCTGGGGGTGAGGTGCAAGAATTAAGCCCGAAGCATCTATCACAGAAGAAAACACAACAAAAAACTTCAGTTGAGTGAGTTGTTGGAAATGTGTTAAAATCGAAAACGGAAATCAAAAATTGTCTAGAACCCGTTCGATGGGATGGGATCCATACACCCAATATCATTGCTCTACGACAAATAAACTGAATATTATGATGGCTCTAATAGGTTATCCGCGGGTTTCCTCCCCATCTCACTTCCCTTGCCCTCTCCCACTCATTATCATTGGCCTAGTTCACATAGACTCAGAATTATGATTACTGTTGCTGGCGTTCCCCACTTTCCCAAAAACCATAGCATCCATATGTTCTCCTCCGATCTGTACTCTATCTGCCAAATTGCCAAAATAGAAGACTGAAAATTTTGGTATTTATATGGTAATCTGAACTTTGACCCCTGAAACACCACTATACCGTCATCAATCGACTCATTATGGGTACGAACATTTATGTTCGATCCGACCTCGCTTCTTCGATGGCGAATCGAAAACGGCAATTATCTTTTTCAAATATTACCTTCTATAATGAATGTGGAAAAAGTTGGGCTTGGAGACTGGACCAGCCAATTCTCGAAGGTAATAAGAGAGATGTAGTGCCTTTAACTGCGCCTGCGTTAGGCAGGTCATGTCGTGAGAATGGATGAAGGTGTTCCGGCCCATAAAGTACTACGTATATACATACGCTAGTATACTATCGAAGCCCGCTAAAGGCAGCAGAATAGGGAGACCGCCACTGCTTTGGGAAGATCAGTCGGATAGTAAATCGGCCTCCCTTGGTGCTTGCAAGAGGCGCAAGGCAGCACGAAACTGAAATAAGCGACGCGCATTATTGGACAAAACCGTTTAGAGGATTATGCGCCAATTATGAAGAAGAGGTTGTCTTGAACACACGTCACATTTTCTCCCATTAATTTGGTAACATATGGTTTTCATCGAAGGTCCTTTACGAACGTTCGCTACAATGTTTATTGGGTATATTGTATATTGTTAATGCGCATATGGTCAATGAGGTAATTTAAAGCTGACCACCTATCAGTTGGCACAAAATGACTAATTTGGAATTTGCATGAGGCCTCACAAAAAAAAAATGCAATAATGTACATTAGGATGCGTTTAATTTGTATGAAAAATTTAAAAGTTCATAAAAAGACTGTATCGCCCCCTCAATCTGTAGTAACATGGTCAAAGATATCACACATAAATTTTGGTCCCGATTGGTGGCCGTTAAGGCGTGGCGCATTGAGGTCAAAGTTCAGAAAACTCTATGAAGGGTCAAAAAATCAAAATATTTTTTTTAATTATCTAATACCAAAAATTAATACTTCTATACCCAATGATAACAAATATAAATTTTGGTCCCAATTGATGACGGTTTACTGGTGTTTCAAGATGGTCAAAATTCAGATTACCATATGCGACACTAAAAATGTAAAGCACTCTGCACACGAGGCGTATCGTCATAGACGCGTACCAGACATTTCATGTAGCGTCGATTTCCCTACGCCTCAAGATCTGCACACGAAGCGACATAAAACTTCGCTGCACAAAACAAACAAACAAATTAATAATACGGTATTTGCTTTAAATTTCGAAGCTTTAAATAGAAAAGATGAAAAATTTTATGGAATCTTCCATTTTCTTTAATTATACACAAATTTTTTCCGATTTTTTCCACAAATTTTACTGCTTTTATAAATTTCACCATGTGGAAAAATGTAAACAAACGTCTTCTTCTTCCTGTTTTCTAAGCGTAGTACGCCTAGCTACCAGCACTGCTTTACGCCAAGCGACATGTAGCCAGCATACTTTGACGAATGCATGAAGCTGACGACTCGTGTGCAGCCTTCAATTGAAATATACGTGCGCGACATCAAAGCGTACAGCTTTCGTCTGTAGTATCTAATACGCGTCTAAAAGAGTACGCTCCGTGTGCAGAGTGCCTAAGTCTTCTATGGCAATCTGAACATTGACTCCCTTAAAACACCACTAAACCGTCATCAATCGGAACCAAAATTTATATTTGTTATCCTTGGGTATAGAAGTATTAATTTTGGGTATAATATAATTAAAAAAAATATTTTGATTTTTTCACCCTTCATAGAGTTTTCTGAATTTTGAGCTCAATGCGCCACGACTTAATCGCTACCAATCGGTACCAAAATTTATGTGTGATATCGTTGACCATGTTACTACAGATTGAGGGGGCGACACAGTAAAATATCGTTAATTTGAATTTTAAACGCACTCTAATGTACATACATAATTATAATCTACTAAGCATTAGTTAATAGCAGGTTTTTCTAAAATTGTTTACAGTTAAGTTATTAGCTGACACAGATTTGGACTGAATTTATAACTGAATAATTCAGTATTTTTTAGTAGTTTAAAGCGATTTCGCTACGAGGATAATTTAAAAATATATTTTTTCGCATGCATATGTACTACATAATATGTATGTGTATGAATGTATGTACCCAGCGAAAAGGTTAGGCTTACAACTTAAGCCTAAGCTGTGAAACTGGAATACGCTGGTAGCGCTGAATGCTTTTATGCACTCGTTCTCCCTGCTACAAAACAGCATAGTATGCTTATACCGCTATTTCTGCGATGTAGTTGAATGTCGAGAAGCTCGAGAGCCTTTAAAGATTTCGAGACTCGCGAGAAATCTCGTCTCGCTCGAACTTGAGAAATCGTAAGCTCTAATATTAACCAAAAATCTGTTTGATATTTTTTTACATGTGAAAATAGTACTTTTTTCTCTGTGTATGTATGTATGTATTCATTTTGGATGTTACCGCAAAATTACTGAATTTACTGAAAATTGTTACCTTCATTTCAATCGGCATTCTGGCACAAATGGTAACGCTGTCAAAGCAATTCCATACGAACGGAATGGAATCGGGCTGGAAATGGTAACAAAATGTTACTGCAAATGGAGGTCGTAACTTAATTTTCCTGCTGCCATATAACGAAAAGGTTGTTCACAGTTTCTGGTTTTTCATTTTACCAGTAAGATAAACTATGTTACCACACCAGAATAAGGCCGTTGGAGTATTATTATAATCGAGCTCGCTACCCTCTGAGGGCATTTTTGCCATGAAATCCTTCCCACAAAAAAATGCATTCGCCGTTCCCCTGGTATTTCCAGTTCGCGCTAGGCAGCCCGGAACAGAAATGAATGACGCGCTTTATTGGTTACGGTTACGCGCCAATTAAGAATAAGAAAAACTAAAAAGCGTCTGCACATTTACTAAAAAAGCTATGCAGACAATAATCTACATATGTAGAACGAGACAACTGAGCCACAGTCTTCTGAATACCAGGTGGAGGTCGCCTATGCACGTTTTTAAGTGTGGCGTTTCTTCGGCAGTCGACTTTAAGTACGGAATGAACTGTATTTGACAAAGAGCTTTCACTCCGTCTGTACTCTTCAGATTTACTGTGGCATATTGTTGAAGTTACAATAAAAATACAAACCAGTACCCGGATTCTATAAATAGCTATCGCCAAAAATCTCTAAATTTATATCAGAGTTGGGGATCGCACAATTTATTTTCATCAAACATTTTTTCAAGTTCTTACACCCAAAAGCTTTTCAATTAATCCACTATGCGCCATCTTTCCTACACACACACAACTTACTTAATGCTGCTCGTTAACTGCACTGGGCTCGGGCTCCTGATGCCAACCACAATTTGATCGAATAGTGAACGTTGCCTTAAACGCATTTTTAGTTTGTAACAGGAAATTCAATCACATATGTAAGTAGTACAAGTACATGTATTTGTGTGCAATTGCCAATTCATTTAATTTAGTTATCTAATTAATTAATTCCAATAAAGCCAAATGAACTGCCACACTCACTGTTTATTGCGAATCAAAAGCTTTTGACATGCAAACTACACATAAAAGCGGGAGAAAAAGAAAATGTAACGTCTAGTAAGTAAGTATTTAATGCACATTTATCCTTTTTCACGAACACCGCCAGACAACGAACATGAATAAAATTAGTTAATAAATAAAGCGGGATTGCCACTGCCATCCACAACACCCAAGTCTTTGTCTTTTTTTGCCATTTGTATTATTTATGTATGTACTTAACCTTCTTCTTAGTATATTTTAATAGTATTTTAACAATTCAAAGTGTTTGTTTTTTTTTGTTTTCTCTCTCATTTCAATTCAATTTGTTTTCTTCGTATTGATTTTTATTAGAGCTGAAAGGTGTCAACTACTCCACTTTAAGCAACACCGTCAAAATATTGCTCGTATTTCGTGTTGTGTTTCGCGTATTTATTCGCGAAGCTAGCACGAATGTATAAATCCTTCTAGCCAGTTAGAGCTAGAATGTCTGTGTTTAGGCATTGCTTATTTTATTTGTACATATCGTCGGCCTCCAGCCAGAACCACGAATGTGCAATTTTTCCAATTTTGAGTTAAGCGGTTTTCCTGATCAATCTGTGCATGCTCTACATTTTATTAAAACCCCCAGTACCTTTGTGCACTGGATGCCACCAAAATTTTCAATGCCAGTAACACGAATGTGTAGATCAGTTATAAAAAGTTGAGCCAGAAAAACGAATGTGGCACAACAAAATATGTTAAAAATTCCTTGAAAATACATAAATTTCAAAAAATATATGGGGCACATTCGTGTTTCTGGTCCAACAAAAATGTAAAAAATTCCTTGAAAATAAATTTCAAAAAATATATGGGGCACATTCGTGTTTCTGGCCTAACAAAAAATGTAAAAAAATCGTTGAAAGTAAATTTCCAAAAATATATGGGGCACATTCGTGTTTCTGGCCCAACAAAAAATGTAAAAAATTCCTTGAGAATAAATTTCCAAAAATATATGGGGCACATTCGTATTTCTGGCCCAACAAAAATCAAAATAATTCTTTGAAAATAAATTAAGTAAAACAAACACATTCAATTCATATTCATATTTTATTTGTGGAACTATTTCTAATCTTCAAAAGCAGAGTCTTCTGAAAAGTTAGGCTCAGGATTATGCTCTTCCGAACCTCGCTTCTAATCTTCAAATTGTATAAAAATAGTGGCAAAAAGGCAATCATGAAATGCACCTTGAACGGAAAATATTAGCTCGCCGATCGCGCGATGAAGACCAAGCTATTCCGTAAACTAATTTTTGATTAGCAATCAGTGCTAAATACGCCAAAAGGACCTTGTGGGCAAATATTTACCTTCAAAAACTGACCATAGAAAATGTGCTGTACAACGCAAATCATCAGAGGGGCATGTAACTCTCCAAAACCATTTCAAGTTCATACGCAACTATATGACGCTTTTTTAAACTTCATTTATTTCAACGAAGGAGAAACTGCCCTTTCGAAATATTTGCTGGTCGAGGTGCATATCGTCGTACCATACGAAAACACATTTAAAATTTCTTACGAAACTGGCAGTTAAACAATTCTGTACGAAAAGTAGCACATTTGACTAATTATATACTGTTTATGCATTAAAATTGTTGCTCTTTAAACAAAATTTTTACCTTTCGTCAGCCAAAAGATTAAAGTGCTTGTATTCGTCAACCCCAAAAAATCGTGTGCTAGTTTTCGTATGGTACGACGGTATATAAAAGATTAACCCTACAACATTTTTTACAAAAAAAAATATTATGAAACAAAATTTTTAGTAGCTTATTTGCCATTGAATATTGGTGGCCCTCCGCAATAAAACCCACGTCCGTTTATTCGGAGACATTGCCCATCGCTGACGCGAAAGCAAAAGCTTTAAATAAAATGCGCGATACCTTGGTGATTCCAAAGGAATACCACAATTTTTATAAAAATTTGAAGGCTAACAGCGGAGTTCGCGATGCTCTACCTGAGCCTGACCTTTCAGAGCACTCTGATTTTGAAGATTAGGAATAGTTCCACAAATAAAATATGAATTTGAATTGAATGTATTTGTTTTACTTACTTTTGGAAATGTATTTTCAAGAAATTTTTTGGTTTTCGTTGGGCCAGAAACACGAATGTGCCAAATCTCGAAGATTAGAAGGAATAGAAGCATAAAAACTATATCAGGGCATCGAGATAAACAAGGTTCTAATTTGCAGATATACTTTTATATTAGAAACAAATTTTTCAAATTTTGCGAGAAGAATAAACTTTAAAACTCGATTTCCCAACAATTTCATTTTAGCACATTCGTGGTTCTGGCAGGAGGCCGACGATATGTGCATGTGTGATTTTGTTCGTGTGGTGGTCAATAGCAACTATTTTTAATGACCATACACTGAAACAAAAAAGTTTTCTAATATTAAGCAAAAGTTACGTTTATTTGGGTACAAAGTTGTGTATTTGGCATTGTTTTGTGGTACAATTTCCTTTAAAACGAGGAATAAAAACAAAAAACAAGATTTCTGTTCTAGTGAAGCATACTTTTAGGCGACTTGGAATAATAAAAAAAGGTTTGAAAACAAATGTGCTTGCAGAGACGGGCTCACGCTTTTAGATATTTATAAATACAAAAGCTTGTTGATCTTCAGGTGTGAAAATATCTTAGGTAAGAATACAAACATAACTAGCAACTAGTTTCCAAAAAATTAAACTTTGAGATTGGCGCTGTTATTTGTGTCCCGTTCTGTGTGTATCCGCTCTATTTTCGTAGGATATATGTATGTTATACATATACACGGAGAAAACTATATTGATGTCACATCCATATATATGGATAATCCTGTCTGATCCATAAACTATGGATGTCATATCCATATAATGGATATCATATCAAAAGAAAATGTGTAATATATAAAAGAATATGGATATGCCATGATAGTTAGACCGACAATCATATACGGAGCAGTTGCGTGGGGCTCGAGGATCAACCTAGCGTCAGTGAGGAGCGCACTAGCCAGGATACAACGCCTGGCCTGCGTGTGCATCACAGGTGCGATGGGCACATGCCCAACGGCGGCTATGGAAGTGCTACTCGAGCTAACCCCGCTACACATTTTCATAGAGCAAACAGTAAAGCGCACCCTTCTAAATATAGCAAGGGAAGGAAGTGGACGTGGAAAGGTCCTATCAACTCAGGGTATGAAGAGACTGGGAGAGAAACTCCCAATCTCCCTACTTCCTAGAGATGACACGACTAAGTACATCCAATTTGAGAAACGTTTTAGAATCGAGCTAGGGGACAAAGCAACATGGAATGATTCCAGACTGGAGGCCATTCTAAGGGACACCCCGATTATATGGTACACTGACGGCTCGAAAACACCAGAAGGTAGGGGTGCTGGCTTCTGTGGTCCGAGAGCAAAGGTATCCATGCCTCTGGGACGTTTTCCAAGCATCTTTCAGGCGGAGGTATTCGCCATTAGACAGTGCGTAGAGCTAAATTTGAGGAGAGGATACTTTGGCGAGAAAATCACCATACTGAGCGATAGCCAAGCGGCACTCAGGGCGCTAGCGTCGTATGAGATCAATTCATCGCTAGTCCGAGAGTGCATAGAAAAACTTAACGAACTTGGCGCCAGGAACTCACTACTTCTGGCTTGGGTTCCTGGACACAGAGGAGTATTGGGAAATGAGATTGCTGACGGCCTTGCCAGAGAGGCAGCGGCGGCAAAACCAATAGGACCTGAGCCTTTCCTAAGTATAGGACCACATACGATACGGGAAGAGCTCAGGATTGAAGAATCTACAATGAGGGAGCAACACTGGCGGCAATCTGCTGGAATGCGCCAAGCAAAACTGTTGCTGGGAGGGTACAATAAAGGACGATTCAAGGAGATTATAGACCTCCCCAAGAGCAAACTGAGAATCCTGACCGGACTCCTAACTGGTCACTGCAGACTCAAAAGCCACATGCACAGAATAGGCATCTACTCGAGTAGCCTGTGCCGGTTCTGTGATATGGAAGATGAGACCGCTGAGCATATTCTCCTCGAATGCACGGCCATATCTAGAAGGAGACAGAGGACACTTGGGCATTATCAGCTTGAGAGTAGCCAAATACCAGCCCTAAAGCCAAACGCAATACTCAAATTTGTATGTGAGATTGGCCTAGAGGAGGTATTATAATGAGTGGGAGGGCACAATAGACCCATAGGTCGCGGTGCGTTTCATCCTCCATATAACTATCTATCTATCTATCTATATGCCATCCATAGTTTATGGATCAGACGGGACTATCAATATATGTATATGGATGTGCCATTAATGTAGTTTTTTCCGTGTACCTATATGCAAGTAGAAGGTACACCGTTTTATGCATGTATTGACCGCAAGTGGCCGCTGTGGTGCAGTGGGTAGAGTGCTCGCCTGCTATGCCAGAGGTCTCGGGTTCAAACCACGGTCCGAGCAAAACACCAAAACAATTTTTCTAATTAGTAAAATCCAATTATTGGGTTTTTTAAGAGCAGCGGTCACCTCTCGGCAGTCGTTGGCATACCCTCCGAGAGTATTTCTGCCATGAAAAAGCTTCTCACAAAAAATGCATTCGCCGTTCGGAGCCGGCATAAAACTGTAGGTCCACCCAATTAGTAGGAAAAACAAAAAAAAGGAGCACACCTCGAATTGGGAGAGAAGCTCGGCCATAAAACTCGTCAGAGTTATAATAGCGCCATTGTATTATATTATATTATATTATATATTATATTGACCGCATATAGCCCACTAATCGAAATCGGACAAAGAGGATATACATATGTATGAAGTGTGTGTGCGTTCGAGAATATTTAACAACTATAACCCAGCAAACATTCTCGGAGCCCTCATAAATTTGGAGTACGATAGGAGTGCGACATATGAGTAAAATATGAGCCTTAAACTTTTGGAATCCAAAATAAGTCCGAAATATATGTGAAACATGAGTCTCAGAATTTTAGAGTCCGATATGAATCAGGGCTGCACGTTAACGTTATTTTTTATCAATAACCGAAAAAATATTTTGTTTTCAATTCAACTTTGTTAAATGCGGAACGAAAAAATACTGTTTTGATAATTATCAAAAAAAAAAAATATGAAAAAAATTTCGTTTTGTTGATTATCAAAAAACAAATATTGAAAAAATTTCGTTTCGGTAGCTAACAAAAAAAAATTATCAAAAAAAAAAAACGTTAATAAAAATTCAAAGTAAAATGAACCCATAAGCCCGAAACAATATTTTATTATTATTTTGTTTTTGATAATCAACGAACCGAAATAATTTTGATAATTTTTTTTTGATAATCAACGAAACGAAATAATTTCAATAATTTTTATTTGATATTCAACAAAACAAAAATTTTTTGTTAATTTTTATTTGATATTCAACAAAACAAAATATTTTTGCCGATATCGTTGTGCAGCCTTGATATGAATCCGAAGTATGTGTGAAATATGAGCTTAAGGATTTTTTTTTTATAATTTTTTGTTTCCATTTCTTTTCTTTTTTATGATAATTGTAATTCATAGATGCTGTTTTGAAAAAATGGAATTATAAAAGTATCACTAAAATCCAATACATATAATGTTTAATGTTCCACTATATGATGGCATTGAATTGAATTTCATGTTGATGTCAGCTTCGAATACGGAGGAGAATACAAAATAGACAACACTATAAAGCAAGCTGTGACGGCGAAGACTGTTCCACATTGGAAAAAGACGAGAACAAGCGAACGGATAAAGGAGGAGGAGAAGTGCTTCAGGGAAAGGAAAATGCAAGAAAAAAATTTATTTTTGGTTTTGCTAGTCCCAGAAAAAGGAAAAAAAAGAGTAATGAATATGAATCTAATAGGAGTATTTTATGACACTTATTCAGACGCATATGATGTAAGAAATTAGGCTCATATCGGGCGACCACCTTAGAAACATAAATACATACATTTCGAACTCCAAAATGAGCTCATAATGAATATGGACGCTCCGGTTTAGGACTTTTTTATTTATAACTCCGAATGTTTGCTGGGAATAGGGTTATGCATACATACATACATATATATATGGGACCAACAACCCTACGCGTTGGCATGGTGCACGAAAGTCCAAACGAAAAATTATATTTTTTAAGTACTACACCTGCAAGTGCTATTTACTATTACCAACACACGTTGCAGTTTATTTTCAATTGTAACGTAGTACGGACAGGATATTTTATTTAAGCACTACGTATAGTTCGAGTAAGGTTTTGTTTTTTTAATATGTACAAAATTTTACAAAAAAACTGCAATCTACAAGAACAAGGAAATAATTTAATATATAGTTAAAATGAGAGAAATAAATAATTTAATAAATAAATAAAGACTTAAACAAAGTGAAAATTTCCATACTTAATACCTATTTATTAATCAAACTTTTCACAATGATTTTACTAAAAAAACGACGCTCACAAAGTGAAAGTCGAAAAGTGGAACATTCGGAAAAATCTATGCAGCAGAAATCGTTCGATAATTACGCTCGCAATGGACATTATACTACTATACAATATCAACAACAACAACAACAACAACAACAACAACAACATGGTAATAACAGCAAAACAGGCGAAGAAGAAATTAATAGCAAAAATTTTGCATTTGGCGATACAACAACGAATGGCAATTACTTCTCGGAGAAGCGTAAAACGTCGGCTGAAATGATAAGCGAAGCTAAATCAATGTTGGCAGAAATTTCCCCAAGAGGTTTGCACAGCAGCGGCGGGGGGAGCGATGGTGGTATTGACGGCGACGGCAGCATTAGCAATAGCAGCAGCAGTGGTGGCGGCAGCGGCAGTGGCAGCAACAATCGCTTAGCGAGTAAGTCGTCCGTAGGGACCTTAGCATTATTAATTGAGCAATTAATTACAATGGCGTGAATAAAAATAGATACACTCGAAAAAAAATTACTCAGATTATGGAAAAGTGAGAATGATTCGGCGCTAAAGACATATTTTTATTCTTTTGAATACAATTTACTTTAAAAAGTGGTTTTTATTACGTGATTTGAAGAAAACTGTGCATAAAAACAATGAAAATATGTCTTTGGCGCCGAATCATTGCCACTTTTCCATAATTTGAGTAAGTTGTTTTTTCAGTGTACATTTACATAAGAACATTTGTATGTATAGTATATACATATAGTATATATTGTATACTTGTGTCATATATATGTATATATGTATCGTGGTTTTCGCTACTATTTTGGAGCGCAACGAAGGCGGTTGGCTGCGTAATTCATCCAAGTTCAGGGATGCACTTTCAAGTTTAGCTAAATTAGCATTTTTATACACACTTTCGATAAGCTTTGCTTCATATTTTCGTTATTTTTGTTAACTTCTTTTCTTTTGTTAACTTTAATTTATTTTCTTTGTTCTTATTTAGTTGGTGGCGTGCGAGTGGTCAGCACGCGGCGTCCCATCACACCACGCGAACCGAGGCGAACGCTATATGGCAAGGTCGCTTTAGCCGGAAGGCCACCCAGCGCATTCTCGTAAGTTCTATTGTACGCAACATTCTCGCACTTTTATTAAGCGTGCTCACAATCTCTTTCAAATCTCATGTTCTAGTTTTTTGATGTATTGTGGAACGATTTTCCGTTATCGCTTGTCAAGTTTGGTTTGGAGACAAACCGGTTTCGGCTGATACATATGTGCCATCTTCAGTATTTTTTCGTTTCGATGTCTCCAAACCAAACTTGACAAGCGATGACGGAAAATCGTTCCACAATACATCATATTCCTACCCTGTCGGAAAAACAAGCAACGAAATAGTGATTCCAATTCTTTCTTACGCGTATACATATGTATGTAGTTTGCGTTATTTGCAAACCGAAAATCAACGACATATACCGAAGACACCTTCATTGGAACCGATAACACCGAAGCAACAACAACCAAATCAAAATAATGAAGCAAATGGAAATGACAATGTCTTTGAGCAAAGAGAACAAGACGCACAAAAGGAACTCACGCACTCAAAACGTTCAAATTCGTGGGATGCACATTGGGACAGCGACAATGGCAGTGGCAGTAGAAGTATTAACAGCATTGATGCGGTTCCAGGTATTATTGGCAATGTGATCGGTGCCCAAGTCAAACAAATTCCAAGAAAATTACCTGCTTTGGAGATAAAAGGTGTCACTTTAGAGGGTAAGTACTTTTTATAGGAAGTCCTATGTGTGTGTGGGTTGGGCAATGAAGTTCAAAACAGCCATTAATTTGTATTAATAATATTTTCCTTTCTATTCCATGCAGCTAAACAACGCACAGATGCCACAATCAGTCGGGAACGTTATAAGACAACAATACATACTGGTAGCATCATGGATAATAGCTCCTTGAATTTGAGTGCTTCAAATAAAGCAATTAACATATTAAGCATACGAAAATTTCAGCAACGCAATTATCATTTATTGGCACAATCACCCACGGAAAAGTTAATAGAGCTTTTGAAGGAGCATGCCGGTATAAAGGAATGTAACGAAGAGACGGTGACACATATTAATTCGGTAGGTATAAAAATTCTTTGATTTAACCGTTTTCGTTGTGCGAAACCCGAATTGGTCGCATAAGTAGTAGGGAAGAGTGAACTCAGTTGTATATGAAATAATATTTCTTGACCAACAGATGGCGCGGAACGAATATAATTTAATTTCTTATTTTCTTTCAGATTCTTGCTGAACTCTATATGCGCGTACATAAGAATGAGAGGCACTATAAGCGCGGTTTCATATTGGGCGGCCTCTATGGCTTGGTCGAGTGTAGTTCCCCGAAAATACTTTTGGCTGTGGCACGTGTTGTGCTGGCGGTAAGTTATTGATTAAATGATTTGACGTAATTCACGCCCGTAATGTTTTCATCCACACACAGTTACGCGTCACTGGCAGCAATTTGACTGGCGCTTGCAAGCTCATTTTTAAAGTGGCGCGCAACGAACTAAACGATCAACTATTCTACAATAATGATATACTCGATTTGCTAATCGATGGCTTGGGACGCGCCAGCCCATTGGATGATCCGGAGGCTTGCATTTACGGCTACGGATCAATACGTTTTCTCACCAGCAGCAGTACGGGTGTTGAACGCGATGCTGATATTCTGCCGACAAAAGATACAAATCGCAATTGGACCGCCGATTGCTGGGAATTGCCACGCAAACCAGCCACCGCGCCAGCACCTGGCGGCGCTGATTTAAAACAAGCTTTGGCACAATTACAACAGGATCGCTTACAAAAGTTGAGTAAACAAAATTCGCTTGTAGAGCGTTTGGCACGCCATGGCGCTGTGGATTTAATGGTGTTGCATTTGCAAATATTGAATGAAGCGGGAGCTACACAAAAATTGACTGGCCCACCATTGCATTCGCTGTATCAATTGTCAGCGGCATTACGCGCACTCTCCGATATAAGACAAACGACGAATTCTATGGAGAAAGATTTGAATGACACGGAGCGTAAAGCGTCATTGGATGACCAGCCGGAGGAAGAGCGTGTTTTGCATCGGCAGAAGAGTCAGAGTATACAGTTGGAATTGGCATGCCCGCATTTGGTGCGGGCAGCAGAGGTGGCCACTGGCGAGTTAGAAGTGCAAGCGAATATTGTGCGCACATTGAGGTTAGTAAAGCCCAACAAGAGTGACAGCGACAGAGTTTGTGAAAAAGGGGGGACAAAAATGGATAGGTAGATAATTGCATGAAAGTTAGGATAGAGCTTTTGCGTGAAATCTACATGTACCTATACGTATGTACATATATATAGGTTTATAAACTTGTAGGGGTTTTGTGTGAAGAAATGACTCAAAAAATACTGAGCGGATTTTTGCCAAATTTTCACAGTTTATTCTTTGGATAAGTCCCCTCTAAATAGGCTATGTTTTTTCTCACCAGATGGCGCTGTAGTCGCTATATTTGCAAAATCAGCATTTACAATCCGATTTTGGTTGTGTTTTGCAGGTATGTTTTTTTATATAATGAGGAATTCGGTTACAACGGAAGTGGACGGCTTCGACATAGAGCTCTTTTTATAGTGATACCTAAGCTGGGTTACCATATATGGATCAAAACGTTGACTCGGATGACCCCGGAAATTTTTTGAACGTTATTGGTTTCAAATGAAAGGTGTTGAGCAGGGCCTTTTTATATATTTCGGTTCGATATGGAAAAGGAAAGAGAAATGGTGGGAAAGGCAAAGGCAATGGTGGTAGAAAGAGAGAGTGTGAGGGAAATAGAAAGAGAAATGTAGAAGGAAAGACTCATTATAACATAAAAACATTTTCTAGTTACATACATATCTCTAAAAACTTATTATGGCACGTACATAAAATTGTATTTTCAGTGTATTATCCGAGGATAGCGCTTGCTGTTATGTATTGGTCAATTATACGGCGCGCATTGGCATGCTACTGGGTCCTTGCTGTGAGATTTTCGATAATGCCTCTGAAAAGCTGTTGTCACTATTTAGCAGACTTGGTTACATACTTGGAAATATTATGGCAAAATATGACAATGCTCGAGTGCAGGTGAGCTCTGAAGAAAATATTGTTAAGTAAATCATTAACAAATACCCGTGCTATTGCAATGCAACGATTGTTCCTCTCCTTCTCTTTTTCCTCTTTCTCTCCCATTCTAATTGCGTCTCTACCTCTGCCTCTTAGTTATTTTGATACCGATATTACAAAATTAGATTTTATGGTAATTTTTATTTCTACTTACATATATCCCTAACCCCCTCTTTAAAGAAAGTGATCATAAAATAAATAACTTCTTGAATAACATATTCAAATTCTTTCTCTTTTTCCATACAGTTCTATCACAACGATGTTGCAATGCAATATTTACTACGCGTACTCGAGCTTTATTCCAAAGAACCGTTAACGCTGCATAACTCGCTGGGCGATACAGTGATCGATGTGCTGATTAAAATGATACGTGTCATTGCTAATATGAGCGTAAATGCCGAAGTAGGAATCGGTTTAGGCAATATACAGAATTTGGGCGTTGTAATGCTTAATCTCTTGAATGCCATAACGCATATGAAGGCTGTACAATTGGTGAGTTGTTGACATCTTCCAAGACACTTTCTTTCTGCTTCATTAATTTTTTCCGCACACTCTGCTTTCTTGTATGTATTGTTGTAGAAAAACGATCTACACGAATTGTTGCATGCCACACTCGGCGCTCTACACAATCTCTGCTTCTATCAGGAACAGAATACCACACCAGCACAAGTGCTGGCTGTCGATGGGTCAATGCAATGTGTGCTTGGCGATTTGGCCACGGCACTTTTTTACGCGCTCAAAACGTTTCGCGACAAAACATCGCAAGTGGAGACAGCACGTGTGCTGGGCAATTTAACACGCAACGACAAGGCACGTCACTACTTTTGCCGGAACGGCGGCCTGCAGCTGCTTATTAAGCAGTTATCCGCTTCCTCCACCACAACCGGCCCGACGATCGCTACCGATGCGACGAGCGACATCGCAGCTGCCAATAACCAATCGTACGATTTCAAGGCCTGTGCCATTGGCGTGCTCGTCAATTTGCTGGGCGATGCTGAGAATCGTGAACCATTCATGCAACACAAAGGCGCCGAACTGCTACATGTGCTGTTGGCTGAGGCTTTGCACGAGGAGGATTGGTTTTTGGCAACAATTATATGTCAAGCATTTTGGAATTTACTCATCGATACCAGCAATGTGAGCGATGTGTGTCAGGAGCAAATATTGGACGATTTATGTGAATTATTGATTGACTATTTGGATGAGGAGCGTTTGTTTGTGCAGAATGCGCTTACGAGGCCCGATGTGATTTGGGAGGGGTTCGCTGTTGTGGCTACAGATTTACTGGAACGCATTCAGGCTAGCTTTGATAGGCAGCAGGAGCAAGAGGAAGCCGAAACAGAGAAACAGAGGCAAATGAGAAGCAATAATGCAAGAAATAGTAAAGATCGTGACGGTGGGGATGATGTAAAGGAGGATGAGGATGATGTTTATATAGAAGAAATGTAATTTTTGGAATACTAAATGAAGTGTATGCATGTTTTAATAAATCTAAAAGCAATAAGTTATTCAGAAAATTTAATTAAAAAAAAATAGTTTTCCTTACATATATGTACATATTTCAGTACACCTGATGTCTTCACTGCGTGTTCAGTTATTTTTTCAGCAATGAATTTTGAACCCAGTTTCAGGGTATTTTTCATACTGAATATTCTACTGAATATGCACCTCCTTGCCTCTAATCAGGGATGGGCATTATTCAAAATTTGAATAATTCAATAACGAAAAAATGAGAATAAATTTTTATTCTTCATTCAGAAATTTTTGAATAAAGAATAAATTTTTATTCTTCATTCTGGTACCCTTGAATAAAGAATAAATTTTTATTCTTCATTCTGGTGCCCTTGAGTAAAGAATAAATTTTTATTCTTCATCCTGATGCCCTTGAATAAAGAATAAATTTTTATTCTTCATTCTGGTGCCCTTGAATAAAGAATAATTTTTTATTCTTCATTCTGATACCCTTGAATAAAAAATAAATTTTTATTCTTCATTCTGATACCCTTGAATAAAAAATAAATTTTTATTCTTCATTCTGTTACCCTTGAATAAAAAATAATTTTTTATTCTTCATTCTGTTACCCTTGAATAAAAAATAAATTTTTATTCTTCATTCTAATAGCCTTGAATAAAAAATAATTTTTTATTCACGTTATTCAAATAATTCTTGCAAGTCACACAAGTAAATGGTTTTTTCTGTTTCAAAAGGTGATTTTGTGAATATTTTCCTGAATACGACCCAAGTATTTTCCCGAGTCCCAACCGAATATTTTTCCGAATACTTTCCCGAACCCGAAGAGAATATTTTCCCAAATCCGAAACCGAATACTTTCCCGAGTCCGAACCGAATACTTTTCCGGGTTCGAACCGAATACTTTTCCGAGTTCGAACCGAATACTTTTCCGGGTTCGAACCGAATACTTTTCCAGGTTCGAACCGAATACTTTCCCGAGTTCGAACCGAATACTTTTCCGGGTTCGAACCGAATACTTTCCCCAGTCCGAACCGAATACATTTCCGGGTCCGAACCGAATACTTTTCCGGGTTCGAACCGAATACTTTCCCGAGTCCGAACCGAATACTTTTCGGGGTCCGTACCGAACTGCAAACAATATACGAAACCGAAGATATTCAAATACTTTGAAGAATAAGGCTAAAAATGAAGTGAATAATTAGTAAATAAAAATCACAAAAACACGAAGTAAAAACCAATCGGATGAACCTGCCAATAAACAAACTCTACTAACAAGAACAAGCATCGCTTTTTCTATAGATAGAATTTGTACAAACAAAAGCACACAACCACACCAACATACATACATAGGTGGCAAATGCCGAAGAACGTCGGCAAAGTCGCAGAAGTTGGACTGGCTCAGCTTACGAAGCGAAAAATCCGAGATTCGAATCTCGGCGGACGCCAAGAATAAAAAAAGTAAAAAGAAGTCTGATGAAGTGATGTGGTGATCTCCGAGAAATTTATGTTATTGGTAGAAGTTCTTTTTACTTTTTTTATTCTTGGCGTCCACCGAGATTCCAATCTCGGATTTTTCGCTTCGTAAGCTAATGGTATCACCACTAGGCTACCGCCGCCTTGCATTTTGCTTAGATTAATTTTTATTTTGCTTTTCTTTTTACAACCTACCATCCAACTTCTGCGACTTTGCCGACGTTCTTCGGCATTTGTCACCTATGTATGTATGTTGGTGTGGTTGTGTGCTTTTGTTTGTACAAATTCTATCTATAGAAAAAGCGATGCTTGTTCTTGTTAGTAGAGTTTGTTTATTGGCAGGTTCATCCGATTGGTTTTTACTTTGTATGTTTTTGTGATTTTTATTTACTAATTATGTACTTAATTTTTAGCCTTATTCTTCAAAGTATTTGAATATCTTCGGTTTCGTATATTGTTTGCAGTTCGGTACGGACCCGGAAAAGTATTCGGTTCGGAACCGGAAAAGTATTCGGTTCGGAACCGGAAATGTATTCGGTTCGGACTCGGGAAAGTATTCGGTTCGAACCCGGAAAAGTATTCGGTTCGATTCCGGAAAAGTATTCGGTTCGAACTCGGGAAAGTATTCGGTTCGAACCAGGAAAAGTATTCGGTTCGAACTCGGAAAAGTGTTCGGTTCGAACCCGGAAAAGTATTCGGTTCGGACTCGGGAAAGCATTCGGTTCGAACTGGGGAAAGTATTCGTTTTCGGATTTGGGAAAATATTCGGTTCGGATTCGGGAAAGTATTCGGAAAAATATTCGGTTGGGACCCGGGAAAATACTTGGTTCGTATTCAGGAAAATATTCGCAAAATAACCTTAAATACACATGTATGTATGTATGTATGTATGTATTTAAATAGGTAGTATTGCTATTGATAGATTTTATTGTTTACTTCAAGGTTTGGTTAAACCATGGTTTTCTTGAAGAAATGCTGTAAACGAGTTTCTGTTATACATATGTAAATATGCATATATATATGTATGTATAAATACATATGTACACACAAACAATTAAATAATTTCAGTCATCACTCATCACTGACTCAGCAAAAGATCAACTAAAGACGTACCGCGTCTTTATATATTCCCTTCCGACTCTTCTTATATTTTCTTTTAACTTAAAATAAGTGCAAATAATATTTAAATGGGATAACAATGGTCACATGGAATTTTTTTTTCTTTTAATTACCGATTTTCTTTAAGCGTTTCTTCATTCAGGTACTTTATTAACCGTATTAGAAAGTTTAATAATTCAATCAATGTGTTGACTTGAATCTCATCTGAATTTGGATATTAAGGTTACAGAGTATATGTATGTATGTGTCTACACACGTTTAGTTAAAATAAGCATTTTGAGAGTTTTTAAATCTTGATAACTAGTCGCCATAAAAGTGTATCCACTGTCAATATTTCCGGACGATATTGGTATCAAATGAAAGGTGTTGAGCAGGGCTTTTACATAGAGGTGTATTTGTTAAGATTCTTAGGTCGGGTTCCCAGTTATGGATGAAAAAGTAGACCCGGATGCCCCGGAATGTTTTAAGCAATATTGGTATCAAATGAAAAGAGGTAAGCAGAGCTACAATCCCTGCTCAACACCTTTCATTTGATACCAATATCGTCCAATTGACAAATAAATAGGCTTGATTTTTATAGCTGACAAAAAAAATCTGAATAACGGTTATTCAGGCCCTAAACACTTTTTTGGTTGCCATAACGGTTATTCAGGCCCAAAACGGTTTTTTTGGTTTTAATAATGGTTATTTAGGACCAAAAAAATTTTGTCTCATGATAATGGTTAAATATGACTTTTACCCCATTTCTCTTATAACCGTTACGTCCCTGCTCGAAACTTATTTAGCCTATAATTTCGAAACTGCAGATTTCCCAGCTATGCAATTTTTGAGTTTCCATAAGAAAGCTGATATCGATAATTTTGTGGGATACACCTTTATGGTGGTTAGGGCTAGTTATCGTAAGGCAAATTCTAATTGTCAAAGTCAAATCTGCATTAGAACGACAATAACAAGATTTTTTGCTTAATTTTTCCAAAATATTCGGTCATATCGCTTAGTAAATATAAAGTATAAGTATTTGAAAATGTATTTACATATGTATGGATGTATGTAGGTATATATATACATTAAAAATTAAGCGTCGTCGCTAACGCGACTTTGAGTGTGGCGATACAAATCAGTTTGCTTATTTATACATATATAGTACATACATACATATGTATGTACATACATATTTATTTTATTTACTTTTTATTTGCATTTTTAAACCTATTCAGCAAAATGTAAACGCAATCTGAATATAAATTTGTCAATACAACAAAAAATTAACAAGCCTCAATGCAAATTTAGTGTCCCTGAGTACAAACGCCTTCCCTACAACCGGCCTTTCTCTGCATGCATATACACCCTGTAAAAAAGTGTGCGACGAGTCTCTAAAAAGATTTGTCCGGGAGCGCTCTCTTTCGGGTACAATTAGTCTACAATTGTTCCCAATTGTACCCGAACGGGTACATATGTATACTAATTGTAGACGAATTGTACCCGAAAGGGTATCAAACGGGTACAATTAGTCGCACAAATGGATGTGTCGCATTTGCTACCTGTTCGGGTACAAAACGGGTACAATTGTGCGCTTTTGCTACCCGTTCGGGTACAAACTGGGTACAATTAGTCTCTTCATAGGACATGCTCAAACAAAAGAGAACACTTCAACCCATATAAAGAGATACAAATGAGTAGTAATCGCATGCTCCCTTGCGAGTTGTCCCGGATGTATCCCGGAGTGATCGCATTTTTTGCAGGGCATATGTATGTACATACATATGCATATGTACATATTATGTAGCTAAATATGTAGAGGCATCTTGTTTTTGGTTATTGACGGTGACCGCGGCTGATGACTGCAGCTTTTAATTTTCGTTTTATGGGCTACGCAGGTAACTAGTATGAATCATCGCTTACTTTATTAGTTGGTAGTATATAAATGCTGTTTTTGCGATAAAAGTGTGTTTGTTTAACGTGTGAAAGCGAATGTACATAAATGCATAGAATAGAGAAATGTATTTATCTTATAATCTACAAATGAATGTATATAAAACTAAAATATCTTAAGTCAAACTATGTAGTAAAAGAGTTCGCACATACACATGTATGTAATTCCAAAAAGAATTTTCTTGCATATTTTTGAACCCACCTAATATGCAAATGTATTTTTTTCAGAAACGGTTATTTGCATTTCAAATCGCTGACTATCAAAACCAGTAAGCAAAAACTGCCAAGTATTAGATCATAGACGGGCTATAACAGTTTCCGATGTTGTAAACAGGGATGCCACTTTTGGGCTTTTCCTACCAAAACTGGTAGGTTTTATTCCTTTTGGTAGGTTGGTAGGACGATTTGAATTTTGGTAGGTTTTTGCCTTTGTTCAACTAACATCACTGATTTGGTACATTTGGTCACTTTGCTACAACACTGTTGAGAAAACGTGTCTTCTCAGTAGAGTTTTGTCGCAAAAGTCTGCTAAATAGAAACGTTTTCTTTGAGCTTCAAGTACACTTGCCCCCACAGATAAGTACAACTGGAGGAGATTGAAAACCGGAAGGCATTTGACATTTTACGCTATATGAAGCAAACAAGGTTGCTCGTCTACATGGTGTGTAATAAATAGCTCCATGTGGTATGACAACAGGTCATCAGGCCAGCCTAGGTAGTAAATGTGTTTGCTGTACCAAGTGGAAACAATGTCCGCTATTTCCCTCGATAAATCTTCTTACGTTTCCTTCAGGATCAGTTACTTGCCCTCATTATTCCTCAAATATTATTCCACAAAATATAAATTCTAATTTCCTCCGCACTGCACGATCGGTGGCAGCCACTAATACCCAATCCAACCTTGTCCGAATGCTTATCATTTAACGACAACTAAAGTTTTTAATTGAAATTTGTACAAATAATATTAAATTTAATACTAAAGTTTTCAAAATCAAAAAAAAAAAATATACAGTTTTTTTTTTATTTTAAGCGGTAAAAAAACAAAAGTGTCCGGTTACTGCAGGGTGGTCGGTTACTGGCACAGTTACCCTAAATGAATTTGTTGAATATGGTTAAATCTCACATTAAAAAAAATGGTAGGCTCGAAGCCATTTTGGTAGGTTTTTGGTAGGAAAAAAAATTTCTTAGTGGCATCCCTGGTTGTAAAAGTATTTTTTTTTTGAAAATAAAGATAAATAGGAACCTACATATGTACATATAAACATAGTAGAAAGCAGTGGAAATTTACGAAAACATCTCACAAGCACATAAATGTGCATAAAAAAAGAGACCATCATAGAAAGATGAGAAAAGAAAAGCAGAAATAATTTTGTTGGTTATTTTAATGAGCTAAAAATGCAAAATAGTTTAACCAGCTAAACTATTTTACTGAGTACCTAGCGGGTGCAGTTTGGTTTGGCTAAAAGTGTGGCGGTGGAATGTGGGATGCAAAAGGCTTTCATAAATTGTATGTACATAAGTACCTACATACATATGTATACAAACGCGACAAAATAATAAAACTGAGAAATATGCATATGAAATTGGCATGCATCTATAAGTAAATATATGTATGTACCTTACTGCGGGTCGATTTGTGGGGAGGCAAAAAAATCGCCCATGGCTCTGTGAAAATCATATTCTAGGGATCAAAATAAGAAACTTTGCCGAAGGAACCATACCTCTAAAACGAATTCTGATGTCCCCCAATTTGGGTCGAACTTTTGGGTAGGAAATTTGGTATCTCAGTCACTGATATAGCTGAAGCGATGAAATTTTACCCACGTGTTCAGCTCAGGCCCCTAAGAAGAAATTTGATGAAATTTTGGAAAATGGGCGATGCCACGCCCACTTATTAAGGGTCAAACATTGAAAGTTTTATATGTCATAACTCAGAAACCATTAAAGATATATCGATGAAATTTGGTACGCGTGATTTACTTATTTAGGTAAACGTTTGGACGGAAAATAGTTAAAATCGGTTCACGGCCACGCCCACTTTTATATATATGTATTATAAAGTGACCTAATAAAAACATTTTAAGCCATATCTCGTGAACCGATTTTAACTATTTTCCGTCCAAACGTTTGCCTAAGTAAGTAAATCACGCGTAAAAAATTTCATCGGTATATCTTTAATGATTTCTGAGTTATGACATATAAAACTTTCAATGTTTGACCCTTGATAAGTGGGCGTGGCACCGCCCATTTTCCAAAATGTTATCAAATTTCTTCTTAGGGGCCTGAGCTCAACACGTGGGTAAAATTTCATCGCTCCAGCTATATTAGTGACTGAGATACCAAATTTCCTACCCAAAAGTTCGACCCAAATTGGGGGACATCAGAATTCGTTTTAGAGGTATGGTTCCTTCGGCAAAGTTTCTTATTTTGATCCCTAGAATACGATTTTCACAGAGCAATGGGGGATTTTTAAATCGACCCGCCCTAATGTACATATACCCAATAAAGATCAGGCAAAAAAATGGCAAACTTTTTAGAAAATCTTAATTCTCCATTTGAGTTTAGCGATATTTTCAAAAATCCCTTATTGTTTGGGAAAAATGTGATTTTTGTTTGAAAACACTATCAACGGTTATTTGCGAACTAACATTTTATATTTGAATATATGGTTAATTCTCCAATGCTTCTCAAATTGACAATAGAGAAAAAGCTGGGAGAGGTAATACTATATTCTAATAATCGTCAATTATCGTTGTTGTTGTTGTTGTTGTAGCCACCAAGACACTCCCCGAAGGTTTTGGGGAGTGTAGGGGATGTGACAGTCCTTTGCCGGATAAATCCGGTACGCCCGGGTTCTAGTCCCTTATGACACTAGCCCGACTGTCGTGCGAACGATTTTTTTGGCCATAATCAACCTTCTAGGCCGGTGGATTTTAGTCGCCTCTTACGACAGGCATTCCTTACCACGGGTATATTCTAGGCCCGCAAGAAACATTTATTAATTTTTGATGAAGGTATTAAATATTCGAAGCACACCTGTTAAAACATTATATTGAATATGGAAAACCCTAGAGAAATCTACTGAGAAAAGCACGAAGGTTAAAAATGTAATAATAAGAACTGAACATTAAGGTGGAGTGAAATTTTTTTTTGGTAATTCAATTTGTTCCAATGCCGGAACGGAACCTTTCTAGCCCAGTAATAAGCCTGTAAAATTTTATTGACCTACTCGCATGTTTAGAGGTGCCCCCAGCCCCACAAAGTTGAAAAAATAGCACGATCTGGTACAAATATGAAATTTTTAAAATTGTAAAAGCAAAAAACGAAGTATGAGGATTGATTAAGATGGCTAAGCTGAGTATTAAAGTGAATTTTTTTTTTTGGAAACAACAACAACAAAAGTTATTAAAGGTCAAAGTTTATATTGTGCATTTTTAAATTGCAATTACTTAAAAACTACTGAACCGATGTCGAATATTTTTTATACTATTCGATAGGTATTTTGATTCCCTTTAATTTGATATACATTTTATGTGGGTTCCATAATACCCCCCCTGCGGGGGTCAACCCCCCTATTACCCCCCTTACTTTTCATATATAAAGTGTATATTAAATTAAAGGGAATCAAAATACCTATCGAACGGTGCAAAAATATTCGAAATCGGTTCAGTAGTTTTTAAGTAATTGCAACTTAAAAAATACATAATATCAACTTTGACCTTTAATAACTTTTGTTGTTGTTGTTTTCAAACAAAAAATCACTTTAATACTCAGCTTAGCCATCGTTATCAGTCCTCATACTTCGTTTTTTGATTTCGTTTGATAATTTTCAAAATTTCATATTTGTACCAGATCGTGCTTATTGCTTCAACTTTGCGGGGCTGGGGGCAGTTCAAAACGTCATCCTATCGCCATAAAATTTTGTGGGGTTCATTGCTTTTCATTGCTGGTACGTTTAGAAAAAGAACAAAAAAAAAATCTCCATATGATTTCACTCCACCTTACTGAACATACTTTTCCACGTGAAAAATTGATTGGTATGATTCATCACATTCAAACATCACAACTTGAATGTTTGTATATGTTTGTACATATGTACAAACTACATAAGTGCGCATTTCCACATTATTTACATATCAACACCCTCCTACCAGAAGCGTAAAAGGGGGAAAAATGCTGGGAAATCGAGTTTGAAAGTTTTATTTTAAACCATACATTTGTTCGCTGTATAAATTTCTGCATTTGTTTTTTTTACTTATGTATGTTGCTCTATATTCTTGTACAACATAGAACAGCCAAAGATTAATAAAACTATTTAACTCAAAGTCAGCAAATGTGCACATTCATATTTCTGGCAAGGAATCGACATCCTAAATGCATCTTATTCTTATTCATGTACCTATAAATAATTGATTTAAACATTTCTTACCATAAATTCTCTTCAGCTGCATTAGAAGAATCCTTTTTCTTTGACGTAAAAGATGATGTCAGCGCATTGGTGCCACCACCATTCACTGGCAACCCCATATCGAGTGCCATGTTGGAAGCTTGTAAAGTTTAATACCTTTTCGAACGACTCACACGTTGCGGTTGATCCGGTTATTTTACAGCAGACAATTACTTTTTTTTCGCCACAGGAACAAAGTAATAACTTTCTATTTTTGCGTTGTTATTGCTATTTAACGTAGCTGATGTTGCTTGATGCTAGACGTCGTTGAGGAGGGATGGTGGAAGTGGGAGTGATTGGTGGCGTGCCGATGTGGATTTAGGAGTATTTGTATTGAATCGTACGGAACTATATTGATGCTTCAAGTCCAACGAGAAAAAAATCACTTGAGTTGCGACAAAAACTGGAAGGCAGGGACCACAATCATCAAAAACTCCAGTAGCAGCGTGGCGAAATTTTAAATGTATGCACAGCACTCCTTTATTTGTTTTGTTTTCGTTCTCTTCTCCCCGGTCTTTGCCTATTGGAGCATCAATTCTTCAGATTTTTGTTGTGCCACACGGACACTATGGTAACTTGAACAAAGCTTTGGGTAAGCTCGGGTGAATGTTTCTGCAACAACAACAAAATTCGCTACCAATTGGCAAATATTTGTTTCTTGATTCTCGCACTCTCCTACACACCAAATATTGTTGGAATTCTACTTTTTCTTACTATTTTTTTTGTTTTTTTACGTTGCGTGCCTAGTTTTTCGGATTTGATGACGATATTTTGTATCTTTTTTCCTCTTTCTATCTATTTTCAAGTCCAATTGGATTTTTTTATTCGCTTTTCTGCTGCTGCTCCACCTCACTTTTCACTTCTTTTTCCACACCGTATATGCAATTCCTTCTTGTGCTCCTGATTTTTTTTGCTTGAACACGAAATTTCTAGCCTCAGATATTAATGCGCAGAATAGTTTTCTATGCTTTAATAACAATATTCTCCTTAAATAAATTGTATAAAACTTTATTCTATTTTCTTGTTAAATTATATACGCAAGATGACTAAAAACTTCTTTTCCACCTCTGTTCGATCATCAACGAGTGGACGAAGAAAACCACACGAAGCAACGAATTGATTTTGCGATTCGTTAGTTTGTAGTGCTGCCAGACAAACAAGAGAATATAGTGAAAGATAATTGGAAAAAACGCAATTTTAATTAGCAACTCAAAATCGGCATTCAGAATAAAATTTACGTAAAATAATTAAAGGTACCGCTCGGATGTTTGATATTGCAATTTTCTATGAAGGTCATTACGTATGTTCAGGTGAGTTAAAATGAACGTTCTTCCATTTAGACTACACCGCTATATATTCTCACTGAAAATAGAAATGGAGCACTTACATGCTTAAATAATTTCCAGTTGCTATTGAAATAATATCGCATATCTAAAAATAACTAGACTTTTTAACATTTATAAGGAATGTTTGGAAACGATTTATGTAATTTTTATTCAATTATGTTCATATACACTTTACAGTTATCTAACAATGATATTCATTATTTTTGGTACAGTGGGTCATTTAGTACGGTAGTTGTCTTTTTTAAGCATTCCTTTATTTATATTTATATATGAATTTGTTTATGTGGTACATGTATACATATGCTATATATGGGTATGCATAATTTTGTTTAACACACGGGAAAAAAGGAAAACAATACTATTGGGAGAGAATAATTTGTTATTAAAAACAAAAATATATAAGCATGTATATACATGATACATTGAAACATTTTCAAAAATAAGATACATATTTTTAACAATTTATATTCTCATGTATTTTTATCCAATCGCCGGGCATTTAATCAGAGAAATTAAATTTATATCTCACTAAAAGCAAAAAAAAATACTATAACGATGCAAAAATTTTTATGTATTGTAAATTTAGAATATCGGTATATAATTGTCAATTTTCGTACGATGCTTCTGTGCCACGCACTCAGATATCCACACAATGTTGCGGCACTCTTGCTCCTTCAATTTCAAATATGCATAGAACACACCAAAATGAAATTGTTGCATGAACGCGTATACATTTAGTTTAACTTCATGCTCAAAGAACTTATCTTCGAGCGTTTTATCGCCTGGATTGGTGCCCGAACCATCAAACAAAGCTGCATATTCAGCATAATACTCAGCAACGGTTTTCACCTGTTCATAATCATCGGCGCGTGCTAAAGCAGCCAAACCATCGGGATGCATATGACCACAGCGAGGATACAGTTTTGCGCGATCATCCTTGGAAAGCTCAGTGCCGAAAGAGTTGATCGTAATGATGATGGCACGACGATCGGCCTCAAACTGTTAAGAACAAACATACGAAATTGTAAATAAAAACAAAAAAACGATAATGGATTATATTAAAAAAGGGATTTTGAGAAAACGCACCGCCAATATTTCACACATCACATCGGCTGTAGATCCGCCCAATTTCTTGCAAAACTCATAGAATGCCTCCAAATAGGCTTTATACAATGTATTACGTATAATCTCGATATTCATTTCGTCCAAATCTTGTTCTGATATACAATCAACAAAGAACGGAGCCAATGGTGTATCCACCAAAACGGCATTATACAGCTCAGCTGGTGTGGCAGCAACGTGAATTGCTTCCATTTGTTCAAAACTACCCAATGGATGACATTTGGGTATCAACTCAGAGATAGGACGTTGATGCAATGTACCGGTGATCAACAAAATGATATTATCAATCATATAACCATAAGTTATAAAATCCAAAAAGCTAGATAGTGGCTCTACCGCATGATTACGTAAATGTTGGAATTCGATGACGAGTTTTTCGCGTAATTTGTCATCAATTACGGATACGGTAAGGGGTGATGGTTCATTGGCCAAGAAGCTGCCATAATCGGTACTTTGCAAATGCAATTTTAAATCTACGAAAAGGGTGAGAGAAAAATAAGAAACATTAAGTTTTGTTCAAATATTTGTTGTAAGTATGTGAAAAATATCACTAACACAGTAGTAAGATTGGTAGAGATCTGGGAAAGCCATAATCAATTTAAATTAGTTTTCTAACCTATCTGTAAGATGTTTTACATGGCCCGACATTGTGAGCCTCTGCGTCACCATCGGAACCAAAACAGTGATACTGATAATAGTACATTCATATACATAGGTAAACGTATTCAGAATAGCCGAGTTTGAGTATCGATGTAAGCCTTAGCTTTCCAGGCGGCAGGAACACGTCGAACTCAAACCTTGTCTTTATGTATAATTTTTAATTTTTAAAAAATCACAAGACAGCGTTCTTATGAAAGTTACAATTTGCAAGCAATACATCTTTTAGTTATACACGAACGTATGTATGCAATTTGCATTGTTGTGTCACATGACCAGCCCTATTGCCAGCACCCACCCACCCGCAAACAATTGACAAATGCGTATTTGCCTACGAAATTATTTTGTTATTCCTCAAAAACCACTTACCCTCCAACGTTTCACATTGCACCAAATTTAAATAGTCTGACTGCTTCAATATACCACACTTGAAACCACGGCAGAGGCCCTCCAAGTAACCACCATCAATATTGAAAATGTAACCTTCGTTCATCTTTGTTTTATTTCCTTTGTTTCGTTTCTGCAATTTCTTTCAATAATAAATTATAGTTGTTCTAATGATTTGCCTTGGATGCTGGAGGAAGAAAAATTTATTTCCAAATTGATATGGATTTTCTAATAGCAAACTCCTTTTTTCTAAATTTTTTCACTATTATTTTATCGATCACCAGCGTTTGACATATGTCGTAGGGTTGGGCGATATATATCGATATATCAATATATCGATATTTTTAAAATAGTACAGCCGATAATATCGACGATATTTTGAATTACCGTGCATCGATTATCGATAATTTTTTGACATTTCGTGCCAAATTCGATATTTTTCATACATTTCTGATTCGCTTTGAATTTAGCAGCAGACATTTTTTTAGGAAATGGTATAACCATAATGTTCGGGGTGCTTGAATTTTCATTACTTTCTTCTTCAAGCAATGCTTAATGATTCTTATATTTATGCTTCAACATTCGTAGAATATCTATACACCCATCCAACTTTAACAACAAATATCTAGTAAACTATAAGCCTCCGGCATGTTTGGGATCCAGTTTTGAGATCCGTGAGAGCACCTCAAACCCCACGAAAAAGTGGTTTTTCTCAAGGCGTGCTTCCTTAATGGAAAGTCGACCCTTTCGATATATTGATATATCGATGTTTTTACACGGCATAAATCGATGTTTTCTTAAATATCGATATAATATATATCGATATGTTCTTGCAATTTGCCCATCCCTAATATGTCGTATGAAATCACATGACTGTCAAAAACATTCATTAAGAATGTTTCTCTACCGACCAGCTAGTAATAATTATTACTATTATTTTTATTTGACAACTAATGCGTGTTTCTGTACTTTCTCTACAGCAAAAGAAGAAATGTCAAAGCAAATATGTGTGAAAAAAATAAAAATTAGTAATTTTTAATTTAAAAACTTAAAAATGGAAGCAGTAAACAAATTTATCCCAAAACATGGAAAACAAACAAAGTGAGCTAATTTAGTGTTTTTTTGCTAAAATCTCTTACTGAGAGCAAATCTCACTTTATCCACTCTCACAAATTTCGTTACAAGAGACTAGTAAGAAATCTTATGGTCTTTTCTATTCTGAACAAAAATGTTGTATTATTAATAATATAATATTAAAAGGCAACATTATTAACATGCGCGCCCTATGCTCTAAGAAAATGTTGCACTTTTCATGTGATGTGTGAAACAAAAATTATGAAACCCCTTTAGTTATAATAGCGTTTGTTGACGGTAGGAAAGTTAATGAGTTGCAGGAATTTTACCACAAAAGAGCGAGAGGATCAGAGGATGTGAGCGAGAAAAAAGTCTAGCTATTTGTGTGGGTAATTTCCTAGAATGTTCAAATTGTAAAAAGTGTTGCCACAGCCCCAAAAAATTTGCTATCACAAATTGAAACATTCATCGTTTTTTCGTATAATCGAAAGATTTGTGAAAAAAAATTAAAATTAATAGAATACGCTGTTTTTGGGGTTCTAACCCGTTTCACAATTTGATAGCTACATGTTTTTTCGTATCACCGAAAACTTTTTCAGAAAAAAATTAAAATTAATAAAGTAAGCTATTTTCGTTTTAACGATATCGTTTTTTTTAATAATATAAAGATAATGCTTAAATTTTACATGCAAATAAATATGAATACTTGGGTACTGTACCGAGTAATATAAAAGTTCTATAAAATGCAATGTGTCAAACGAGCTGGGTGGAATTGATTTGGAGTCATTGAATCAGTTCTTAAATATTTATCGCGCTGTCCTCCTTTAAATCAAAATGCCTGTTATGGGCAGTGGTCCTACCAAAAGTTTGATAAAAATAAAGGTGTTCCACGCAGGATTACTGTGGATGGGTACGTAGATTTTGCCCCCGAAAGACCATTTATGCACCAAAATAAAGATATTTTAAAAAAACAAAAATATTTATATTTCGAAAACTATCGGCCTCCGGACTATTCCGACTTCAGACATAGGATCGGAGGGCAATGCAACGCCGCTTTTATAAACGGTTTTACGCCCCCTGGATCGGTAAAGGAAAGCGTGACCACGAAAAAAAAAACCACGAAGGCATCAATTTGTGATACCAAAATTTTTGAGGTTGTGGCAGCACTGTTCCTAAGCGTCATTTTTGACACTAAATAGCATTTCGCACAAATGCGTTTGTTGAACTTTTCCTATCATCTTCAGTTTGACATAAAATAGCATTCTACCCAAAATCTCACCAAACAGACCTTATGTTAAGTACAGAAAATGTTGCCCTGTGGTAGGGGAGAGTACGACATTTTTGGCAATAGAACAATAAACCCTGAAAAAATGTGTGGAATCTTTGTGGAATAGAACAATCAAATTTGACAGCCCGAGAAAAATGCAGAATTAGCGCGACATTTTTGCCAGAATCGAAAACGCCATTAGTTAGGTTTTCTGCTAGTAAAGTAAAGAAATGAGCCTAGTGATTAACGAATGGGTAACGAGTTTCCTTCAATTCGGTGTTGCCAGATATGCTAATAATAAGAGGGTATGTTCAGAAAGACATTTTGGGAATATCCGAAGAGTTCGTTTCACAATACTTTATTGCAAAGTTGACTTTAGGGCCTTTTCACATTACTCGGTACGACATCGGATCGACATTTTTTGCTCGGTATTTTCAGCTTACCGAAACGATTCCGCGTTGCTGTGTTTTTCACACTTGTGGGAATACTTTCGGTGCGTAATCGGCAGAAAATAGGAAAACAAACATCGAAATTTGCAAAACAAAATATTTAACTTCAACAAATCACTCAATAATAACAATAATGTCTTCTAGCGAAGACGAAGACATTATAACTTGCTACATTTATAGCCGAAACGAGTTTTTTACTGACTTTATTCTTCTTCTTTTATTACACCGCAAAAATGTCTGCAGTAATTCCTCAAATTTTACTGACCGGTCTTACCGCGTTGCGGTATACCGAAATTAATCCGCTCCGATTTCATGTATGCAACACTAATGTGAAAGTGCCAATTGAAATACATGTGGTCAGTAAGCTCTCGGTATACTTTCGGTAAAAACCAAAAATGTCGATCCGATACCGCACCGAGTAATGTGAAAGCGCTCTTATTGTCTTGCCGGACAGATTTTTAAGAATTTACAATCATTACACTGTCGAAAATCCACACATCTCCGTTGAAATTTTGGAATGTGTGTATTAAAGAATGAAAAAAACTTGTTATTGTGTTTTATTATTAAATATTTTATTACTCATTGTGGTACCTAATACAATATCAATTATATACTTTATAATTTTTATATCAATTTAACATTTCATTAATAAGCTACATAGGACAGGCGACAAAAAGAACGGAACTTATTAAAAAATCACTGGATAGTATATGAACATATCTAAATATATGTAATATATGTATATAAAAATGAAAAATTACAGTTTTGTACATATTTAATAAAAAAAACTAATAATAAAATACACTTATTATAAACTTTTTTTTATTTAAAACTATTGTACATGCTGGAAATATTTTGTATTGATATTTTTGATTTTTAGAAGTGAAGCTATTTATTTTTGTTGGGAATTTTCATAAAAAAAGTTTTTTCCGAGTTTAATTCACATTTTTTTTACTATTTACGTTTGTACATACCTATGTCTCTCGCTAACGAATACAAAAACTATCATATTTTAAATATTGTAATGTTTACATCGACATTTGACATTTACAAAATTAGTTAATGTAATTACATAGCAAGTGTGTTTTACCGGGTCTGTGTTAGTAGCTTGCAAACATTTTCTAGGAAGAATAAAATTGAGATAACTTGGACATTTTCTCGACTGACTTCTGAGTTCTGCAATTGTTCTTAAAATTAATCGAGGACTGAATATAACCGTTTTTTTTAAGGTTTCAATAGCAGATCGACGATTATTTTTTATTTGAAGATTATCCAAAAGAATCTATCATAAAAATCCAAGTTTTTTCTCACGATTTAATAATGAATTAAATTTTAATTAATATCAAGTCGTGTACAAAGTGAAGCACCTATTGACGGAGAACGCTACGGTGTTTTAATTGCATGACATAACAATGATATCCAGTTTTTATTGTTGTTTATTTATTTAAGATTTATTAGTTATATATGTATGTATGTATATATTGAAAAAGTAGTAGTCTACACATTGGCTAAACAGCGTTGCATTTTTTATCCACTTAAAAGTTAACATAAAAAATTTGTAAAAAATTATTTATTTTGTATACTAAGTAAATTATTTAAAACTATGGACGTTTAAAAAATAAATCTAACTTATTTATGTATGTAGGTATGTATATTTGTTTTAAATTTAGTTCAGCTTGGATTACACAATTTTAAATTTTAATTTTTTTAATTAGGCATAAATACGTAGCTACATATTTAATTTACTTAAATACTAACATTTACATATACATATGTACGTATGTATGTATGCGCAATAAAGGCAAAATCTTAGAGGTGCATTGCTAAGGTGATTCAAACAAAAAAAAAGTACATTTCACATTTTTTTTTTACAAATTAATGTGTTTATTTATCTGAAAAATGATGCAGCAAAAAAATTGTTTAGCATATAAGTAGATATTTTCTAAACAAATTTCTTAGGACAAAGGCAGCAGAGCAGTGTTTAAAATCGTTAAAATTCCACATAAGCGCGTGTGGTGGGTAAGGAGGGGATGCGGGTTAGAGAATTTATTTTATTCAAAGATTTGGGCGCATATTTTCTGGTTGTTATTAAATTGAGTTGATGAATTTCTTATTTGTGTTGTTAAATTTGAATTAATATATTTCATACACTTTCTTTGTTTATTGTATTTAATCCATGTATACATATACATATGTTTTTTGTATGTCCATTTTGTAATTTAATATAACTACATACTTAGTATAAATGTATGTTCGTATGTACACATATAAATAGATATATAAAATGTTACAGCTTTATATTTGCGCATATTTGTTTTTTTTTGGTTTTTTTTTGAAATTTTGATTATCATTCAATTTGGTTTCAATATTTAATTATTTGATTCATATTTCTTATATATTTTAAATTGATTTCAAATTTACTTTATTCGCTGTGTAAGATTTTTAATTAGTTGTTTGATTTACTAATTATTTATATATTTTCATTAAGTGTTTACAAAAAAAAGCTTACATTTATATATTTTTTAGAATAGAATGACGAATTCTTTTGTAAAAACGTATCCTAAAAATTGTGTATACATTAGGGATGGAGTTATTTGAAAATAAAACAAGTAATTAGAATAGAATTTCTTTTACTCAAACATAATATATTTTTAAATCTATGTAGGGGTTCACTTATTTAGAAAATTCGATTTTTTTTTAAATACCATCCCTAATGTACATACACTGGCAGCGAAAATTATGTTTACAATAAGCTTTTTGCTATTTACGGCAAGTACACAAATTCATTATTTTTTTTTAACCTATTTGCATTAACACCATAATTTGTATTATTATTATTATTTTAATTTTTTTTTTTGAAGCATTTGCGAAAAATTTGTTGAATGTGGGTGTTGAAAAGAAATTTCGATAGGTACTATAGCTATAAATATTTGTGTTCGATTTTTTTTTCTTTTTATTTTACACACATAGAGATTTACTTGATTTGCATGTACATACATATTTGTATTTTATATTTTAATCATTCATGTATGTATGTTCCTGCGTAATTTTTTTGCACACCACATCTAAGGACTTGTGTAACGCAATATCAAACAAACTTTCATTTATTAATATTTTTATTTTTTTTTGCAATTTAAGCTCAACATATAAGGCTTGCCAATTATTAATATGAAAAACCCTGCATTACCAATTACGTATGTATGTAACAATAATTTAACGCAAACATAAATTTAATTAAGCTACATATACATATATATGTATATAGTTATCAATGAAATTTATAATAAATAGCAAATTATTATTTATTTCCTTCTTTAATTTATGAGTCACATACATACATATATGTATATATTATTTTCTTCTTTTTAACGCGCTTTTATTAGTTTCACCTGTATGTATGTATGTATGTATGTATGTAATTTCTAGCTGCTGTCTAAATATATGCAACGTATTTACTAATGAGATTAGGTTATAACCACCGCTATGTTCCAACAGATGGCGCGCGTGTATTTATATTTTTAAAATATTCACTTATTCTTTTGCGGAGCAAGTTTCAATTCAATATAAAGGGCTAGTTTTTGTTTTTTTTTTTTTTGGTTTTTGCATGAGAAGAAGAACTTTGATATCGGCAGCTGAACACGTTTTTCATGCACATAAATTATCAAAGCAATATGCGATCTCAATATGTTTTAAATTTATAACCGTTATTATTTTTAAATGCCACACCCATTTCTCTTTCTATATAGTGCAACAGCAGCACTCGTACTGTCCATTAAAATAGCTAGCACTTCTAACAGCGCTGTTAAAAGTTGCTTTATTTCTTGCTTACGCCAATAATTCAAGATTAAAATATTGCACAGCGTGACATTAACTTTGCAATTTCAAGTTTAAAATTAAATAAGTGGTATATATGTATGTATATATGTATGTATTTCGCCCTTCGATTGCAATATTTTTTGCTTACCTTACCATTTTTTTAAATACTTAGCTAAAACATCCTCTATTTAAGTTTTCTTTTTCTTAATTAGATCATGTCAAGATTTCCCAATTTTCATATAGTAAAAAAAGTGATTTATTTTAATTTTTTTATATCACTTTTCCTCGCGCTTTTTCTTTCTTCCTCTGCAATCACTATACAATTACACTTTTCCCCCTTCACGTCTCATTTGCGCAGCCTTATGGCATTTTCTTTTCTCGAAAAAAGGTTGCCCTGTTTGATTTTCTTAGCATTTTGTATGTACGTTTTTCTGGTCATTTCACCGAACATTGACCTCTAATTAAGTAAGGGGGTACCCTTATCTACAAATTCAGCCATTTTATAAAATGTCAAGTTACGTAATTCGATAATTGGGATACAGGTAGAAAATGAAACGCCATTATTGCTGTTGCTCTTGTTGTTGCGCTTGTAATTTGCTACGTTTGCTACATACGTACGTCTGCTACGACTAATTGCTACCGCTCTACGTCTTCGTATGTGCTTCTTGTGGCTCTAACACCTAAACGTATGTAGCCACAGCAGCCGTGCTGTTCGAGGCAGTAGATGTGGATTGTGCTGCTGGCGGCGCTGTTGGCGATTGATGCGATGCCGGCGTATTATTGGTGGGCTGTGGACTGACGGGCGGTTGTAGTTTACCCGGCACATATTGACCAATGAAGGAACCATCCTCGGTGAATTGGGCTGTAATTGGAGAGATAGAGAGAGAGAGAAACAAAATTTATTTTTTGCTTGCATAAAAATTTTTTTTTTTATGAGAATTAATGGAAATTAGTATGAGTATGTCTGTTAATTTGAAGCCGGAGGATAATAATCTTGGAAGTGAGAAACATTTGTTAATGACGTAGAATTAGCATTTGCAGTAAGTATTGCCTTTGGTATTACATAGCGTCCTTAAAAATTCTATACTATATTTCCTGACTGTATAAAAAGGGGTCAAAATTACAATTTCTTAGGGGTGCTAGATGGTTAAAATGTTCTAGAAAATTATTCGGCATAAAATTTCAGTAGGAGTCTCTTCAGAAAGAGACTTTATAAAATCAAGCTAAAAACCACAGGAAGCGAAAAACGCATATTCCTCGGAACGTTAAATGTGTCTTATTTGCGGTTCTACTGAATCGATCGAAAACCCTCTTTTTAAAAAAAAAACAATGCTTATTGACGACGTTTAACATACAGGCAAAAAAAGTTACATTAAGGTGGTATAAACTAAGTACTGGGTGGAAGTGACCCCAATGGCGCACATAGGGTTAATACAATTATAAAGTAGGAACCCTCCATAAAGCCGAAGATATGAAAAATTGAATTTTAGTGACATCTGGCGGCGTCAAAAAAATGTTTCCGGAAATGTTTTCGAAAGAGAGATCATATGGGGGCGTACGGCGAACTTTTTTTTCTCGATACGCTCTAGTGTACATATCGCTAGCTTAGAGTGCAATTTATGTAAGTCCCTTTTTTAAAAGTTTGTAGGAGAGATAAAAAACAAAAAATAAAAAAAATTTCGAGATGAAAAAAATTTTCTGCTCATGAAAATATTTTGGACTTACACAATTTTCTTCGCTTTTTGGGCTTACACAATTTGCGTATCACTGAATAACAACGAGTAGAAATATGACAAGAGTCACAGACTTGTTTAACGCGGTGCGTATTTGATTTTTCTAGCGTTGTACATAAAAATACACTTTTTCATAAAAATGGACTTACACAGTTTGCACTCCAAGCTAGCGATATGTATTTCAAAGGTTTTATAAACGGACCATTTTAGGTATATGCAAAATAAATACTATTACAGCTAAAATACATAGAGATCATATTTTTGGTACTAGTTTACTAAATGACTGCTTAAAAAATATCGCCAGTCATCAGTGAATGAAAAAAATGAATGGCCAGTCATACTTGCCAAAAATACTGGGGACTTGAAATTTTAAATCATCAGTCAAAAAAAAAGACTGAAAGGCTGCATTCAAGACTTCAAGAAAAAGAATGGGACTTCAAGGGCTGAAAGTCACGATGATTGCAATACTTAACATCTCTGTTACATACCTTTCATGAGAATGAAATGGTACTAGAACTTTGTGTCGAAATACGAATCTTGAAATTATCAGAAGGAAGCGTGACAGACCCACCAAAATATATACCAATATGATCAGGTCCGTCTGTTTGAACGCAAACTAGTCCTTCAGTTTTTGAGGGATGTGAGCGTATTTTTAGAAGAAGCTGATCATTTGTCGGAATCGGCCGAATCGGACCACTATAACATATAGCTCCCATGTAACCGATTGTCCAGATATGGACATTTTGGGGTATAACTTCTCCATATAAACAAAGTATTTGTATCATATTGACCTAAATAATGTTACCGAGAATTGTCAAGATCGGATCACTATAACATATAGCTCCCATAATGCCGATTGTTCAGATATGGACATTTTGGAGTATAAGTAACTTCTCGATTTAAATAGTTAAGATCACGACACTATTTTTTCTAATGAATCCTTGTATGAAGAATCCACAGAATTTAAAGTATAAATTAAAGAAAATTATGCTGAGTAACATTTCATTTACCCATTCATGAAAGGTATGAGTCTTCGGTACAACTGAAGATAGATGCGCTCCCACTTGTTTTCATTTTAATGCCCTTTCTTTCTTTATACTTGGTAAACTTCACGATTTATTTTTTTTATATTTGATGAGCTCTTTGTAACACAAATAAATTCATGTGGGAAGAAAACTAATATAAAATAGAATAAAAAAGTTGAAAAATAAAAACAAAAATAAATAAAAAGCAGAAAGGTTATTTGTTCACAAGAAATTATAAGAAAAAATAAAAGAAAGGTTACAAGATAGTACATACTAGTATTGCTTATATACACTCAGAAAAAAAATCATCAACACGATTCATGTAAAATTAACACGATCGATCTTTACACATAGAACAGCAACAATTTTTTTCAAATTACACGATGTTTGAAGCATGATTTTGGCTTTGTAACTGTCATCTGAAAATTTGGTAAATTCAACCAAATTTTGTTGTTGATACAACATGAAGAAATTTTAAAATAGACAAGATGATTCAAATATAAAACTTTATTCCTAAATGTCATTTGGAATTTGGTTTATTTAACATGATGATAGTGTCAATATAAACTAAAAAAAATGTTAGAAAAATGACGTCCCAATTTTAGTGTTAATACAACATGAAAACAAATGTGAAAACAACAAGAACCACAATTAACAATAAAATTTGGTTGATATAACACGAAACAATGCTCAAAAATAAACGTCATTTGTAATTTTGGTTTATTCAACACGATCATAGTGTCAATGTAATCTAAAAAAAAGTGTTAAAAAAGAACGTCAAAACTATTTTGAAACATACATTATTTTTTTGATCATTTGAAGTCTGATTTTCATGCAAAACGCAAATTATTTTTTAAAAAAAAAAAGGAAAATTTTGTGCCGTGGCAGTGATGCGAGTTTAGCATCATTCCCAGTTCGCGATAGTGGGTTTTCGATTTATATTTTCAGTTTGCAGGTGAGTTCAAAGAGGATTACATTTTTGTTTCTAAAAGTATTTAATTTCAATGTTTTATTTTTCCTCTTCATAGGTTGCAATATCACGAGGAGCTTTTTTAGCGAATGGGGGTTTGCGTGCAGCATACGGTTGTTGCATTAGCGGCCAAACATTACTCGGTGCAAGTGATAGTACTATCGCCCATGTATAAACTATCGCCGGTACATTTGTGTTCGTATGAGAAGGACGCCTTCAATTTGGTCAGTTGTGCGGGTGATGTACGAATGTGCTTAATTGAAGTGATGATTATATATTTTATGTTTTATATGTTTTTTTATTTACAAAAATAAATTGTACAATCAACAAGACTTTCTAGTTAATTTAACAATAAATTTAATGTAAAATCAAAAAGATGTTATTGTTAATTCAACAGGACCATTTCGTGTTAATTTAACCAGCTTTTATTGTAACATTAACTAGTTAAAATTGTAAAATCAACAGGAAGACTCAATACTTTTTAGTGTTAATTCTACAGTTGTCATCCTGTTAAACTAACACTTGACAGTAGTGTTAAATTTACACGATTACATGATGGCATACATTAAGCATCGTGTTGAAAAAAATTAACCACAAAATTTGTTGATTTTTGGTTGATTTCACACTATTTTTTTTCTGGGTGTACATATTGTATTACAGCATGAAAAGAGTCAATCACCATGCGCTTAAAGTTTATATATAAAGTACTTCAATTCTTACCTTTTTTATTTACTTTCAAGATAAACTCAAAATAAAGGATACTCTGCCACGTCTAAGCAAAAAGCCAAAAATTATAATAAACATTTCTAGGTACATATGTATGTATATACCTACACATGTGTTTAAATATGTTCTATAAAAAATTGCCATAATTAAAAAAAATACCCCTAATTAAGCCACTAAAAAAGCTATCACATAGCTACAAGGCACCTGGCCCATGGCCCTTAGGCAAGAAATACGAGAACAGTAAATTTATTTATGGTGCTTGACCGGTAGAGGTTAGGTTAGGTTTGAATAGCTGCATTCACAGTAAAATGTGGAGACCAATTTGGGTTGTTGTGATACCAGAGGACTGTTTATTTACGAATTTTAGCTCAGCCAGATACTTAAAGAAATGCCTGTGAAATCAGCGATACCTATCTAGTTATTTATAAGGCCGGCCAATTGCATAGATAGTGCTCCGACACTCTCGTCCCAGCAAATGTGACAAAAATCGTTTTTTTAGGAAGCCCATAAGATAGTGACAAGTTAGAATGCCTACCAGCGGGCCAATATAGAGGCATTTCAGATAAATATAGTCCGTGGTCTGGGACTCAAGTGACAAATTCCTTACATTTCATTGCACCAGTGACGTAGTGTTACTGCATTGTAGTGATTTTATGGTAGCTTGGCTGTCAGAAAATATCGTAATAGAATTAGCCCTTGCCTGATACTAGCTATTAGCTCAGCTAGAAAAACGCTGCTGTATTCTGGCAGACGATAAAAGCCACTTTCATTTCATTTTAAAACAATTTCCAACTAACAACCCCAAATGCTTTCCGATTTCAAAACAGGGACTAGAATTTATTTTTTTATAGTTTTTTGTGCCTAACATTTTTGATTTTAATTTATTATGCATTATAAAATCATTCGTATGTACGTAGTTTAAGTGTGCGTTTATTTTTTAATGCGACAACCGAAGGTAATTTAAAATTAATAATCTATGTACGTATGGTTTTGATTAATTTTACTTTGCCTTCAATTTACATTAGCCACATTCTTTTACACGCAAGTTCGAAATAAACACTAGCCAGATTAGCGAATAATATGGAAAGCAACAACAAAACCCCAACCAGCTAGCTATGTTAAGCGAGTTGAGCTGAAAGCGTTTAGCTGTTTGTCGATCTGAACAGCAGTGTTGCCATGTAAAGGAACGAAGATATTGTGAATAGAAAAATAGAATTTTTGGAACATATACATACATATGTATTCTTGAAGCATAAACATCAACCAACAGCATAAATATCAACCAATCATATTCTTTTATACAGAGGCTACACCAGCGGACTCTACCGGTAACTAATTCAACACAACCATACTCTACCGGAAACTAGCTCAACGCAACCGAACTCTGCTGGGTGAATAGCCAAAATTCCAATCCGTCTGAAGCTTTCTAACGTGAAGTGCTTATATAAATTAAAACTAACGTCTAGTAAGTGCAGCGTTCTTTTCACGGTCGCCTATAGAAAAACTGACTAATATTACAAACAAAAGTTACGTTTTTTTGTTTTTTTTTTTTGAGTTTTATTTTATTATAGTTTTTCTTTTTTTTTAAATTTAATATTAATGCTAAAAAGTATACATTAAAAACACTACATTATTCATTTATACATATAAAAAAGGTGAAAACAAAAAAGAAAGTAGTTCACATACATACATAGATATGTATGTATGTAGGTAGGTAAATAACTAAACGCTAAAGACAAAAAACAAAACAGAAACCAAGAAAAAACTAAACGAATTACGTATAAAAATACATTGCAAAAATTACACAAGGAAAATACATTATATTTAAAAAAGCAGTAAAAATACATAAACTAAAACATTTTACAGTATAAAAGCAAACAAAAAAATTAAACTTTACATTTGTGTTCGTATGAGAAGGACGCCTTCAATTTGGTCAGTTGTGCGGGTGATGTACGAATGTGCTTAATTGAAGTGATGATTATATATTTTATGTTTTATATGTTTTTTTATTTACAAAAATAAATTGTACAATCAACAAGACTTTCTAGTTAATTTAACAATAAATTTAATGTAAAATCAAAAAGATGTTATTGTTAATTCAACAGGACCATTTCGTGTTAATTTAACCAGCTTTTATTGTAACATTAACTAGTTAAAATTGTAAAATCAACAGGAAGACTCAATACTTTTTAGTGTTAATTCTACAGTTGTCATCCTGTTAAACTAACACTTGACAGTAGTGTTAAATTTACACGATTACATGATGGCATACATTAAGCATCGTGTTGAAAAAAATTAACCACAAAATTTGTTGATTTTTGGTTGATTTCACACTATTTTTTTTCTGGGTGTACATATTGTATTACAGCATGAAAAGAGTCAATCACCATGCGCTTAAAGTTTATATATAAAGTACTTCAATTCTTACCTTTTTTATTTACTTTCAAGATAAACTCAAAATAAAGGATACTCTGCCACGTCTAAGCAAAAAGCCAAAAATTATAATAAACATTTCTAGGTACATATGTATGTATATACCTACACATGTGTTTAAATATGTTCTATAAAAAATTGCCATAATTAAAAAAAATACCCCTAATTAAGCCACTAAAAAAGCTATCACATAGCTACAAGGCACCTGGCCCATGGCCCTTAGGCAAGAAATACGAGAACAGTAAATTTATTTATGGTGCTTGACCGGTAGAGGTTAGGTTAGGTTTGAATAGCTGCATTCACAGTAAAATGTGGAGACCAATTTGGGTTGTTGTGATACCAGAGGACTGTTTATTTACGAATTTTAGCTCAGCCAGATACTTAAAGAAATGCCTGTGAAATCAGCGATACCTATCTAGTTATTTATAAGGCCGGCCAATTGCATAGATAGTGCTCCGACACTCTCGTCCCAGCAAATGTGACAAAAATCGTTTTTTTAGGAAGCCCATAAGATAGTGACAAGTTAGAATGCCTACCAGCGGGCCAATATAGAGGCATTTCAGATAAATATAGTCCGTGGTCTGGGACTCAAGTGACAAATTCCTTACATTTCATTGCACCAGTGACGTAGTGTTACTGCATTGTAGTGATTTTATGGTAGCTTGGCTGTCAGAAAATATCGTAATAGAATTAGCCCTTGCCTGATACTAGCTATTAGCTCAGCTAGAAAAACGCTGCTGTATTCTGGCAGACGATAAAAGCCACTTTCATTTCATTTTAAAACAATTTCCAACTAACAACCCCAAATGCTTTCCGATTTCAAAACAGGGACTAGAATTTATTTTTTTATAGTTTTTTGTGCCTAACATTTTTGATTTTAATTTATTATGCATTATAAAATCATTCGTATGTACGTAGTTTAAGTGTGCGTTTATTTTTTAATGCGACAACCGAAGGTAATTTAAAATTAATAATCTATGTACGTATGGTTTTGATTAATTTTACTTTGCCTTCAATTTACATTAGCCACATTCTTTTACACGCAAGTTCGAAATAAACACTAGCCAGATTAGCGAATAATATGGAAAGCAACAACAAAACCCCAACCAGCTAGCTATGTTAAGCGAGTTGAGCTGAAAGCGTTTAGCTGTTTGTCGATCTGAACAGCAGTGTTGCCATGTAAAGGAACGAAGATATTGTGAATAGAAAAATAGAATTTTTGGAACATATACATACATATGTATTCTTGAAGCATAAACATCAACCAACAGCATAAATATCAACCAATCATATTCTTTTATACAGAGGCTACACCAGCGGACTCTACCGGTAACTAATTCAACACAACCATACTCTACCGGAAACTAGCTCAACGCAACCGAACTCTGCTGGGTGAATAGCCAAAATTCCAATCCGTCTGAAGCTTTCTAACGTGAAGTGCTTATATAAATTAAAACTAACGTCTAGTAAGTGCAGCGTTCTTTTCACGGTCGCCTATAGAAAAACTGACTAATATTACAAACAAAAGTTACGTTTTTTTGTTTTTTTTTTTTGTGTTTTATTTTATTATAGTTTTTCTTTTTTTTAAATTTAATATTAATGCTAAAAAGTATACATTAAAAACACTACATTATTCATTTATACATATAAAAAAGGTGAAAACAAAAAAGAAAGTAGTTCACATACATACATAGATATGTATGTATGTAGGTAGGTAAATAACTAAACGCTAAAGACAAAAAACAAAACAGAAACCAAGAAAAAACTAAACGAATTACGTATAAAAATACATTGCAAAAATTACACAAGGAAAATACATTATATTTAAAAAAGCAGTAAAAATACATAAACTAAAACATTTTACAGTATAAAAGCAAACAAAAAAATTAAACTTTACAAATTCTTGCTTCTTGTTTTTTTTTTTTTTGTTTTGTTTTACATTTTCTTTCTTTAAACTACAATAATGTAAAAAGTAAAAATACAAAATAAAGAAAATTAATATTACATTATATAGAGAGCTGCTTAACATGTATTCATAGCTGCGCTTGGTTGTAGGCGTATGCGCACTGCACTTGTTTTCTATTTTTTAATTTGCCTCTGTGTTAACATCAAAATATTTATGTATGTGTGTGTAGGAGGAGTGAAAAAATGTAGGCTTGTTTGTGTGTTGATGAGTTTGAAAATACATACATACATAAAATTAAAATCTACTTATTTCTTTTGTATAAATCAACAGATTACATTTAGTACATATAATACAAAATTGCGGATTCCCTCTATTTTTTTTTTTTTTTTTTGTTTTGGCGGCAATGTCAGCTTTCTTTGCAAGTCTAAATGTTTTTTTTTTTTTTTTGCTTTATTTGTTTTGCAAAAATTTCACTTTTCGTTGCTACTGCATCGTTGCGATATTCTATGAATTTCTAATAAAAGCTGCTTTGAGTTTGAGGTGAATTACGTTTTGGCAGTACATAAATATTTGTTGTTATAATTAATAAATTATTTTCGTGTTTTCCTCCGCCCTTTTTCTATTTTATTGTCTTGATTTAAGTTTGCATTGTTGTTATTGTTGTTTGTATTGTTCAATAGACGGATTTGAAAGTTGTTTTTCACTGCGAAATTCGTTTTTTTAGCACAATCAAAGTCCTTTACGTCCATATTGGCCAATAAATGAGCCATCCTCATTTAAACCTAAATTTGTGTGTGTGTGTATGTTATTTTTTTTTTTTAAATATTTTATTTTTGTTGTTGTGTAATATGGTGTATATAAAAATAAAAATAAGAAAAATAAAAGAAAAAATATATTACAGTAACATAAATTAATTATTTAATAAAATGAAATGTACAGCAGAAACAAATGAAAGTTAGCAAAAAAATTATGCAAACACAAATACATATTTATGTACATACATATATACATATGCATGTACATATTTTAATATCAAATATGATTACATAAATACATTAAGAATGTAAATATAACAGAACAAAGGTAAACAGCGAATAACAGCAATAATAAAACAATGAATAGGTGATCACTAGGGATTCCAATTTTTCCGATTTTTACGATCCCGGGATTTTCGGGATTTATTTTTAAAATCCCGGGATCCCGGGATTTATCCCGGGATTTGGACTTTAATTACACAGGCCGACAATATTTCCAAAAAATTTTCTAACTCAAATAAAATTCTACTTTTCTAAAGGATTTCGGTGCGCTGATTCTGAATTTGAAGTCGGATTTTCGGTAATGCGTGTAGGTTTTGAGATATTCGTGTCCAAAGAGATGAAAAATGCGATTTTTTGCTATATTCACTGCTCAATCTGTTAAATTATTTACTTTCATTAAAAGATGATTGCAGCTATTGAAAGAACGATCATTTCTCTTGAAAACAGCGCTTTCCTTTTTCGGGTATCTTATTCGGATATCTACGTTGTCTTCAAAAGAAATGATCGTGCTTTCAATAGATGTAATGAGTTTTTAATGAAATTGAGTAGTTTTAAAAATATTGAGGAGTGAATATGGCCACAAACTGCGTTTTTCGCCTTTTTGGACATGAATGTCTCAAAAACTACACCGAAATCCTTTTGAAACGTAGAATTTTATTTCTATTACAAAAATTTTTCGACCAGTATTATTTTCCCACATTTGGGGTTGAAAAAAGGAAATATATATTTCGAGGAACGCTACAACTTTAAAGTGCAAAGAAAAATTATTGATATTTCCAAGCTTGCCGAAAAATTCAGAAAATTAATGCAACTTCTGAATAGATAAACATCGGAGGCAAAATTTTGATATGAATTCCGAGTATGCAGCTGCGTATTTAATTTTAGTACAGTGTTGTAAGACTAACAAGTCTAATTAAAATTTTGTTTCCATTTTCTTCCATTATTTACTTTCCATGTGGGAAAATTCCAAAAAACATTTGAGAAATAAATGACTAGGGCATGGAATTTTATGTACTAAAAAATAAAAAATATGCGCATAAAAAATGCAACAAAAACTGAGAAATATGCATGAAAAAAAAAAAATGCATTAATTCATGTTTATTGAAGTTACAATTGGCGCTTTCGATTCGCCATCAGACAAGCGAGGTCGGATCGAACAAAAATGTTTGAACTCATAATGAGTAGTAGCCATACTCGCTAACTGGTCGATAAAAATTTCCCTCTGCTCGCTATCATTCACATATAAATTTGGCAGAGGGAAATTTATAGCCAGCAGAGAAATTGTGAATCGAAAGCGGCTAATAGTTAAATAAATTAGGTACAAATATTTTTTAATTCAATTTTGCTCTTACGTTGTACGTTTATACATATGTATGTATGTTTTTATAGATATGTACATAAATTCAGTCTTGAACATTTCATAATTTGTAAAGGTTAATCCTTATTTAACGATTCATTAGCGTACACAATGAAATATTTTTTTCATATTCTCAAAAAGAAAAATTTGCCGATTCGGTCGAAAAAAGCTCTTAAACATAGAAAACGAACGTTCTAAATCCACAGAGGTAATAGGAGCATGTTTGAAAACGGCTCTTTGTCGACAGGTATGCACCGTATCGAATATACTAATAATAGCCGTGTTCACACGAAACTCTATTCGTCGTCAGATGACTGTTATGCATGAATTTCGTTTGTATAAAACTGTCAACTAGCAAATTACAAAAATAGGCAATATAATGCGAAATATGTAATAAAAAAATGCAAACAACGCAAAATATGTAAAAAATATGCATATATGACCAAAATATGCAAAATATGCAAAAACATTTGAATGCCATTTTTAAGACAATTTCACGATTCGCAAAGATTGTTTATTTATTTTGCTCTACCTAAATCTAAGAAAAACATGTATTTGCATAAATTTCCTTGCCCTATAAATGACCAAAAATCAGGAAATAGAAATTATCGAATGAATTTTGCCACAAGCTAAAAGCTTTAAAAATACCTAACGTACGTTTCCTTACAACGCGTACTTCAATACAAAAAAATTTAATTATTAAAAAAAAATCAAAAATTTTAATCCTTACTTTAACTAATGCACTTTTTTATTCTAGCAAAAATGTCGCACTTTCTTCCGGCTGTCACATTTTTTTCTTCTCTTCTACACAGATACAACACTTTTTTGGGGATGTTTGTTCTATTGACAAAATATAAAACTGGCCCGACTACGGGCAACATTTTCTGCTCTTAGCACAAGTAAAAGGTTGCATTATTTTTGTTTCATTAATCACATGAAAAATTCAACACTTTAATAGGGCACATGACACATGTTGATAATGCTGCAATGTAATAATGCAACATTTTCATTCAGAATAGGAAATGCTATTAGTATACAGATCTGAGACCAACAAAAATTATATAAAATATAACTTTTCTTTGCTATAATAGCGGAATATTCTCTCTTTATCTTATTCCGAAAATCCCGGGATAAAATTCTAGCGATCCCGGGATTTTCGGGGTGTCAAAAAGGGCGGGATCCCGGGATCCCGGGATTGGAATCCCTAGTGATCACCAATTTTAAATATTTATTCAATAATTTTCAGTAAGAAAAAAAAAAGTTTTTTGTTGATTTTAACTGCGTGGCAAGCGCATATACATAATATATTATATATATATGTATATATATTTTGTATATAGATTATTTTGTTGTAAATATGTAGGTAGTATGTAATGTGAGGCGTCGCTTCAACGTTGGGAACAAGACGACCAATTGCAAACATGAACCAACAATTATAAATGTAATTTTGAAATATGATAAGTGAGGGCCGTTTACTCAACCTCCGGTTAAGCACTTAACCACAGATTTTTGTCCGGTTAAGCAATTTATTTGACAGGTCACCATACAATTTACGTCAAACTAACCAGCGATTAAATTAATCAGATGTTGAGTAAACGGCCCTGAATGTGAATAGTTAACCCATTTTTTTTTTTGTTATTTTCCCTATGTACTATGTAGTAGGCGCCAGAAATATGCTTTCTTATATTATTGTTATTATAATTATTTATTGCAAGCGACAGTTTCATATTTCACTATCAGTTGCTTTAAAATTTTTTGTTTGTTTCAAATGTTTAATTGATCCACATATCGCTAGCTTTGATTGCAAAGCAGCTAAGTTCACTTTTATTAAAAAAAGTTATATACATTTTTATTTAGAAGCTAGAAAAAATAAATACGCACCACACTAAATAAAAAAGACACTGAAGATGGCGCATATTAGCCGAAACCGGCTTGTCTCCAAACCAAAACCGACAAGGGATGACGGAAGATCGTTCCACAATACATTATGTCTGTGATACTATTTATATTTATACTCCTTGTTATGCAGTGATATACAAATTTCATGCCCAAAAGGCGTAAAAAATTTGCCAAGTCCAAAATTATTACATAAACAGAAAATTATTTTTTCATATTGCAATTTGTTTAGTTTTTTGTCTATTCTGTAAAGCTTGAAAAAAGTCGCTTTGCACTCTAAGCTAGCGATATGTATGAGCATATAATATATTTAGATGATTCACAAAGTGTCATAAAGTCATATGTCATATTAAAATATTGTACGGAAATAGTTATAAAAGACTTTTCCGAAGCCCTGTGAAAAAGTAAACAAAAAACCAGGGTGCGAAGAACGCTCAAAATAAACTCACTCAAACGAATTATCACTCTATAATTCTGAGCTATGCCACGCTCTCATGAGCGCAAATACACAGTGACAACGAACGCAAATGAACGCACGTCAACAGCGATCGATGGGTCTCTGCAGTGGCGATAAACTCTTACATAAATTCATTTTAAAATGAGAGATCGTTTGAAAATTCCTCTTTTTGAAAATTCATTCTATGAGTTTATTTTATAATTTTTGGCGCTAGCCATCATTTTTTGAGTTTATCATTTTATGCGTTCTCAAGGGTTTGTTGTGCAGCAGCTAATGGCATTGTGAAGGCGCAATTTTTGGATGATGGCGTGCGTTTATTAGACCATAAATATGATGTATGTATGTATGTACATTAGGCTGACCATAAATATGAATCGAAAATGAGGGACAAAATTTCAAATGATATAAATACGAACATATATTTATGAAACTTGAAATCGTAAAAAATATTTTTTCATCAAATAATAGGCTTACAAACATATGTAATTCACATTCTCTTCAGACTTTTTCTTTTAACAAAAATAAAAAAATTTGCAAGTTTAATTCAAGGCTGCACAACGATATCAACAAAAATATTTTGTTTTGTTGAATATCAAATAAAAATTAACAGAAAAATTTTGTTTTGTTGAATATCAAATAAAAATTATTGAAATTATTTCGTTTCGTTGATTATCAAAAAAAAATTATCAAAATTATTTTGTTTCGTTGATTATCAAAAACAAAATAATAATAAAATTTTGTTTCGGGCTTACGGCTTCAATTTACTTTGAATTTTTATTAACGTTATTTTTTTTGATAATTTTTTTTGTTGGCTACCGAAACAAAATTTTTTCAATATTTTTTTTTTGATAATCAACAAAACGAAATTTTTTTTCATAATTTTTTTTGATAATTATCAAAACAGTATTTTTTTGTTCAGCACTTAACGTTACAATTTTTCAAAGTTGAATTGAAAACAAAATATTTTTTCGGTTATTGATAAAAAATAACGTTAATGTGCAGCCATGGTTTAATTATAGGTATCTACAATAAAGCAAGCATAATGCTGCCATAAAAAAGAATTTGGTAACTTAGTTTAATGTCCACAAATCAATTTTAATACGATTTACCAATTTCTTTCAAATTAATTTGCCACACAGCAGCCACAAAAATTTCATTCCAACAAACATATAGTCAATGAGGATGGTAGTTATTATCGATAACTACTTAAATTCTGATGAGAAAAAAGGCTGCCACCTCAACCTTTTTAATATAAAACAGATTTTAGACAAAAAATGGGAATATTCATAGTCAAAATAAAATATTGATTTTAACTAACTTAAAATCAGCTTTTATCAAGACTATGAATATGCCCTAAAATAAATAAATGAGGGACAAATGAGGGACACTAGGAAAAAAACAGAACATTTTGAGGTGTTCCGAAAAAACAAAAATACGAGGGACAGACTTCTGAAAAACAGAACGGTCCCTCAAAAAACAGAACGGATGGTCAGCCTAATGTACATACATATTCATGCATGTGTGTACGTATATATGGATGTACATACATATGTATGTATGTACATATTTATAATATTTTAAAAAGCCTTCCCAGCAGTATTTGAGGTAAGGAGGTGCATATTCAGTAGAATATTCAGTATGAAAAATACCCTGAAACTGAGTTCAAAAATCATGCCTGAAAAAATAACTGAACACGCAGTGAAGACATCAGGTGTATTGAAATATATGCTATGGAAGTTCTCCCTGCGTATTCAGCCCTTTTTTCATATGGAAACTCTCCCTTCTCGTTCGTCAGTTTTTAGGTAGTTGATTTTCGACGCCACCTCTATATAAAAACGAAAGCGGAAGTTCAGATTTTGGAACTACAACTCTACTGAATATTCAGTAGGAAATATGTGCTCTTTTCCAGCTGATAAATACTGCTGGGTTAGCTCCCATAGCGATAGGCATGTATATGTATGTAGGTATATCGAGTTTAAATTTTATTAAGTACCTATGTATTTATTCAAACTAATTAAATTATTGAATTTATTTAAATTAATATTTATAAAAATTTATATTTACATACCGATGTACCTACATATATATTTATGTACATTTGTAGTCTATATGTATGAGTTAAGGGTTGTTAAATAGTTTTTTTAACATAAATACCTACATATATATGTATGTATTTAGTTCTTACTAGAAAACTAGAGTACAACAATTGAGCGTTAAAAAAATAAGTTCGCATTTTATTTATTTGTACACATGTACTATGTATGTATATATCGCTCATTTGCTGCAAGACCGGCATAAATCAAAAAACGTGATTTTTGAGTTAATGATGCAGAATTGTTCGCTATATCATACTTCATGTTGAGTAAAAAATTCATACGAATATCTCTTATATGCTCCGCTTGAGAAGAGAATATGCCGTTATTTCATTTCATCTGTTTCAACTTTTTTTATACGTGAGAACGACATATCTCAGTTGTGCTGCCGTCGTGTTAAGTAGAGGTGGGAAACTATCGATAGTGCCACCATCGATAGTTTTTGATAGTTTTAAAAAAACTATTGATAGTCTTCGATAGTCTTCAAAAAAATAAACCATCGATAGTACTATCGATAGAACTATCGCCGAAAGTTTAAAATTTCAGGAAAACATCAAAATCTCAATCTCTCACATTCAGTCCAGTATATTTTAGAACAAGGAAGTGAAAGTTTGAAGTCGAAACAAAAAAAAAATCTTCAAAGCCTTCTATAATGTCGTTTCTATTATTTTGTATATAGACGAATATAAAACCTTAACAGAATCTGAAATGGTAATGTGCAATATGGGAATGTAAAAGTTGTAAAACTATCGATAGTACACATTACTATCGATAGTTTTTGATAGTTTTGAAAATGCAATCGATAGTCTTCGATAGTGTTCAAAAAAATAAAATATCGATACTATCGATAGTGCCATCGATAGTTTCCCAACTCTAGTGTTAAGATCGTTTGGCTTTCTCAAACAGAGGCATATTTTGTGTTGTGGAGTTCTTCGTGAAAAGGTAATGGTATTTTTAATCTAGATTTTTTCAAGTACACAGCGCTAATTTCAGTTTGACTATCTTGTTGAAAAGTTTGATTTAATTCAAACATGGTATATTACAAAATATGACGTTCTAGTTGATAAAAATACTATCGCCAACTTAAGTATTTCGTGATATGACGTTATTACATATAAAAGAATGACTAATAAACAGTCATCATTTTACATTATAACAAAATGTGTCGTTGTTGAATATAGAATTATTAACAGTACCAATAAATTGCTCTCACTAACACAAAATATGATGCTATTGCTGATAAAAAATATAGCTATGTATGAATAAAACGCACGATCACAATAATAAAAGTTGTTGTTTTAGGTTATTTTAAAATGTCAAACTGCAACAGTAGCAAATCATCTTCGAGTTTATCCCGATAATCCTCTTTTTCGGAAGAATTTGACGACTCCGTGGCTGATGCAACATACTGTCCAAAATCACCGCAACAAGAAAGTGATAGTGAGGATAGCAAGACGAAACATGTAATCCATTAATTTTTTAATTACTTGAAGTAAAAAATTAACATTTTTCGTTTATGAATTATAACTTAAGATGAAAAGATGTTAAAGAGTTCCTTAATTTCTTAAGTTCAAAAGACTGTTTCTACACTCAGAAAAATAATCACAGTAGTATCAACAGTTTTCTTCTGTTAATCCCTAAATTCGTTAAATTAACAGAAATATGTTTAAGTAGATTTAGAGTTATATAAACGAAAACATCTTTTACTTTAACAAATATATCTATTAAAACCTATTTGTTAGTTCAACACAACTGATCGTCAATTATTAACAGAAATTTTCGTTGATATAACTGAGTCACTGTTAACTTAACCCTAATATCTGTTGCTGTAACCTTTATATTTATTTGTTGATTCAACAAATCATTACTGTTGACTATCAAAAGAAAAATTATTTATTTTGCCAGCTTTCTCCGTTGTTAATTGTTGCTTTGCTTGCGTGTGTGAGTTTTAATTCACGGATGCTTGTTCGAACAAAGGTAAGTATAATAGCCACTAAAGTTCAATATTCAATATACATATCGCTAGCTTAGAGTGCAAATTGTGTAATTCCTTTTTTCAAACTTTGTAGGAGAGACAAAAAACAAAAAATAAAAAAATTTCGAAATGCAAAAAAATTTCTGTTCATATAAAATTTTGGACTTACACAATTTTCTTCGTTTTTTTGAACTTACACAAATTGCGTATCACAGAATACCAACGAGTAGAAATATGACAAGTATCAGAAACTTGTTTAGCGTAGCGCGTATTTGATTTTTCTAGCGTTCTACATAAAAATACACTTTTTCATAAAAATGGACTTACACAGTTTGAACTCTAAGCTAGCAATATGATGCCGTTGGATTGAATTTCAGGTTGATGTCATGGTTTGAAATCGGAGGAGAATATAAAATAGAGAAAACAATATAGCAAGCAGTGAAGGCGAAGAAGGTACCGCAATGGAAAACAAGCGGAGATGAAGCTACATATTTGTACTTGGAAACAGAACGGAGGGAGGATGAAGAGAAAAATGCAAACAAAATATTTAAAAAACTTGCCAATAGCTCTAAAAATACACATTATAAAGTAATCGTTAGAAATAAATGGCCATGTAAAACACAAAGGGATTTATTTTTAAGTGACAAAATTTCAACTGCGGAAAATTGTTGATTTAACAGCAAAAGTGTTTGGATTCACAGCGATTTTTTGTTTTCAGAGTAGTACAACAATAAAACTGTTAAAACAGAATATCGTCTGTCAATTTAACAGATATATCCTTTGGATGTGATTTGACTGTGGAATCTGTTGTTTTAACCCGTAATCCCGTTGATCTACCAATATCTTTTCTCTCGGTGTATGAATTATAATTAATTTATGTTTATTTTTGTGATATTCATAAGTACATAATATGTATATTTGAAGTTCAAAAGATTTAAAATAAAATGAATTAATACGAACTTATTGTTTTTTTTTTCTCAACAATAATGATACATTATAACTTAAGACACTCTATTGAATATATTTTTGCAACAATAACGTCATTATGCAAAGGAGAGTTGGTTCTTATTCAGGAAAAAACCATAAATGGATACTTGGTGTTGATTTTGCTTTATGGATATGTTAAATATATTATACTGAATTGGTTTGTTTTGAATTTGTAGGATTTCCTATTTTCTGTGTAAGATTGGAGTCAGTTGAAAACTTTAAAAGCGTTTTCTGGACAATCGATTTTTTTTACTTATGCCGGTTTTGCAGCAAATGAGCGATATATTCGAAATGGAAAATATCATTACCCGCATTCAATTATTGAATATACATACATACATATGTGCATGCATTAATATTATATACATACATACATACATATCGTCGTACCATACGAAAACTAACATATTTAAAATTTCTGGCGAAAGCTATCAATAAAAAAATTTTGTACGAAAAGTAGAACATTTGACTTTTGGCCGACGAAAAGTAATAAAATCGAGTTTTGGCTGACGAAAAGTAATAAAATCGACTTTTGGCTGACGAAAAGTATCAGTAATTATCAGGGTAGGAAGAAACTCAGAGTATGAGTGAGTGAGTGAGGAATTTCAGCCTCACGGCATGATGATGAGTGGCCGTTTGCGTTTCTCGCTCATCTCTAAAGCAGAGTGAGGATTTTTTTTGTTTCCTCACTCATTTCGAATGAGCGATGAAGAAATGAGGCGCTCACGCTGCGTGTGAGATGAGCCGTCGTAGGATTCCTCTTCTCTTTGTGTAATGCGAGTGAGCGTGTGGGTGAGTGCGCAGAAACTCAGTAAATATTACATACATATATTAGAATGCATACATACATGTATTTATGTTGCAGTGTGCAATTTAGTGACATGTTTTTCTAATAAAAAGCATGTCTGGTTGTTTTTCTGCTTTTTTTTCATATTTATGCCCGTTTTAGGCGATTGAGTAGGTATGTAAAATCCATATTTTTTTGTTGTTTTTCATCTATGTATATGTCTAGATATGTATTTAATTCAGCAGATGCAATTACGAATATTTACATACGTATGTATGTAGGTAGGTAGTTAAAAGGAACATTATTTTTAAGAATGTGCATTCGTTGCTTGATATAATGTTTTTTGTATGATAAAATATATGTATGTATGTACCTACATATGTAGGTACTTACCTACTTGTTTAGTTTTTATTTATTATGCGACTAACGCAAAAAAACTATTTATTCGTCATTAGAATCATATTTTTTTTGCATTTGACATTAACAGTCTATTTCTCACAATTTTTTACCTTGACAACAATAAAATAAAATAATTTTGAAATAAAAAAGAAATGAAAATAGGTATGTACCTACAAGTTGTAAATTTAGCAAGCTCTATCTAACTTCCGCTTTTCAATCAAGGGAATGAAGAAGTCCTATTTGCGTACCGTATTGTTCCAAATATACTCAGTACATAGCCATCCTTCTATTTTAATTTTAATTTTCATTATTATTTTATTTTAGTAATTTATTATTCAAATTAAAAAAAAAATTGTTCTAGTTGAGTTTAAAATTAAATGACAATCAAATTGTTCTTTGAAGGATAGTTTATCTTTTTTCAACCTACAGTAGAATTGTTTTTGTAGTTTTACTTTCGGTAGATTTTTCAAACAATAAATACAAGAAAAATTCAGAGAAATAAAGTGGTGTCATACGGGCTTTCGTTATTCGATTTCGAACATAAAAGCGCTGCCAAAGAGTTTTCTACTACCATATTTGCCATAAAGTACATTATTTTGAACAAAAGTCAAGATTAAACAAATATTTAATCTTAAAATGCGATAGATTTTAAACGCCGTGCAGTAGATCTTCATATTTAAAAAAATGTGCTGTAGATTTACCACATATGCGTGCAGTGTGCACACTGCAGAGTAAACAAATTTGTAGCATTCATGCAGCTCCATACTGCATACTTACTACAGACGGTTGGCTGCGTCATCGCCAAGCTGTGAGGCGTCGCTCATATTCCTCACTCACTCAGAGCAACTCATGAGGGCGCAGCTGAGGAGAGGCAACGCTACTAGCGTGCCTCATCTTGGCTGCTCACTCTGCTGCCACTCACGCTAATGTGTGGCCTCTGTTGTTTATGCGCTCAGAGGCCACTCATGCAGCTGCACCCTCATGAGTGAAGCATGTGTGAGTGAGGAGCCAAAATGAGGCAAATCCGAACCCTGGTAATTATATACTGTTTTTACATTAAAATTGTTGTTGTTTAAACGAAATTGATAGTTTTCGTCAGCCAAAAGTGGATTTTATTACTTTTCGTCAGCCAAAACTCGATTTTATTACTTTTCGTCGGCCAAAACTTGAACTTTTTACTTTTCGTCAGCCACAAAAAATCTGATGTTAGTTTTCGTATGGTACGACGATATGTACAATTTAATAAAATCCGAACTTGTATTTTGAACGCACGCTCAGTTGTTCAATTCCAGTTTTAAAGTAAAATCTAAAGATGTAGGTACCTATGTTAAATAAAATATTTATATACCTAGACTACATATCGACGGCTATTTCAAAAATTGTTTGAAAAACGTCTTATTTCAGAATTTTTTTCAATAACGTCCTATTTCATATGCATATACATACATACATATGTATGTATGTGTCGAATGAATACAAATACATATGTATGTAAACTCATACATATATAAACTTTTTATTAGATTGAATAAATACTTCAATATACATAGGTACATATAATATATGTATATATATGTATATATATATGTATATATATATGTATATATATATATATATATTATATCGCTATAAGACCTAAGGCTTTTTAAAATATTATAAATATATACATACATATATACGTACACAAATGCATTCATATGTATGTACATACATATATCATATTTATCATCTAATAAACGCACGCCATCATCCAAAAACTGCGCCTTCACGATGCCATTAGCTGCTTAAAGCCCTACTCAAACAGAAGCGATACGATACAGCCCACATATGAAAAATCGTATCGCGTCATGCACAATTGCATATGTGGACTGTATCGTATCGCGTCTGTTTGTGGGGACCTTAAACCTCACAAAAAAACCCTTGTGAACGCATAAAATGATAACTCAAAGAGCGATCAAAAATGATAAACTCAAAAAATGATCGCTAGCGCAAAAAATTATAAAATAAACTCATAGAATGAATTTACCAGAGAAATTGTACGATAATTCATTTTTGAGTGAATTTAAGGTCCCCACAAACAGGAGCGATACGATACAGCCCACACAGCAAAATCGTGTAGGACGCGATACGATTTGCATATGTGGGCTGTATCGTATCGCTTCTGTTTGTGGGGACCTTTATGCGTTGAGTTTATTGCCACCGCTATGAGCGATCGATTGCTGTTGTGCGTTAGTTCGCTCGTTATTTGAGTGTTTATACATTTTTCTTTGAATATTTGTTTGTGATATGAGTAGAATGTATTTTTGAGCGTTCATGAGTGAGTTTTTCCGTACCCTGCAAAAAACAGATGATCAAATACGATGACTCAAAACATATCGTACAGAGTTGTATTTACACATATAGCATAGAATGCAACAACAAAATATTATGACTTATAACGATATGACGCAATATGACAGGTTGTGAATCCCCTAATTATGTATCTTCAAAATAAAAATTTTACTTGACCACTGTTTGGGACTAGTTGGTAAGCGGTTCTGCATCAAATAGAAATGCTCTCGAAGAGCTTAAGAATAAATGCAAGAACAGTTTTAAACTAACTCACGGTTAATATGAGCACATTGACGTCTCGAAGAGACTGATGGCAATTGGGAAGCATGGGTGGTATGTCATGAAACAGGTTAGTTACAAAAAATTAGGGTTTAACTAAGGCGCTGAATAACTTGCCATGAAGGGATATTTGTTTAGTTTTTTTTTTCGCTTTCTTGTTGTTGATGTAACATGTTTTATTTTTTTTGCTAACAACTAAACAGGGTTTTAATAAAAAGTCAGCACTTCTCGTCGTATAAACGTCAAGTTTTAATTACTTTTGTTGTTAAGTTAGAAATTCGTTGAATTCTCCTTCATATATTGAATGGAAAAAAAAAGAAAAAGAATGCAAAAATAAATTAGTTTGCCAAAAAATCAAATTCCTTATAAAAAAAGTTAGCCGAAATTACCACAAATTAAAAAAAAAATAATAAAAAATAAATAAATTGCGATGACTTCAACAATGGGATTATTATCAACGAAAAATTTTAAAAACTGTTAAAATATAATTTTGATGTGAATTTGATGAACCAAACGAAAATCAAAAACAAGAAAAAAAAATTTACCAAAAATATATGTATGTAACAAATAAACTTGTTTTGCATGCGTTTAGTAAAAACCTTAAAATTTGCAATAATATTACTTTCTTTTACCTTAAGAACCTTTTCTATGTATTCTTTGAGGTCAAACGTGTTTAAACTATTTGTTTACATACATATGCATGTAAATGATTTTTTTTCTTTATTTCTCAAATAATTTTTTTTTTCATCGCTAATGTTTCAGAATATGTACAGCTGCTTTGGCAGCAGCTTCGTCTCGTCGTTCGGGCGCTGTGGGGTAATTATTATTGGCGACGCCTCTATGATGTGCCACAGCTGATATGTAATTTCAAAATCACACGCATTTACACAAATTAAAGAAAAACAATTAATAAATACATATAGAAATATAACACATATGTACATACATATATACATATCGTCGCTCCGGAAGAAGAAAGACGCATGCCAGTAATTTGTCGACGAAAAAAGGCGCACTAAAAATATGTCGGGGAAGAAAGACGCTTTACAAAACATCTCGACGAAGATAGACGCATTAAAAAATATTTCGACGAAGAAAGACGCATTAGCATTATTAACTGCGAAGAAGGACACATTAGCATTAATATTGACGAAGAAAAAAATTATCGAATACGTCTTTCTTTCCTAAAAAAATATTTAAATGCGTCTTTCTTTATAGTAAAAAAAAAATAAAGCGTCTTTTTTCGTTATCAAAAAAAATAAAATAAAATAAAGTCTTTTTTTCTAAAAATATTTTTAATGCGTCTTTCTTTAAAAAAAAAAAAAAACAAAGTTTGCGTCTTTCTTCCTCAACAAAACACTTTGCGTCTTTTTTCTTCTATAGCGACGATATACAAAATAAAAATTAAGACAAAAATACAAAATCATAATATAACACAAAGATACATTTAAAAAAATACTATATATTTAGCTACTTCATTTAAATAATTTTATTTATATTTTTTATGCATATTTAATTTGTAGGCTTAATTGGGACTGCTGCTTTTTATGCACAATTTGACGTATACAAGTACACAAATACATAATGTATACGTATGTATGTATATAAAAAAAGAAAACATACATACATCAATGTTCGTACATATGTTCATACATACATATCGAGCCCTAAAAGCAGACAACATGTACACACATAAGTACTAATTTGCTTTCAGTGATTCTCCCTTTGAAACTTCTTAAAAATCGGGTAAGGTCTTCTTCGAAAGCGCTTATTTAAAAGTATTCTATGCAATCAAATCGCGAAAACTCTCATTAAATAACATTAATTTAATTTAATTGATAAATATCCTATTTCAATTGTCTATCAAAATTTCCTTCTCATATTGCTGCAGAGCAAATGTTGCAGGCAAGATGATGCTGGAAAAAGACAAAAAAAAAAATCTTTGTAAAATTTACTTTCCACACACATTCTGAAATCCAATTTACGCTTTCGAAAATCCAATTTACGTTTTCTAAAATCCATTTAACGCTTTCTAAAATCCAATTGACATTTCTAAAATCTACCTGGAAATGGTGTAGTCCTTTCTGACACTAGCCCGACTGTCGTGCTAACGATTCTTCTGCCCATTATCAGTTATAACTTTTAAAATAAAAGTCCTTGCAAAACAGTTATTTTTGGACTTTTTAATATATTTGAAACAAAAAAAGTTATATCCGAACTTTTATTTTTTAAGTCCAAGAATAACTGTTATATCCGGACTTTAATTTTTTAAGTCCGAGAATAAAAGTTAGATCCGACACAGAAAAATGCAAATGATATTCGGAATTAGGAATGAAACTTACTTTAGAAAAGTCTTATTTGTTCTTCGTGGCCAAAGTTGATCAAAAAGTGTTGATTTGAAATACCAAAAAAAATTTAATCCGGACTTTTATTTTCCATGTCCGAGAATAAAAGGCCTTTCTAATAAAAAACGAACGGCTTATGCGATATTAGTCAGACATGGGCATACTCAATTACATTTTGTAATTGATTACACACAACAATTACAATTACTTGTAATTGTAATTAATATTTTTCTTTTACAATTAATTAATTACAAGTAATTGTAATGGAAAATTTTTCCAATTATATTTCTGCAATTGTAATTGAAATGCTGCTATTAAAATAACTCAGTAGTATTCAATTACATGTAATTGTTACCGAATAGTGTTCAATTACATGTAATTGAACAGTAAATTAGTTAATTTTTTTGGTGTTGGCGCATCCCTAAGCTAATACATACCTACATCTAAGAGCATACATAGTTATTTTGAGCATAAAAATCAATCAAAGTGGGTGGGTATGTCTGTTTATGCTAAATTCGTAGTATTAGTAATATATAATGTTGAAGAAGTATACATTTTTGGGTTCTGGAAATCAATACGAATCGATTGGTAATTTTATTCCAGAGGTCCGGATATAACAGTTATTATTGGATTTAAAAAATAAAAGTCCGGATTTAACAGTTATAAGAGGACTTTTTCCCAAAAAGTTAGAAAAATAAAAAGGATGCATGATTGATCCTGTACAGGTCCTGGAAGTCATTTTGGCGACAAGGGTGTTCACTTAGCATCATTTTTGGCCGGACTTTTTGACCTCCGAAAAAAAAAAAACTGTTAAAATGGGTGCCTGCTTACCGCGGCTATATTCTAAGCCGCCTAACCACCTGTTTTTTCTTTTCCTTTTCTTTGGAGTTAGGGCTCGACATTAGTATGTATGTTATAATTAAAGAATTTTGTTTACTACATTCTTTTGCTAATTTTCTGCCTCTTACCTGTATCACCATCACCATATTCGGCCATTGAATCGGTGTCACTCTCCACACCGGGTTTACTCGCCGAATTAACCGATTGGCGACCAGCGCTCTTATTATCCAAGCTGAAAAGCAAAAGCAGGCACAATAAAAAAAAATTTAATCCGGACCAATTATAAAATACAATTTTCTGCTCATCGCAATTGCTAAATTGCTTTCCCAACTTACGGTTGTGAGTATTCATGGAATCCACCTTCATCCGGATAGTCGCGTCGTCCATTCGCCAATTCGCGATCATGTACATCATATTTACCACCGCGATTACGTCGTATTATACATATGATGATGAAGAGTATTATGATGAAGGCGAGCGCCAACATCATGCCAATGAACCAACCAGCATTAGCCACATTCTGATTTGGCACCTTCGTGGGTCCCTCAACAACAATTTCTCTTATTTCGCTGGGCGTCTCATGCAGTCCATCGACCGATACAACGCGGAACTCGTAAACATTGTCCGGATCAAGACCGGCGATTTCTTGATAATCTCGCGCTAGTTCTTCATGTGTTCTTTGGAAATTGGGATCGCCTTTGATTCTGTTTCATGGAGAAATTGTAATTAAAATTATATTTTTTTTTAAATTTCATTTTTATTTGGCGATATTAAAGTTTAGGCGGTCTGTCTATGGGAAGGTTCTGTAAGAGAACTTCTGTTCTTCGAACAGTCCGATATCTCGATAGAACCATAATGTGACAATAGCAAACTGCTAGCGAGCAGTTCTCGTACTATCGAGGTATAGAACCGTAATGTGATAAGTTAATAGTGCTGACGAGCAGTTCCCGTACTAAAAAATCACTTCCTATCAAGCGAAGAACTCTTGCTGCCGTCCTTTTCAACAACTCCTCCCCTTACATACCTGTATTGAGTGTAGAAATGTGTGCCCGCATGGCCATCGGTACTTGGATGCCAATTGATGCGATATTTCGCCAAACCATTATCGGACGGCATTTGTTCCCAAGCGAAACTCGGTACGGCCGGTTTCTGTGAGTCTTCTGGTAATGTGCGTTTCTCAATAAAATGCCTAGTGTAAGATAGAAAGAAAAGGACACATATGTATGTAAGTAAGTTCGAAACTAATGCCATATGCAAAACAACTAATTTCATTATTCCAAATAAAAACTTACTCGGTGCCCTCGCCCATTTTCGTTGTTGCCGTTATCGATATCCTATATTTCGTATTCGCATGTAGGCGGCCCAATTTGGTGCTCGTCTGTCGTGGATCGGTTATATGTGGTTCGTGTTCACGTCGCTCGCTTACATAACTGCCCTTCACTTCTTCATAGTAAATTTTGTAGCCGGTCAATTTGCCATTGGGATGCAACGGTTTCTTCCAGGTCAACCAGAATGCCGACGAACCCAACGGGTAGGCATCCAATGATTGCACCGGCGATGGCACGCCCTCGGGTGTATCGAAATCGATCACAACACTGGGCGGACCATTGAAGCGACCGTTGTAGGCGAGCACACGTGCGAAATTCTTAGAATCGGGTTTGAATTGTGTGACGAGCGCTTGGTCAGAGATCGCATCCACGTGTATTTCACGCAATGCTTCCTCACCCTCTTTTTCGGTCCAGGTTTGTATTTTGTAGCCTTTGAAACGGCCACGTACCGATTCGGGACTGACGTGATTCCAGCGTAACATGGCCGTTGTAGCGGCGGTCACTTGAACCATGCTAAAGTTGGTGGGAGCCTCCAGTGGACCTTGAAATGGTTATAAGACAATTTTTTATAAGAATTTTCAACCTTAAATATGTAGATCGTTATCGTTCTTCTTGCCGTTCAATACTTACGATCTTCGCCGGAATAACCAATCACTTCAGCTGGCGCAGTATTCGCTTCACCTTTCTGATTAATCGCTACCACCTTAATGACATAAGGCACATAGGTTGGTTGATCCGGTATGACCAAACTGTTTTGACGCCAATCGTAAATGTCCTTACTCTCCCACGTGGCAGCTGGTATGTCTCGCTTCCAATAGACACGATACTGAAAATCGGGCCCATTATGTTCAATCTCTGGCATCGGCGTCCACGAGATCACCAAATTATTCGGCTCCGTTCCCATGCCTTGCACATTGTCCGGATTCTTGTAGGGTCTATCGGGTTGTGTGGTGCACGTTTCGCTATTTGCCGATGGCGGTGATGGACCAATTTTGTTGAAAGCCTTCACACGGAATGTATAATTAGCCCACGGTGTCATATCGATGACGAATGAGAAATCGGTGGAGGGTACTTTCTCGAATGCAACATCCCACGAATCGGGTGTAAATGAGGTATTAAACTCGATGGTGTAGTGGAGGATGGGCGAACGATTATCACCTTGCGGTTCCCATGTAACTTTTACCTTATCAGCCATGCACACGACACCGACGAGACGCGGTGCATTCGGTACATCTTGCACAATGAGATTCGCCTTGGCCGTAGCCTCATCAAGTTGTGTGCGTGCCACGCAAGTATATTCGCCCGAGTCCAATTCTACAGTCTTCGGTATAGTTAACGAATTATCATTGGTTTTGACGAAACGCGCCTCCGCCTCGAAATCAATGGGTTGGCCATCTTTCCACCACTCAATCTCCAAATCCAGCTTTTCATCGTGCTCCTCATTACAACGGAACGTTGCAGATTTGCCAGCGGCTACTTCATAATTCTGCGGTTCCTGTATGATACTTGTTCGCTTCATCACGGTTAACGAACCATTTGCCGATTTACTGCCAAATTTGTTGGCGGCATAGCAGATGTAGTGGCCTTCATCGCTGAATGTCACCTCTTGAATCTCCAGATCGCCAGATGGTAAAGTGTTATAACGTCCACCAGTCAATTCCTGATGATTATGTATCCATTTAACTTGCGGCTTTGGCGCACCGAAAACTCGGCAACGCAATGTAACATTCTTACCATCGACGGTGGCTTCACGGCGTGGCGCTTCTTGGATCTCTGGCGGTAGGGCCAACACATTCAAATAGACATCCTTATAGACATAGCCCAGCGAATTGGTGGCATTACAACCATAATTTCCAGTATCGGCTTTAACAAGATCACGTATAATAATGCGATTACTTTGGACAGTGCGACGAGGATTGGGTGGCGCTTGTGAGATCGGTTTGCCATTGTGTATCCATTGGATTTTCGGCTCGGGATTACCAGCTGCCGCACACTCGAACTCAACGGTTTCATCTTCGGCAGCATTTTGGATCTCCGGCTCTTTGGTGAAGTAGGGTGTGGCCAAGATTTTCAAATTTATCGAATACGATTGCGCATTACCAACACCATTCGAAACGTCGCATGTGTAGGTGCCCTCATCGTCGAAGCTAGCCTGCCGAATGACCAACGATTTACCATAATGACCCTGTGTCACACGATCGCTCCACTGTATGGGCGCACCATTTTTCGACCAAACCGTTTGCGGCAACGGTGTTCCACCGAAAATGCAATACAATTCTACGCGTTTGCCACGCAAGGCGACCTCATTTTTACGTGTCACATATTGTCGCTTTGGTGGTTGTTTATTTTGCGAGGCACTAATGCCGGTTTGTTTCACATCCAACAACACTTTATTGCCAATCTTATATTCATTACGAAATACCGAAGTGGCTGAACAAGCATAAAAGAAATCATCGGAAGCATCGTCGCGTGTCACATTCGAGAACCATAGTGTTCCCTCCGGATCGAGTGTCATGCGTGAATTGTTTATGGATTTAATTGTGCCCTCCAGCGAATGTTGTATTAGCCAATTGACAATTGGTTTTGGCCAGCCATCTGGTGCTTCGCACTGCAGTGAGAAGGGTTCGCCTTCGTTGGTTTCGATTGTTTTCGCTACTTCATCTTTGAAGGCGTTCAGCTCGGCTTTGCGCACGAACACCGAGTTGGAGGTTGCCACACCGAACTCATTCTCGGCGAAACACTGATACTGTCCCATATCTTCGTCTTTGGGCGATGTGATGACAAGCGTACCACGGCCGGGCTGTTGAAGCATCCGATTGTCGTAAGCTTGCCAATTGAACTTTTTGCCGTTCTTGATCCATCGGTAGCTGGAAAGAGAGATGGAGAGAGAGAAAGAGAGAAGAATTTGGAATTAAACAAATTTAAAAATTTAAAAAAATGGAGAGAATAGTAAAAGAGTCAGATGCTTGGAAATGATTGAGAAAAAAATATTTAAGGATATAAAAATTTTTCGTTTATCTTCAACACGAAATCGCTTCGAATTCTTATGCCATGTAACAATTCTAAGCACGTTTTCAGCTTAAACTGCTTTTATTATATGTATAGCAAGTTTGAATATATTTATATATTCATTAATAAATATTTTATTTCATTAGTTAATAGATTTGAATTTGCTTTGGTCACCCCAAGGGCTTAAAAAATTCCTGAGTATTTATGGATAAGAACCCACTAGGCCCATTTGTGAGGTGATGCGATTTTCTTTTTCATGCCAGGATACTTGCTTTTGTTAGTTATACCGCAGCTACTCCTAAAGTATGTTGAACGGCACGTACAAATTGAGCACAGATCGTTTCTTCACTGACTAAAGCTTTAATTAGTTATGCAGTAACAGTATCGTTAAAAAACAGCTGATCAACCAACCTTACGGGGAAACGATATATTTGATTAGTGATTCGATAACCGTAACGCTGTCGGTAACAACCAAATAAATTTTGGTTTTCAGCCGTAACGCTAACCAGCTGATCGATTGTTTGTTTCAGTTTTTCACTCTCATGACCCAATAATAATATGGTCGTAGCAATCAAAAAAAAAACACGCAATTAGCATTAATACAAAATCTGATAATTTCGCAACCTATAAAACCGAAAGAAGAAGAGCGACTCTATTGCTATGGCCACCTTTATATGGCTATGATCACTGTTCAGCTGTTACTGTACCAATAATCAACCAAATTAATACCGATACTGTTACTATTATGGAAATAAAGTTAACGCATAACTAATTTAAGCTTAAAATAGGAGTTAAGAAGAGTAAGCCGAAACAGAAAAATGTATACGAATGAAGTACATAACAAAGTTAAGTGGTGGGCAGCTGTAAAGTAAATAACGAAAAAGCATGCGGTTTGGAATAAAAGCTTCATTGCTTTTTTTACTATACAATGTCATTAATGCGAAGGCGGCCATCGCCGTGCGATAGTCATGGGGCATAGTCATGGAAGTTGTTATCTTCCCTAAAGGAAATATAACGAGGAAAGTAGTGATGATTTGTGGATCTTTGAGCCCACTGGGAACCTCCTAAAGAAGAAGTAATGAAATACACAAAAAGTAAAATTATAGAACATAGAGTTTGTAATTAATTTCATCACTAAAAGTAGATTTTTAGAACATAGAATTTGTAATTAATTTCATCAACGCAAATATTTGTGTATGTACTTATTTATTTTCCACATATTGCAGACCTAATTACCCCGTTTAAATTAATAAAACAATGCGACACTAAAAAGCTCAGCTAAGAGGTCATCAAAGGGCCGAAACGCATTATATATGTAAGTACAAGGGTCGTGAGTGAGAATGGGCTGAGAAATATATTCTCATATAGAACATTCATGCGAACAATACATACATATATGTAAATATATTTTACATCAACAAATTTGCATATTTTCGTATTTGATTTTATAAACATTGCATAAGTTTGATACAAAGTAGAATGAGTAATTGATAGGCAGGCGATAGACGCAGGAAATTTTTGTTGAATCGACTGTAAAATTTAAATTGCCAGCAGGAAAACTCTTCTTAAGGCCTTCAATATAAAGTCAAAAAGATAATAATATAAAGTCAAAAGATAATAATATTTTAACTGCACCACTGTCCACTTGCTTTTATAGAATTTGCCTCTGGAATAGTTATGTAACTACATAGTATGTATTTATGTACCAAGTTCGTTGTAGTTGATTGGATTTGCCGGTCGGCGTGAGCAATCAAGAAATTAATTTGAATTCAAGTGAGGCTCGTTTTTTTTTTATAATAAATCTTCCTTATTTGTCTAAATTAATGACCCGTCAAACTGATTGGAAGTGAAAGCGAAAAGAGCTGCTGCTGTAGCGAGCTTGTGCCGAGCCGAGCCGTGCTTATTGCAGTGCTGTGCAACGCAACAGTAAAGACAATCATTACTTTAATTTTATGTTGCTCAAATATCGCACAAGACTGTGTGTACATAAAGAATAAAATACACATTCATAATTATAATTGTCTGAATCATATATTTAACTGCTTATGCTTATTAAGTATGTATGTATTTAATTAATTGTAAAGGCAAATAGAGTGAATTAAAAATTTGTTTAAACGGGTTGCAAACTTAAAAAAAAAAACAAGTAAGAGCGCGGCTGTCTTCGGCCGTACCGAAGACTTTATACCTTTCATGAATGGGGAAATGAAAATTTGCATTGTCTGATATTGTTTAATGTATACTTCCAATTCTGTTAGGTATTTATGCAAAGATTCACTAGAAAAAAGTGTCATGATTTAAAGTTATACCTTAAAATATATATATCTGAACAATCGGTTGTATGGCAGCTATATGTTATAGTGGTCCGATCTTGACAAATTTCGGTGACAATATTTAGGTCCATAATGGTACAAATAATTCAAAGTTTCATGGCCTTAGCTGTTTAAATGGAGAAGTTATACCCAAAATGTCAATATCTGAACAATCGGTTGTATGGCAGCTATATGTTATAGTGGTCCGATCTAGACAAATTTCGGTGACATTATTTAAGTCCATATGGGTACAAATAATTCAAAGTTTCATGGCCTTAGCTGTTTAAATTGAGAAGTTATACCCCAAAATGTCCATATCTGAACGATCGGTTGTATGGCAGCTACATGTTATAGTGGTCCGATTCGGCCCATTCCGACAAATGATCAGCTTCTCCTAAAAATACACTCACATTCCGAATTTCAAGCAGATATCTCAAAAACTGAGGGACTAGTTTGCGATCAAACAGACAGACAGACAGACGGACATGGCTTAATCGACTCAGCTCATGATCCTGATCATATTGCTATATATTTCGGTAGGTCTGCCACGCCTCCTTCTGGTACTTTCACCATTCGAGTTTCGGCACAAAGTTATAATACCATTTCATTCTCATGAAAGGTATAAAAAAACAATAAACGTCCGAAGAGCATAAATGCATTTGTATAATAAAATTGCACAGTCAAATGTATGTATAAAAAAAGTTGAACCAAACATGCCGACCGAGTCAAAATAAAAACTTTTTTTAATAACTTCTTTATGCAAAAGTTCTACATAAGTATGTATGTAAGAACGTATTTATGTATGTATTTACGTACGTACATCTGACGACTCGAATACAGGAAACAGCCCACTATGATATGGTCTTAATGTTGCCATAAGCATTTACCGTTAATTCAAGTAAGTAGATAGTTTGAATGAAGTCTTCATTTAAATGACTTAATTAAAAATGACTGCCGGCTGCGTTATTTATACATACATATATATCTACATACATTCATATATACATTAGGATGGTCCTTATAATCAAATGAACTTTTTTTTTAGTCTCACCCCTAAACTGTTTAAAGTACGGTCAAAGATATCACATATACATTTTGGTCCCGATCGGAGACTGGTCAAAGTTCAGATAAGCATATGGCACCCCTGTGCGACACCTCTTAACCCTTTTCGATCGGGACCAAAATTTATATTTGGTATTTTTGAGTATAGTAGAATCGACTTAGCGGGTGAGGTTGAGGAAATATGCTATGAATTTTGTCTCCATACATTTGGAGACCACCCTGACGTATGTACATATAAAAAATTATAAATATGTATGTATGTATGCATTCATAGTTTATGGCGATGACTTTTGCTGCCACACCTTCAGCCACAGCTATTGGTCGTTCTAAACAAATTTTGCGACTTGCAACGAATTTTCATATACATAGATAATATCCGCCGGGCTTTTTGATTAAAAAAGAAAAAAATAAGTAAAACAAAAACCAATCGAAGAATTGTGGTCGACCGGTCGATCTTTTTGCAATCGATATGAAAATGAGTACAGTTTACATAATGCTCTATAGCAACCCAGCAGTATTCGAGTTATGGAGCTGCACGTAGAATATTCAGTATGAGAAATACATTGAAACTGGCTTCAAAAATCATTGCCGGAAAAATTAACTGAATACGCAGTGAAGACATCAAGTGTACTGAAATATTTTCTGAACACACAGTGAAGACTATTGAAGGGCTATTGAATTTTTCCCTGAAGGCGCAGTGTACTAGGTTTTTCCTATGGAAGTTCTCCCTTTTTCATACAGAAACTCTCCCTTCTCGTTCAGCAGTTTTTAGGTATGTAGTTGATTTTCAACGTCACCTCTCTGTAAAAAACGATTTGTTGAGCTCGAACAAAAACCAATTAAAAATAAGAAGAAAGAAGAACATTTTATGTCATCACAGTAGCAACAATATTAAATTATGTTTATGGTTATATCCTAAAAGTGGGGTTAAATCGTTAAAGTTTTCTCATGCAATTATAGTACACACGCGTTACAAAAAAGAGTACGTACGTGTACAACAATAACAGCCATTAAAACGTAAACTAAAATTTTAGCTTCAATTTTAACAACACTTAAGAGTCATTAAGGATAACTTATGTATGTATACCAAAAAAGGGGTGACTGAAACAAAAAAAAAAAAAAAAGATTTGAAAGTAAATCACACTTAATGCGCTATTAGAGACGATCCAAAAATTCAAACAGGGTTACAAGAAAAAATGAGTAGAAGCAAGAAGAAACTCTTCCCACTCTTTACTACCGCCTCTTGGCTTATAGTTATCGACAAACAACTTCGATCGCTTCTATGAAACGCTTGGTAAATATTTATCTTTCGCTACAGAAATTTCATGTCAGTCTGTATGCGGCGAAAGGCACAAACTCCTAGCTTTGATACATTCCGGTCTATTTAAAACGAATTTCGATAACAATTATTAAATTCTAGCGTAAAGATTATACCGAAAGTCATCACTGTTCACTGTGAGCTACAGCCACCTGTTTTCTTGGTACCTAATTTCTTATCACCCTGTATACTACATATGTATGTATGTATGTAAAAAAAGCACATGCTATAAAACTGATGTCATAGTGTGCCACACAATACACACTATGAATTCCACTTTTCAAACCAGCAGACTGTTAGCACTTTTTATTCATACACTGCTGCTTTTATTCATTTTGCCACTATATATTATACTTATGTATGAATGTGTAGGTATGTAAATTTTTTTGTTTTTGCCTGTCTAAAGTCATTTTATTATCCTTGCTGTGGCGCCAAGTTAGCGCACCCAAATTAACCCGTTTTAGTGGTGAGCGTCTGTTTGCTTTCTTCTCGCTCTCCTTTCTTTGCAATCACGCAAAAACACCTGCCTGCTGGTGCTTCCTGAAAGTTTACGAATATCCCGCAGTAGGCAAGCAAAGTAAACACTATTCATACTACCGCCATGTTGAGAAGAAAAAACGGAAACTAAGCATAGTTTTGTAAATATTTTTGCATAAATTTGCTTCATTTTTTTATCGTTATGAACACGCGAGTTTAAAATGAAAATAAAAAGCAAAAGCCAGTGCAGTAACTTGTGGAAATCAACGGAACCCACGGTTGCCAAAACTAAGCAAGCACTTATTTAGAGCTTTTTTTGGACAAAATAATTACACTGCTCTACAGCCAAAAAATACTCTGAACGCAACCATCCTTTCTATATGTAAAATCGGTCGCTGATTCCGAAAATCGGGTTCATTTTTAATTCTATGGGAAGGTTTTTGAGATATCGGCAATTTACCGTTATTTGGCCAATGTGTCCACTTAATCCTGTATATCTCTTTAACACAGTTAACACAAATATTTCAGAAACTATAAGAGTTAGAAAAAAATGTTATAGGAGCCGCGAAAAAGAAATTTAATTTTCTTTCGTTTGGTGTCACCCCAAAGAAGATAACTCACTGTGTTAAAGAGCTATACTGGATTAAGTGTACCCATTGGCCAAATAACGGTAAATTGCCGATATCTCAAAAACCTTCCCATAGAATTAAAAATGAACCCGATTTTCGGAATCAGCGACCGATTTTACATATATGTAGATAGGATAGTCACGTCCAAAGTACAGACAAAAAATTTCATTTTGTGATCCAGTGTTATTTATAGTCCAATTCTCTATAGCACAAAATTTAATAAGCTTTGCATGCTTAGATGTTTCGTTTCATAGCGAGTACGTATTTGAATTTTATACTTTTTGTCAACATTGTTTTAAATGGGCGTTTTTATACATTTATTTATTAGGTAAGTGATATTTTTCAGAAATACTACGGCATGCCTATACATACATACATATTTCAAAATGGTACTAATATGATATGAGAACGAATAATGAAACTGATGATGACACAAACTCGCAACCGGCTTGTTTCAGTACGAAGCGATGACGAAAATCCTTTAACAACAAATCCGATTTTGGATGAAGCTCTACAAATATCTGTATATAATCCTCTGCATGTACCCTAAAATAAGGACTAACTTACGTCAATTATAGCAACGACCAAAACTCTTGCGCACCATACAAAAAATTAACCGCTTTTCCTGACTGAGTCACTGTCATTAGTTTACCAGAAGCTGATGTCGGTGACAGGTAACAAGGTCAATGGAAATAAGGTCAATTGACCTTATTTCCCACCCGGTTGGGAAATAACGTCAATTGACATTATTGCGTTTTTGGAGCTGAATATCAAACACTCGTGACCTAAATGTCAAAACTGCAAGGAGGACGAAATAATTTGACATTCAGCCCACAACTTTTACCAATCGTAAACACGAATGCATGTATAGAATAAGCAGAAATAAAAAAACGTTTGATAGGTGGTGAAGAAGAACAAGAATTCAGCTGATCTGACGAAACAACCTGTATAGTGGACACTGACGCTAATGACATTTCTCTGATCATGACATTTAATTTTGCTTATGAAACAACCCTTCTAACAGGGTTGCATGCAGAATTGTTCTTCATTAGGAACTCATTAATTTCTAATGAAGCATTAACTTAGTCAATTTTTGTATGATAAATTGAGAATCATTGGGCTTGAAAATTGAATGAAGGCTCTTAATTTTCAATTAAGGTTGTGTCTGAACATAACATTAGGCTGACAGTTGACAGACAAAAGCCTGACAACAAAATGGCGAAATGAAAAGGCAGCAACAAACACTAACCCAACGGCAGTGGGCGCTTTGTCAATAGATTAGCTGAGCGAAAAAAAGTGGTATGTTATGTATGTATGTATATCTAGTAGATATGATCTACATAATCTACATATGTAGTCACGTACATAAGTACATATGTATACATATATTTTTATATATATCTAGCATTTTCAAGTAGGAAATTGAGTACATACTCGAAATTTATGCTTTAAATATGTTACTGCTCTAATAATTTTCGATAAGTAATTAGCCGTTGAATAAAAGTGAAATCTAATTACATACATACATACATACTAAATGTGCAATCGGAGCTTTACAAATTGAGCACCAGAAGAAATTGGAATACAAATTCGAGCAAAATAAAGTTGAAAATAGTACTAGGTACGGAAATTTAGTCTCAGAAAATCTCGTGCTATTCGATTTACTGTTCCTGCTCCATGCATCTAAAAGAAATTATGCAAAAATTTTCAAGATATTGATGTTCAAGATAATGATAGTCACAGCGGCTCAATTACTGACTGCTGCATCGATTTCCCAAATCTAAGTCCTCAATTGCCCTAGTTCTCTATGTGGAAGGGTAAGCCAGATCCAGTCAACTCTCTGGATTAGTTTCATATCATTCTCTATGAATACATATATATAGAAAAGAAATTACATTATGTTTTTCAATAAAATTAAGCAAATTTCATATTCTCGGACTCCACAAATTCTTCTAAAGTTAGGTTTGAAACCAATTAATAGTATAAATTTTTTTACCCGCTGCCGCTGGATTTTCATTAAGGTAACTCAACAATTTTCATGAAAAAAGGAATAAAAATAAAGTACTTATTTAATACATAAATACATTATTTTCCAACGAAGCAGGTTGTCGCGCCCAGACTTGAGTATCGCCCGAGTGCAAATAGGCGAAATAAATAAGAAAAAACAAAATTGAAAACTTAACATACATTGATGTGAAATGACATTTGCGGCATGCAACAATGGCAGCGGTGACACGAAAGTTGCTATACATCAAAACAAAAAAAAAAAAAAATTAAGTTAGTCACTACAAGGTACTCTGAAAAAAATACCCGTAGTTAAACCAACAACTTTCGGCTGTTGAATCTCCGTCTTTGATTCAACAGCAAAAGTATTTGTTTTTACAGAAAAGTTTTTGATCCAACAATTTATTCAAAAACGGGCGTTGTTGATTCAAAAACTTGCTTGCCTTTAAAAAAATTTTTGTGAGAAAACCAACAAAAACAAGTAAGGAAGCCTAAGTTCGAGTGGAATCGAACATTAGATACTCAGCTGTATGCTTATTGTTTGTTTGCCTTTGATGGAAACACGGTGTACTTTATATAAAGCGAGTGCTGCATGAAGTGGGCGTATCCACGCCCATTTTCCAAAATTTTTCTATTTTTTGTTTCCAGTCTATTGTAGAACTCATGCCACAAAATTTCAATGAATTATCTTTATATTTGACAAAGATATCGCTTAAAATGTTTTTATTAGGCCACTTTATAATACCCATATATAAAAGTGGGCGTGGTCGTCAACCGATTTCGCTAAAATTTTCAACATGTATTGCTACAAGTAATAAAAGTGTATACACCAAGTTTCGTCATAATATATCAATTATTTGTCGAGATATGGGCTCCAAAATCTCGTATATTCCTGCTCCTAAAAGGAGGCGGTGCCACGCCCATTTTCCAAAATTTTTGTGTTTTTTGTTTTATGTCCTTAGTTGGAATCTTGCCATAAAATTTCATTGATATATCTTTATATTTGACAGAGATATCGCTTCAAATGTTTTTATTAGGTCACTTTATAATACCCATATATAAAAGTGGGCGTGGTCGTTAACCGATTTTGGCAATTTTTCGTCAAAACATTTGCGTAAGCAAATATATCACGCGTACCAAATTTCATCTATATATCTTCAATAGTTTCTGAGTTATGACTCATAAAACTTTCAATGTTTGCCCCTTAATAAGTGGGCGTGGCACCGCCCATTTTCCAAAATTTCATCAAATTTCTTCATAGGGGCCTGAGCTCAACACGTGGGTAAAATTTCATCGCTCCAGCTATATTAGTGACTGAGATACCAAATTTCCGATTTTTACTATATAGGGGAGGTGGGCGTGGTCATGGTCCGATTTCGCCCATTTTCAATACCATCCGTTCTCGTCTTGATACCAACTTGCATTCCAAATTTCATCAAAATATTTCGATTTTTGCGTGAGTTATCGTGCGTACAGACGGACAGACGGACGGACGGACGGACATGGCTCAATCGATTTCTCTTTTCACGCTGATCATTTTGATATATATAAGTCTATATCTATCTCGATTATTTCGTTCTGTTACAATCCACCGTTAGGAAATCAAAATTATAATACTCTGTGTACTAGTACAGCTGAGTATAAAAATAATGATGAAGAGAAGATGAAGAGAAAAAGCCAAAAAAAAGTTTATTTTTAGCAACAATTTTCTCCCCGTTGTTGATTTAAAGGCAAAAGTATTTGACCCAACAGTTTCCGTTGTAAACAAAACTAATGAGAACAAATTTTTTTAAATTTTGTTTTTACAATGATTCAAATAATTCATGGATTCCTTTTTAGGAAATGGAAGTATAAATAGGTTACTACAATTCAATATAATGTTGAATGTTCCACTATGTGATGATTGGATAGAATTTCAGGTTGATGTCATGGTTCGAATCCGGAGGAGAACATAAAATAAAGAAGAAAAATCAGAATAAGAAATAAACATAGCAACCAGTGAATGATAAGAAGGAGAGAAGAATAGCAGAACAAGCGGGGAGGCTACATATTTGCAGTTGGGACCCGGGCGGACAGAAGATGAAGAGTAAAATGCAAACAAAAATTTATTTTTAGGTGAAAATTTTTTCCAACAATCTCCGTTATTGACTTAAATCAACAACGCTCGCACCTTTGAAACAACAACGGAGCGTTGTTGGGCACATTTCAACTGCGGAAAGTAGTTGATTTAACAGCGAAAGTCTTTTTTTTTTTCACAGTACATATTATGTACATACATATACACATACAAATACACACACAAAAAGTGTCAAAAAATGCCAGTCGACAGGCAGTAAATGTACAAGAGCGCCCTTTAGCCCATGGAACGTTGCAACAACAATATTAAAAGTGATTCGACGAACCAAATTGCAAGCAAACATGTAACTATCTTGCCGATAGAGGTTGTTTAAGTGCAGTGTAGGAGATACACAAAAGGTTGACTTGGGATAGTATTTTTTCTTTTACAGAACTCAATAGAGTAGATGCTTAAATTTTTAAATACAGTTCATTCTTCCTTATATTATTGAAAATATTATTTCCTGTCTCTGTACGATAATTATCTGAAGCCTTTTAATTACTAAAAATTATAACGGACTCTTGGACCAAAGCATAATAACTTCAGAAGCTCCACAAGAAATTCTTATATTTTGTTTTATTCAGCAATGCTCAAAGCTTTAAGGTCGCACAATTTCTGCTTCACACCAAGTCCTTACAAATGTAAAATTATGTGGTTACTAAAACCATTTTTATGATTTTATGAAAAACATAAAAAGTATGCTAAACATTTTAAAGATATTCAATTAGATGTTATGCACTTAATTCAGAAAGCAAAAGTCAAGTCAAATGAAAACTGAACTTTTTTATGCTCTTGGTAACATGTTGGATTTAACGAGCGTTGACATGGGTTCAATAAAACATGGTACATACTTATGTATGTATGTATGTACATATATATATATATATATATATAGTTTAGGAAGCTTTATATCGACGCTTCCAAACAAAACTGTACTAAGTCGACTTAGTACATTTTCCCGTTTTTGGCGTTTTCAAGTAGAGCGTGTCTTAATTTAGTTGCTGTCTAATTTTGGTATCAATCGGACAATCCAATCAAAAGTTATAAGCAAAAGTGTACATATAATACAACTCGAGATTTTTACAGAATAAAAACTTTGAGAGCTTGCCATGAAAAACCACGTAGCAAATTTTCATTTTTTCTTAAGGTTTTATATAAAGCGTACCCTGGCTTTGATATTGTCGAGTTTTGGTGTTGATCGTTCAATCCAAACAGAAGTTATAAGTGAAAATATACTTCGCATACAACTAAAGTTTCATATCGAGTTTAAACTTTGAGAGCTTCTCCTGCAAAACAGAGTTTTCAGACTTAGTACAGTTTTGTTTGGAAGCGTCGATATCACATTCATGTATACATCCTTCATAAGTGGAGTTATTTTTATGATATTTCCCCCTCAATATACTTTTGCGTTTGTTGAGCTGTCAAATGGTGCATTGTTGTCATAAGTTGTTTGCCATTTGTCATATTGTTTACAGTTCTTTTTACTCATTTTCGTTTTAAAAATACCTATTTACATACATATCTACATGCAACCTGTCTCCACCTACATACATATCTTATTTTCTATTAGTTTATCTCCATTTAAGATGAAAAAGTAAAAGGGTAGAACTACGATGCACTGGTTGAGACAAGTGTCAACAACACTTGCATATTTTATATCCCAAAAAACATCAAACGAAAAAATCTCGAAAATTGAGAAAATCTATTCCCAATTTGAGCTTCAGCGTATTTCTCAAATATTTTTTCAAACTTTAGTTATCAACTTAATTCTACATAAGTTGTAGTAGGTTTGAAAATTCCATTTCATTCGTTCCAACTTTGAGATAGGTTTGAGATTTGAGAATGAGCCCAAAATCCTATACCACATATGAGCCTTTTAGTTTGAGAACAGCTATTTGAAATGCATATGAGAACTAACCCTATTCTCAAACGTTAGTTCTCTACTGCATTTCAAGTTTAAAATAAAGAAAAATTTTTATTGAAATACGACATTAGCTATAGCAAGAGCAGCGTCTAGCGATGGAAAACTATCGATTGTTTTGAAAAAAAAAACACAATTTTTAAGTTGACCGACAGATTCTTTTCAATAGACACTGTGAGATGAATTTTACTGCTAAATAAAAAAATTAGCTTTTAAAAGTTAAGAGAATTAAGAAATAATACATAAGCGGGAATATAAAGGTTAGCTGAGGTTAGAAACATAAATAGAAATATCCAAATTTCAATTAGCTGTTAATAAAAAACAACAATAAAAAAACTTCTACTATAATATTGTAAAACTGTTTTTCTAAAACAGCTGATTATAGAAAACTAAAATATCTAACGATTGTAAATCGACAGTTTTCCATCTCTAAAGCACGATAGAAATGGCAGGTGCAAACTCATTGAAATTTGAAACAATTTGTCAGCAATTGCAAACATTGTATGTCCGTAGGTAGTACGTTAGTAGGTACATACTTTGGAAAACTTTGTTCACCATCTTTTTGCTGCCTGACTCACACCTCAATTACGGTATTGTAATAAAAAGTTGTTGGTAAGCTACGTCAATATGGTTTTTCTGTGGCAATAAAGGACAGACATCACGTGAAAATCATCAATGTAGTGATGGCTGTTATTTGGTGGTACTTCACCAACTCCACTTACCTAACGGTTATGCAACATGCAAGCACTAACGATATAAAGTAGGTACAAGGATCGTCCGATAAGTGCACGATCTGCAGAGAGCGTCTCGTTATGAGAGTGTTTGCGATGAAGAGAGAAAACCTATACAATATGTATGAAGTTCAGGGCATGTGTTGAATGACAATATCTGGTTCATCGGTACATATGTACATACACCAAAGCAAGGGCGTAGGCAGATAGGGGCCTGGCTTCTGCGTAATAGTATAATGGCATCAGAGAATAGTACAGAAATTTACATGTCAGAATAAAAGAGTGAGATTTGTTTCGATTCGTGTCTACAGTTCACTAAATATTTTAGCATTAGCACTTATAAGCAGAATCTAAGGCTCGGTTTCACCAGCGTGACTAAAGCTAAAACTTTGACTTGTTAGCCCAGATTTGGCGCTAACTTACTTTTGGGTTTCACCAAATCAGCGACTTGAATAATTTTGCACACAACAGCCCGATCAGCTGTTTTATACATAGTAGTATTTTAGTAGTTTTTTTCCTACCTTTTGACTTTGCGCAACCCAGTTCGTTTGACAGTTGTTATTGTCATTTTTAAATTATCAGTGTTGTAGTCGCACACACAAATTAGTATTATTTTTAACACGCTTTTATTAGCTTCATTGACATTTAAAAGTGGAACAGCAACACTTGATTTTAGTCGCAAGCAGATTGATGTTTGACTATAATTTATTTATATTTGATGTATCTACTTGGCCCTCCAGGATCAAATCCTAGCTACACCCTTGCACCAAAGTATCTTTATAATTTTCAAGTTTGTGACCTTCAAGTACTGTCGCAATAAAAGCGGAAAGTAAAAAATAAAATTTTCTGAAAGTACCTTCATTCCGTTGTCTGGAAGTACCTTTGGAACTTCAGAAATAGTTAAGGAGAACTCTTTTGGTAAACTATTGATTATGTTTGTTATTCAAAGTCAAATCCATGAAACATTCCTGGCTCCAGCAAAGGTCCTTCCAAGTTATGTATGTATATAAAATCCAAAAATTTCATCCTTAGCTACTCATGACTCACGAGAAAGATGAGAAAAGCACTCAATGACACATCCTTGCACTATCTACTACCTACGCCAACAAATACAAACGTATTTTTCTTTGAATTGTTGCACATTTATCCATTTTTATGTTTGTATGCCAGCTTAGCGTTCGCCTCCTCAAATCCTCAACATTCATTCTGTCTCCTTGTTGTTGCTTTTTTTATTTCAAATTTTATTCTTTGCGGACATTTCTGGATTTCGTGGCTATGAGTCATCACGAGCAAACGTTCAACAGCGTCGAGCCATTAAGTGGCTTTTGCATGGCGTCCACCATGAGAAGGATGAAGGATTTCGTTTTGTTTGTATGTTTGTATTTGGGTAAATGCTACTGTTACGTGTGTATGTATTCTAATGCCACTTGGGGTGATAGGTCAACGGAATTTTAAACTTTTCTTACATCATGCGCTCAAGTGGCGGCTACTTCAGCCCTACGTCTAAGAGAGTCATCCGGTTGGCACACAAAAGCCACAGGACACTCTAGCATTCTAAGCAATTTAAGTTTTCTACCCGGTAGTACGGACCGCTGTACCACTACAATGGTTGCAGATAGCAACTTCGAAACAAGGATTCCAAATAGGGATGATTGGGGAGAGCCAAATCGGTGTTACCCAATCCCAGATGGCGTTTCCATCTACACCGATGGCTCTAAGCTGAACAACAAAGTTGGAGGTGGAGTCTTTTCAAAGGACTTGAATCTAGAGCTAGCCTTTAGGCTACCGGACCACTGCAGCGTTTACCAGGCTGAGATATCAGCTATAACGGAGGCTGTTAACCTCATAGGACATGAACCTATTCACAGGGATTTATTCATCTTCAGCGACAGCCAAGCAGCAATTAAGTCTCTTGGCTCCAACTCGTTCAATTCTAAACTAACACTGGACTGTCGCCGATCTCTACAGGAGATGGCCAAACAGACCCGTCTACACCTCGTGTGGGTCCCGGGACATAGGGATATCGATGGAAATTGTAGGGCAGATGAACTTGCGAGGCAAGGCACTACCGAGCAGGTTCTTCCTGACAAAGAACGCATAGGTATGCCTTTTGCCACATGCAGGCTAATGCTTAAACAGCACATCTATAAACTCGCAAGCGATAGATGGCAACAGAACCCAGTATGTCGAATATCAAAACTAACCTGGCCGAAATGGGATCACAAGCGATCTCGTCAAACATGTTCTCTAAGGAGAGAGGAAATCTCGAACCTTGTGGGAGTGCTTACGGGACACTGCCTTATCGGGAAACACGCAGAGAGGCTAGGTGCACCCTACCGTAGATGCTGCAGAAGCTGCAAAGATGATGAGGAAGTGGAGACAATCGAACACCTCATTTGCCACTGCCCGGCTCTTAACAATGCCAGACAACGCTTTCTTGGGGCACCTTTCCTGGATAGCCTATCTAAAGTCGCGGACGTCGAAATAAAGGACCTGATGAATTTCATCAGGTTATCAAACTGGTTCAAAAGGGAGGAGTAACCTGGTTTTCTTCTTGTGGTATCACAATGGGCCTCTGCACTGGCCTAAGTGTGCCCCTAGGGCAGCCACTTCAACCTAACCTAACCTACATCATGCGCAATGGAAGTTGAGAAAAGACGAGGCAAAAGTAAGATGCACACGAAGTTAGTTTAGTGAAAAGGATTTTAAAGCATAAAAAAACTATATAAATTCGCATTCTTGTTTAAATTTTCTAGAGAAAATTCATTTAATTCTTTAGCTATGTATCACAGCAGTGAGAGAATATGTGCATTAAAAATTAGGAATGAAGGAAAGCCAAAAAAGGAATTTTGGTACGTAGAGCTTGAATGGAAATATTTAGAAAGTCTAAGGAAAAATATTAGGTTATATTTTTTTTTAGTTTAGATCTAGCTTCTCTACCGATCCCAGGAGTGCTGCTTAATTTTTTTTTCTTACCAATAGTTTAGACCTACAGTTTTATGCCCGGCTCCAAACGGAGAATGCATTTCTTGTGAGAAGCTTTTCCATGTCAGATATAGACTCGGAGGATATGCCGTCCACTGCCTAGGGATGACCACTATTTTTTGTAGAAACTCATTAATTGCACTTCACTTATAGAGAAAATTAATAATTAGTTCAATTTAACTGCGGTCCCAGCTCGATTCGATACCGAGGTCACTGGCATGAAAGGCGAGCGAATCGTCCCAGAAATCTGTTCCATATAGACCAAATTGCTATTGTTCAATTTGGCGGACGGTCAGTGAATAAAACAAAACTCAGATGATAAAAACAGTGTACTTAAATAGTTACCCCATAGTAACAGCCATTAAGTTTCAAGTTTCACTCTGTCTTTGCAATTAAAATCAATGACAAAAAGAGTACAATTTTCTCAAAAGCCAAAGCGTAGAATACAAAAGCAAATTGGCATGCGACACGTTGCTCTTTTGTTTTTATTTTTATATTGTTATGGTAATTTGTTAAGACAGATAGAAGACGCCATGTAGGGAATACATGCACTGAGGAGCTTAAAGCTTATTTATACCTTAAGGTCTCTCGGATGTTTACCCTGACACTGAGATGTGATCACAACTGGAAAGAACTTTCTAAACTTTTTCGTTCTAAATCATCGGTGTCAGGGGACATTGCACACAAAGAAAATTGTAATAGCTGAAATCTCTATGTTTGATGCATTAAGCGATGCATGGCGGATACGTGCCATGGCGCCACCGTTACGGTCGACTAACCGAGTAACTTTGGCTTAAATATAAAATTGTTGATTAAAACAAAAGAAATAACTAGTAATCAAAGAATTGAATGTATGTATATAAATACAACAAAAGCATTAACAACAAAAATAATAATGTGTTAAATAAACTCGCATGTATGTAGGTACATACTTTGGGGAATTCACAGTTCATTATCACAGTAAAGGCAAAGCGGTAGCTGTGACACGGTCACCACAGAGTGGCACACGCCAGTCAGCCTATGAATGAAATACCTAATTATTCCACTGAGTGTAATTACATACACTAGCTTTCGCTTGGCTTTTATTAAAATGACCCAATGAGGAGTAGATCCAAGCTTCGAAAATATTTATAAAAATTTAACCCTTCAAATTTTTAAGATTTTCTTCAAACTTTCAGTTAATTTTTGTTACATTATTTCACCATTTTTGGCACAGTTTTTTAGGTTCAGTAGGATTAGCGCATAGGTTAAGGCAAGTTACAAACCACTACAGGGTATAAAGCGCTAATTTGCATATGCAATTACTATTTGTCTGACTTGTTTATTTTATTTTAGTTAGTCACGCGATTTTCAAAATATTTAAGTATTCACTAATAAATTTTTATGCTTGTCTTGAAAGCGAATCACATGAACGGCTGGACATTCAAATAAAGTGGTAGCAAAAAAAACTTGAATAGGTACCTAAAAAAAAATAAATTAAAAAACACCGACAAAAATTTGCTCAGAGTATGGAAAAGTGGGAATGATTCGGCGCTAAAGACATATTTTCATTGTTTTTATGTACAATTTTCTTCAAATCAACCCAACAGACCGGCAAGTAAGCGAAATGTAATAGGACTTGAGAACAAGCTTATAACAATTGTCCATTGTAAGCTTATTGCAATACAGTTTTTATAAGCTTAATTGTAAGCTTATTCACAAGCGTGATTGTAATAACTGAGGAGCACAAGCTTGAAAACAATATTACAATAATCTTACTTTACACTTGCAATGAAAGCTTAAAAAACTATTAATAATAAGATTGTTTTAAGCTTGCTGTAAATTTTTTTTAAATTTTGGTTTTACAATGATTCATATAATTCATTATTCCTCTTTCGGAAAAGGGAAGTATAAAAGCCTCAATAAAATTCAATATAATGTTGAATGTCCTACTATATGATACCGTTCAGGTTGATGTCATAATTCGAAACAGGAGGAGAATATAAAATAAAGAACATTGCAGTAAAGGTGAAGAAGGAAAGAAAATGAAAAGAAAAATGCAAATAAAAATTTATTTTTTTCTTTTTTCAACTATTTATACATACAATTGTATTTATAAGCTTACAACAAGCTTTCACAAGTAATATTTTTCTACAATTACATTTGTAAGCTTATAAAAAGGGTGCCGTTTTGATTTTTCTACAATTATTCTTAAGTCTTTTTCAATACTTTACACAAGCATTCCTCAAGCTTAACGCTTATATTTGTAAGCTTGTTATAATATTATTCTCAAGCCTTTTGGTTTGTTGGGAAGGCATAAAAACACGCTTTAAAGAAAATTATATTCAAAATAATGAAAATATGTTTTAACGCCAAATCATTCTCATTTTTCCATAATCTGAGTAAGTTTTTTTTTTTTTTTTTGAGTGCATGCATAAATTTTTATACATACATACAAACATCAATAAAATGTAATAAATTTTCCAAGCCGAAACATTCGATGCGTCAATCTTCTCCCATGGTCACGTGACCGAACGTTGGTCGCTACTCACATTTAAGTATTAGCGAGTGCAATCAAATGGGTAAAAGTAGAAGAAAAAAGTAACAAAAGATTAAATTGATGTAGTAAAATAACAATAGTTAAATATGTAAATAAAATAAAATAACGGCTCGTAAAGTCAACGAAAAATTGCTTGATTGTGATTCTGATATTTTCTGCAACATATTTTACGCTTTGTGCCAGAGCAATGAAGGCACTTACTTGAGTGTTTCCAACAACCCTCGACTTGCGCTGTTTAAAATACGTGCGCGCCGCCATCACACATGAAATCAACCCTCACCTCGCCTCGCTCGCCTCCCTCCCTTCCACTTTGATTTGCCACCAAAGCATCCTTGGCATGCATATAATTATGACATTTCTTTAATTTATGACGTAGGAAAATCCATACATACTTAATTGTGTGACTTTTGATTTCAATTTATGTATGTACATTAGATGAGTTTTTTTTTGTATGGGATTCTTTAAACCTTCTCAGATCCTCCCTCCGGCACCGGAATATGAAAATAGGATGTTTTAGAGTAAGTAAACTGAAAAAAAAATTTCACTTTTCCAAAAACTGGATGGAGCTACACCGAAAACCGCGAAAATTCCCAGAATTTCAAGGTATGTTTAGATTTATGTCTGAAAAAAGTTAGGATTTTGCACAAGAAAAAAAATTGATACCCACCCATACGAAGAATTAACCGCTAAATCGAATGGCATATTCAGTTTTTTGGTACACTACCCATGGGAAGGTAATAACGCGGCCTAAAGTGACCATTTTCTTTTTTTTCTCATGAATCTTCAACTTCTTGCCCTATACTCTTCCCGAAAGCGAACGTTATTTTTTAACTAAATCACACGGTAGGCTGCGTTATTTAATGCGCTTTCCAGAAATGTATAGCTATTAAAAATCGAATAAAATTTGGATGAGTTCATCAAGTTTAAATGAAGTAAAGTCGGGTATAAAAGGGTAACATATCTTAAAATTTCTTAAATTTTTTAACAATTTTGCTCTTGAAGGCGGTTTTTTGGGTTTTAAGTGATAGTTTTATGTGGATGGATAACTCCACAAATGCAAAAAAAAATAGAAAGGCCGAGACCGCGGATAACGGACAAAAAGTTGAGCCGGATGGTGCCAAAACATTTGTGGGCAATATGGGTATCAAAATAAAGATTTTACCTAGGACTTTAATGTAAAGTCAATCCATTTTGCTGTGTCCACCGTTTCGACACATATAAGTCAAAAATTAGACTCAAATGTCGCCGATATCCTTTAAAATATTCTGTAGTCATCCTGGACCACTTATTCGCCAGTATATCAGAAATTGGCTAAGAAATTGGCACGTAATAAGTTCCATATGCAAGCCCTAGTTAAGACCTTTAATTTGATACCAATATTGCCCAATAATATTTTGGCGCCATCCGGGGCCACGGTTTTTTCCGCTATCCACGGTCTCGATCTACCAAATTTTTTTTTACATTTGTGGAGTTATCCAACAAAATAAAACAATCACTAATAACCCGAAAAACCGTCTTCAAGAGCAAAATTTAAAAAAAAATTGAGAAATTTTAAGGTATGTTACCCTTTTATACCCGACTTTACTTCACTTAAACTTGATGAACTCATCCAAATATTATTCGATTTTTAATAGCTATACATTTCTGGAAAGCGCATTAAATAACGCAGCCTACCGTGTGATTTAGTTAAAAAATAACGTTCGCTTTCGGGAAGAGTATAGGGCAAGAAATTGAAGATTCATGAGAAAAAAAAGAAAATGGTCACTTTAGGCGGCGTTATTACCTTCCCTGGGTAGTGTACCAAAAAACTGAATTCGATTTAGCGGTTAATTCTTCGTATGGGTGGGTATCAATTTTTTTTCTTGGGCAAAATCCCAACTTTTTTCAGACATAAATCTAAACATACCTTGAAATTCTGGGAATTTGCGCGGTTTTCGGTGTAGCTCCATCCAGTTTTTGGAAAAGTGAAATTTTTTTTTCAGTTTACTCACTCTAAAACATCCTATTTTCATATTCCGGTGCCGGAGAGAATATCTAAAAAAAAACTCATCTAATGTACATATGTCAATCATTCTTTTTTTGCCGCCATGCCGTGTCAAGTTTTGCTTAATTTAATGTTAAAGGGTTTCTCAATTATTTAGTTACGAAATCCAATTTTTAGGAATACAAGTTTTTCCAGTTTTCTTAAAAAGAATTTCCAGAAATATTTATAACTGTATAACTTGATGAACTCATCCAAATATTATTCGATTTTTAATAGCTATACATTTCTGGAAAGCGCATTAAATAACGCAGCCTATCGTGTGATTTAGTTAAAAAATAACGTTCGCTTTCGGGAAGAGTATAGGGCAAGAAGTTGAAGATTCATGAGAAAAAAAAGAAAATGGTCACTTTAGGCCGCGTTATTACCTTCCCTGGGTAGTGTACCAAAAAACTGAATTCGATTTAGCGGTTAATTCTTCGTATGGGTGGGTATCAATTTTTTTTCTTGTGCAAAATCCCAACTTTTTTCAGACATAAATCTAAACATACCTTGAAATTCTGGGAATTTGCGCGGTTTTCGGTGTAGCTCCATCCAGTTTTTGGAAAAGTGAAATTTTTTTTTCAGTTTACTCACTCTAAAACATCCTATTTTCATATTCCGGTGCCGGAGAGAATATCTAAAAAAAAACTCATCTAATGTACATATGTCAATCATTCTTTTTTTGCCGCCATGCCGTGTCAAGTTTTGCTTAATTTAATGTTAAAGGGTTTCTCAATTATTTAGTTACGAAATCCAATTTTTAGGAATACAAGTTTTTCCAGTTTTCTTAAAAAGAATTTCCAGAAATATTTATAACTGTATACTTATGTAAAATCGCAGCGTTTTTGAATAAGTAGACAAAAGGGTTAAACTTCATATCTTAAAAAAAAAAAATAAGTATGTATCAGTAATGTCAAACGATCGTGACTCACAACTTCAGTTAACCTACACTGAGAAAAAAATATATATATGGAGGGGTCAAAGAAATTTCTTCCCTATTTTGAACACTATTTTCTTTGTTTTGAGTAAATTTTCCATAAAACATGTTAAAAGGATTATAAAATAATGTTGTTTACATGCGTTGCCATGGTTTCGTATACATGTTTTAAAGAAATTCATACATGAAAATAAGGAAACATTTCCTAAGCGCCATTCCATTCCCAACTTGCCCTTGATTTGACTATTTAGGTATTTGACTTCTTTAATTTTGATGAATTGAATTCACTAACAAATCACCATGAAAACGAATTTGTTTGAATGTTTTTGAATATTCTTTCCACATTATTGAGAAAAATTACACAAAATAAAGAAAATTTTGTATTGGGGCGGGTGTTCAAAATAAGGAACATGGCAAATTCATTCACATGGCAATGGTACGTGATCAGCTGACTTCTTCTTCTTCTCGTTTTGAACTTGCCGTGTACAGAAGAATGTCAAACAAAGATATATTTGACTTTGAGTTTGACATTCTGATGGACAAAAACTTAAAGCGAATCGAGGCGAATGTTGCCGAATTCGCCCTGCCATTACCATAATGAATTTGCCTTGATAAGGAAAAACATGTCTTTGATCGAGAAAATTTTTTTTTTTTTTGAGTGTAGGAAATTAGAAGTAGCAGAATTTCCAACTCTCATTATGATGTCATTTTAAATACATACACACTTTTTCCACCAATTTAATTCCCAAGCAAATTAACAAAAATCTTTCGTAGTACACGAAAATATTAGTCGATGCGTGCTGCGCCTTCAACTTTCACTGCTCCTCTGGGCTATTTAATTAATTCATGAGCCTTTCATTGCTGTCGGATAAAACATAATGAGTTAAAGGCGTGGGTGGATGGAGGGGTAGAATGGGCTATAGAAAGCCTATTCTGAAACAAAAAAGTGTTATTACAATATGAGTTCGTGCAAGTTGTGTGGAGGGGAGCCAAACAGAGCAACCGAACAAACATACATAAGTAAAGCTCATAAAATATGAATAACCAAAAAATTGTAAACAATCATAAAAAAACATAAAGAAGGGGGGTGAAGAAACATATAAAGGCTGTAAATATTTGGTAAGTGGAGGTGTGTATGGGAAGGTTTGTGCAAGCTTTGCTCTATAAGAGTTTTTAAGAAATTTGTTTACGAGTATTTTGGCGTCGAAAAATTGTGTGTTTTCGGGATATTTACGGAATAAGCACAAAAGAAAAACATTTAATTTAATGCCACGCACGTTGCGGATATACAGTGGCGAGCATTAATGGATGAATGTTTCCCACTTCTGTGCTTATGTGTTCATAATACCTAATCCAAGCGCCTAATTTCAACCAATTTTTTTTATTAATTAGCATATATATTTTTTTAATAAAAAACATACAAAGAAATTTAATTCCATCTTGATTACCACGTTTTTCAGGGCGAAAAACTCAAACATCCACATTCATCCAATTTTGCTCGTGAGGAAAAAAATATTTGGTATGGAGTAATAATATTTCCTCCGTAGCCCCTTATATTTATTTATTTATTTTGGGGCTGTTTTAATGCGCGTTTGCATGCTTTCCTTTAGTTCTGCTATGGTTACCCTTGGTTTCTTGGCCCATTCGTCCTCAACTCGGGGCCAAAGTTGATTAAAATTTGTGGAAACTTTTTCGTACACAGCCATCCTCTTTTTTAAAAGTTCCATAGATTTTCGATGGGATTGGGATCCGGGCTTTGGGCAGCCCACTTTATCACACCAAATCATTGGCTAGGTAACCAGTTTCGCATGATTTTCGCCTATTTTTGGGATTACCGCCTTGCTGAAATAGCACCTCGTCTTCGGAATATGCGCTTATTCCGGCGAACTCAGGCAAATCTATTCTTGAAATATGGAGATAATCTTCCTTTTTCATAGCTCCACCTATTTTTATTAATGGATCAAGTTTCCATCAGGTGAAACAGCCCCAACCCCTATAATTTCCTCCACAGTTTTCTTCGCTTGGTGCCTTTGCAGTGTTTCATGTGGCCAGTGCCAAAAGTATTGTTTGCCATCCGACTGGAAGCAATTTATTTTTGTTTCGTCTGACCATATAACTCTTTTCCAGTCTGATAGCAAACAATACTTTTGGCACTGGCAACATGAAACACTCCAAAAAGACCAATTGAAGAAAACTGTTAAGCATGGAGGGGGCAATTTTATGGTTTGGGGCTGTTTAACCGGATGGAAACTCGATCCATTAATAAAATTAAGTGGAGCTATGAAAAAGGAAGATTATCTTCATATTTTAAGAATAGATTTGCCTGAGTTCGCCGGAATAGGCGCATATTCCGAAGACGAGGTACTATTTCAGCAAGGCGGTGACCCCAAAAATAGGCGAAAATCATGCGAAACTGGTTACCTAGCCAATGATTTGGTGTGATAAAGTGGGCTGCCCAAAGCCCGGATTCTAATCCCATCGAAAATCTATGGAATTTTTAAAAAAGAGGATGGCTGTGTACGAAAAAGTTCCCACAAATTTGAATCAACTTTGGCTCCGAGTTGAGAACGAATGGGCCATGAAATCAAGGGTAACCATAGCGGAACTAAAGGAAAGCATGCCAACGCGCATTAAAACAGGCCCAGAATATAAAGGGCTACGGAGGAAATATTATTACTCCATACCAAATAATTTTTTTCCTCACGAGCAAAATTGAATGAATGGGATGTTTGAGTTTTTCGCCCTGAAACACGTGGTTATCAAGATGGAATTAAATTTCTTTGTATGTTTTCTATTAAAATAATATATATGCTAATTAATAAAAAAAATTTGGTTGAAATTAGGCGCTTGGATTAGGTTTTATGAACACATAAGCACAGAAGTGGGAAACATTCATCCATTAATGCTCGCCACTGTATGTAGGTAATAACATTGGTGTGGAGTAAGCACATGTTGAGGTTATCTTTAAGTTCCTTTTTTAGGTTAATGCACATGCCTCTTCTTTGAGACTAAGCCTGTAAGCAAACTGAAACGAAGTGAAAACTAAAATGCAAAGCTTAGCGTATTACTAATGTTCCGAAAATTCATTAAAACTGCGTATTTTTTTCAGTGATATTAGGATAATTTTTTTATCTTTCTAGTCTCGAGTTTGGGTTCGCATTGGGTGACAAACGAAGTGGCTTTTACATCTTTTTTGATTTTCAAATTATTGAAGACTAGTGACAAATAAACAAATTTAACGGGGTTTTGTTGGAATTTAACTAAGGGTTTTATCACTTTGAAGACTTCTACTTTGTATTTTATTACATATCGATGACCAATATGGTTTTCTTGAGCGGCATATTGCACTTTATTGCTCCATAATTTTGGAATAAAGTTCTAACGATTTCACGATAGTTAGGGTCCCTTTTGTTACTGCTTAGAGCAGTTTTAAACAAACTGGTTGTGTATTTCTAAATTTTCTCCAAAATTAATTTCTTGAACCCGATAATTTCCCTGCAAACGTAGATGCTGAAAGTGATGAACATGGCGAGAGATTTCATCAGAACTTAATAGTTTTTGAAAGGCGATATCAAGGATCTTGGAACAAGGATATGATGGGAGACAAATCCAGAAAATTACAAAAGAATAGACAAAAGTACTTACATCCCTCATTATTTATCCTCTCCTTAAAATAGCGAAATCCATTAATTTTTTTATTCAATTAATTCTTTATCCTATTGATCACTGTTTTGAGAGACAATGTGCACTTCAAAACTCATAATAAATGGAAAGAAATAATGTTAAATGTTACTCCTTAATAAAGTTTTATAAAGAAACGGAAAATGCTTGGTTAAGAACTCTCAATAAAAATAGGTAAATATAAATACTGATACATCCCATTATTGCAAATTAGTCTCAAAATGTTCACATTTAAATTCTTTATGGGATAGATAGGAGTCGGATCTGAAATTCCTTATACAAACTTAGATTTTTTCATTCTTTTTGCCATTGTAACCAAACTACTTGACCAATTTTTAAGTGCAAAGGCAAAAAATGTTTGTTGGGATTCTCTTTACCAGTTCTTATTAGATGCCAAATCGCTACGGTGGCTAATACAATTTTTTATGCACTTATGTATGTATGTCATGCAATGTCTTGTATATACGGTTTTTTCTACATTTTTACCGATATCTCAGAAACAGGGTCTGCCACAAAAAAATGGATATGCTATTCGGGATCAGCGTTAAATTTCGTTTTAGAAAAGTATAGTTTTATATTTTTGGTGGTTAAAGTTGATTAAAAATTGTCGAAAAGCCAAAACAAAAAAAAAGAAATCGAAATAACGAAATGAAAGTAAAAAATTTTTAAAAAACCTTCTCCTGAACATTTTTGAATTTGGCCTTTACATCTTTCCGGCGCATACGGCTCGATATGCACGTATAAGAGCCACCCTAATGCCCGTTGAATACTTTCATTGCTGAAACATGTTTCAAAGCCGGCCTTTTGCATTTCCTTTACTTGCAAACACCTACAAACATATTTTTTATTTTGCGGAAAAAAATTTACATTTTATACGTCACACTCCAATAACAACAAAAAAAAATACGAAATGGAATTTCTTCACTTGCAACATCACAGACATTTCGAGTGCTTTTCTGTTTGCCTTTTGTCCCTTTTGTATGAATTCATTTTATTTTCTTGCATTTGAACATGTATAAAATATTAATTTGTCTGCTGTTTTAGGGCTCTTGTTTAACAAATGTACTAACAGACATGTAAGGCATGGTACACATGTATGATTTACATAAGGAGAAACAAAATGTTTTACCTTACTTTTTGTTGTTGTAAAACCATTTCAAAATCAGCTGTATGCGCTCCAACCAACCACCCGCGTTGGAAAGGGGCGTTGCGGCGCCTCGCTAACTGTCAGTTGGATATTCCCGAGCACATTCCGTTGCAGTAATCATATTCACGCAATTGACATTCCAAAACAAATAGAAAACATGCCTACGTAAATATGCACATATTACATATATTCTGAGAAATTCCTTCGAGACAATTATGACTAAGTTGTCATATTCAAATGAATGGCATTCGTGAAAATGATGGCAATACTGCTCCAAGAGAGAATATGATTTAAAATGAATGGAAGTGTACATATGTGTACATCTGCAAATAATAACTGCAGCCTATCGATATGGCTGAACGATAATATTTTGCAGATGTTAACATTCTATTCTAAGATTATAGTAGATAAAAGCCACAGTTTCAAATACTCAACTCAAGGGCTGCCTGAGCTAGTAAAGGGTTAAGATTCAGAGAAAGAAGTTTTTTATGTCGATTTTTTCTGCTTAAAAATTGGTAAAGTGGCGCAAAATTAAACTATCCAAATGTATGAAAGTTATTATGTAAATTAACTCGTTTTAAATTACACTTGTTTAGACTTATTAATTATAGAATGTTTCTTAGTTTTATTTTTCTAATCAATTTCAATTACATATTGCAGTAGTAATACAGATAAATAGTATATAATATTAGAAATAATATATAAGTTATCTATCGTGACGTTACCTTCTATTGAACCCTCAAATTAACTCATTTCCTTCGAGCTCTTCCGCGGAATCCTGAATCAGGAACAGCCTCATTGAGAATATGCAAGTATGTACTATCTGACTGTAACCGGTCAAAGGTCATATAATAAACCAGAAAAAACAAAAAAACAAACTTTGAGACGACCTGTTCTACATCTTGAATTACATACTAATTAGTAGCATTGCTGACTGTATTTAATTAAAAAAAAAAAAAAAAAAATCTTGCCATAAAATTCCTTCCTTCAGCCTTCGTCTTTCCACAGACACTCCGCAATTACAGTCAATTAAGATATTAGACCAAGTGAAACTAAAATAGAGCGCCGTTAGAAAGATGGTGTAATTGTGCAATTACATAAACAATAAAACAAAAAATGAAAAGAAGGGAAAAGAGTGATTGAAATGGACTGTGAGAACGAATCTCAACAAGCTCGGTTAATTTAATATTAGAGACTTAGCGAAATTTATGTGAATGGCATCCATACATCAGATTGACTATCGAGACAAAATATGAGGAATATTTCAAATCAAATAATGGATCTTCAAGTTAACTGAGGGATTATTCATCGCCGCATTTTAGCTGCCACCCGTATTGTGTAATTTTAGATTATTTCATGAAAATATCTTCCGTAAAATATCGCTTGTGTTTCGCATAAAAAAATTAATGTGCCGAGAAGTTATGACATGAGCGAAGAAAAATATTAAAAATAATTAAGTTAATAAATAAAATAATTCAAATGTACATATGTACATATTTGAATACATGCTCTAACGGTTGCACTTCCAATGTCGTCATTTGATCCAGACATTTGATAACCATTTGATATGCCAATAACCAACCACAATTGTCAAGCTACAAATAGACGGGAAGCCTTTGAACTTTGGCTGGGCAATGGAGCGAATGTGATGGACGAGCCAGAAATGTATGTATGACTAACAAAACAAAGCTTCCAGCGTTTCTCTTTTTTGTTTTACTTTCAATTACTTCCTCGCTATATGTATACTTTATGCTTTGATATTGGATATATATGTATGTATGTATGTAGTTTATTTTTTGGAGTAATTAAGTGTGAATAATGAATGAATGAATGCTGGCAACATAAACTTCGTAAGCATTTAATTCAATTATGCGAATTAAATTTATTTGATCCGAGAAAATGACGACGATCTGCGTATTTGATTGAGAAATATGAGAATAACATACACAATCCAAGAGGAAGTTGTGATACATTAATGAAGCAAATGAAGTGACAAATTTTATGTAAATGCATGCATATGTATTTATACATATGTATATATATACAATAAATATACATAACACAGCATTAAAAAAAAACAAACATTTTTATGAGGTTGCTGAACTCTGCAGAGAGTTTGAGACAATAGAGCAGAAAATAATACACTAAGTACTGCTACCATTCGTGCCTACTGCTTAAACGCCCCTTTTGTCTATATGTGAAAAAGCAATTGCAATCAGTAAAAGAGATGCCAAAGTTTTACGAAAGAGCCTCTTAACTTTTGGTGATAGTTGAGCAGAGAGCTGCGTGCTATATAAAACTATATAATTCCTGCTAAGCATGTTTTTCATAGCGCAAACTAAATGTATTTAAATCATAGAATACTGAATCCTTAATGATTTGATTATGAAGTACCTATCACAAATTACGCTGTATTGTGGAACGACTTTCCGTCCTCCATTCGTGCGTTCGTGAGAAGGAGAAAAGATACTGAAGATAGCATGTCGCCGAAATCGGTTTATGGCCAAATCAAACTTTACAAGGGATGACGAAAATTTGTTCCACGATACATCGCAATGCTATCCTGTCGGAAAAAGAAACCAAGAAAAAGAAATTATTTGAAAATTACGTTAACAGTTTCTTCAGTAGTTGACGTAATAAGAGCTGTGACTCAGCATTGTCTATTGTTAAAGAACGGTACGCCTCAAGCAAACTCGATAAAAATACTAAATACCATTGGAAAACATCTATAATAGAAATTCTATTAAATGTTTTTCTATTGTGCTATTCACAACAGTTCATTTACCTACGCAACTGTGTTATCCTTTTCATACATATGTATGAGTATGTACATATGTACATAGATAGGTACCTATCTCATAAGAAAGAAGAAATCAGTATAAACTTGGCAACAAGGCGAAGCACCAAGCAAATCCTACACTCAGAGAAAAGTTGCGTACTAAATTCAAGCTGTGTCGTACTTGATTGATGTATTACAGAAATTAAAGAAAAATAAATTAAATTTAAGTTTCAACAAGCTTAAAACAAGATAAAAAACTGCAAAAATTTGATTTAAGTATAATATTCTTGATTTTATAATGAAATTCTCAATATAATTATAAGCATTCTTAAAATAAGATTGGGCAGGCTTGAATCAGTAATGGGTTGTGCTCAAAATAAGTTTACATACGCTTTTTTCAAAACTGCACACTCTTAATCAGAGATGTAGAATAATTATTATTTCATTTTCAAATTATAAAAAAGTCTCACAAATTTCCTTCCCAATCCGAATCAGTATTTTGTCAAAATTTTTTTTCTGATGGAAATGATAAAAATTTTCTATAATTATTATTCAGAAACTTATATTTTAAAAATCTTTCCATAATACATAATTATTTCAAATATATTTTTTTTACGTCTTCAAAGACTTTTTCATTGAGACAAAGTTCAAAAAAGTCTCAGAAAATTTTCAATAACTTTCATATAAGTCTAAAATAAGAATAACTTTCATATAAGTACTTCAAAAATCAAGCAAATTTCCAATTTGAAATTGTATGAAAGACTTTTATTGAAGATATAAAAAATAAATTTGTTACTCAAAATAATTACTTAAAGATATTTTTGAAATTCGTCTCAATGAAAAAGTTTTTGAAGACTCAAAAAACAATTTGTTACGGATAATAATTACTCAACTTTTCAAATTCGTCTCAATATAAAAGTCTTTGAAGATATAAAACAAAATTTCTCATTTATAATAATTACAAAAAGGCTTAAAAAAAATATCTCAGAAATAATTATTATGGAAAGATTTTTAAAATATGTTTCTTTCAATAATTATTTTTTGATTTTTATTTTTTCTCTTATAATAATTACAACTCTGCTCTTAATATAATATTTATAAAAAATTTTGTTCTAAAAATAAGAATACATTCTTGATTTTGCCATTTTCAAGGTTAACAGAGTTTCATGACGCTTTTTTTCCCGGAGTGTAATGTAATGCTTTGTTGCCAAGTTAAGTACTATTCATAAAACCGCACCTGCGGCATGTTTTTGAGCACTCAGTACAGCGAATGCAGCTCGGCTATTCAATGCCAAACGAAGTTTACGCGCCTAAATATATGCATTTAAAATTATATTTATACTATTATGTACAACAACTTATGCACTACTCTTGCAAGCCAATCACGAACTACAAAATGGTTGAGCTAAACATGTTTTTGTTTTGGTTTTTCTTTTGTGCTTTTGTTGCTCGGCCGTTATGTTGCATGTTTTGCATATACATACTTACTTTTTTTTTTTGCTTCCGCAGACACTTCTTTGAACACTTTTTTTTTCAAACATTTTATTTTCGAACTCAAGTCATTCAGGCCAAAGTTATTAAGAATATTAGATTTACATGCATACACACACATACATATGTATATGAGTATGTAAGTATCAGTGGCGGACCTAATATAAATTGCCTGGGCAAGCCTATGTGTGAAGCATAACCATTAGCCATTTATGTAATTTCCTTTGCTGTATTATTTAAAAGTCTGATTGCGTTCCGTCATTGACTTTGATTTAGAGTTCTCGATTTCTTTTTAACATTTTCGAGTGGCCCGAATAAATGCTTTTCAATGCTCGAACGCTCGTTTGTTTGTTTATTACGCGTATGTTTGTACGGGCATTTGAACAATTCGGGTATTTGAAGATCGTTTTGTTCTCGTTTATTTTTTTTTGTTTGTTTTTTTCATATGTATATTTTATTTTTGTTTTCCTGATACACATTTTTTTGTTTGTATACTCAGAGAAAAGGAATCAAAAATAAAATTTTTATTTTTATAATGGACGTTTTTAACCAAGTCATTTTTATTTTATCAATGAAAATTTTTAAATTAAAAATTAAATTTTTTAAATTAAAATGTATTTAGGATTTAAAAAGAAACATGTTTAAATTAAAAATTAAAATTAATGGAATAAAAACGAAAGTTTTTCCTTCAAAATCTCATAGTGCTTAAAATAAAAATAAACATTTTTAAATTAAAATTGTTTTTTCTTTATTTTGCAATTTTACTCTGAACATTTTTAAAATAAAAAATTTCGTATTTACATAATTCTTAAATATAAAAACGTGCGCTAGGGAAATCTTATATCGACGGAAATTTCAGCAGTAGCAAGTGTATTTGCTTATTGCCTAAAAAATGGGTGCTTTAGTGTTTGAAAAACTGAGGTCCTATTTGATTTCCGCCGCTTTTTAAAATTATCTTGATATTGTGCCAATAGTCGCCAAAAATCACAATCAACCTTTTTATTATAATCTGGTATTTGATATTTATGTTTGCATGCACATGGAGATGTAAGAAATTATGTGCTTAAGTATGTACCTACATGCAAACGAAAACCAAATCAAATATGCATATGGCTGTGAATACTGAACTTTTGAATGCCGAAACCAGCTTCATATTCGCATACAATTTTGAGGTGAAAAATAAAAAAAGTGCTTTGCTAGTTTTTTTTTTTTTCAATTTAAGTCTGAAAATAAGCAATTGGTTTCTCCTTAGCGAAAGCGAGAAAACAAGCTATGTTAATCTGTTTTGAAAGCCACGAAAAAGCTAATGTGTGGAAACGTTGAAGCATGCTCACTGTGCTGTGATTGGCTGTACAAACCAAATACACATTGTGAGGTGGATTGGTGGTGTACTTGCGCTATTTTCTTAGCAGGCTTTTAGGGGCATGTTACAGTGGGGGCTATATTATTGAGAACTTAAATAGTACACACATTTAAAACGTAAAATAACCAGATTTTAAAGAATTTCGTATGAAATGAACGAAAATGTGTACGCAAGCCGGGCTTCTCGGCTTGTATGAAGCGACCGCCTCTGGTAAGTATATATGTATTTGGTAAGTAGCCAAGAGAATGGTAAATATTTCCTTAGTTTGCCTTTGATCGAACGGAAGTGACTGTAATAAATATAAAACACGCTTGCTTGTGCTACTATTTTTCTATTATTAGACGTACAATTAAGTACATTTGTGTGTAAATCGGTTGTAACTGTGCCGTCAATGTACTAAGCATGTGCACATACATATGTATATTGATCATGCAATAATGAAACAGGCGATTGCTTTTTCTTTCATTCATGGCACTTTTTTCGAAGTTTCCTTACCTTTTTTTGGAGAAATCGTGACTTATTAAAGCAATATATGATGTAAAGGTTAAAATAATAATAATATTTATATGCATAATGTTGCCTTTGACACTTCAGTGGGCCGCTATAGCAACTTCACACTTACCTGAAAGGAGAAGAAAGAAAAATCTAAATTAATAATATATTGCAACTGGTTATGATTTGTAAAAAAAAATAAACACAAATACAAATATAAAATCTAATTCTTAATATTCACAGATCGTTTCCTGGACTGTTTTGAAAAAAAAAAAAAAATAAAATAAAAGTTAGCCAGGTGCTCGATCACTTCCGAATGGCGACCCTCTCAAGAAGTAGAATAGGTATAAAAATTCTGAATATATATACATACGAGTACTCAAAGCAATTTATATAGCACTCTTAAGATTTTAAAAAATTTCATTTCATTTTTTAAATTCTTGGAATAAACGCAGGAGCCAAATTTTGGTTAACATCTTAGCATCTGACAAAAAAAACGGCAAGGAATGTACGGAGTAAGAAATGCAATAAATGCTACATATATATTCATATATGTATGTATTTTCGTTATATATTTTTATTATTTCATTTTTATTTTTTCACAGACGCCTGGTATATATGTTTACACCTGGAGAAGCTAATTCAATCGTTCAAACCTCCATCAACCTCAGTTTTTTTTTTTCCTTCTATTTTCAACTGCTCAAGGCAGCAAGAGAATGATGCCATTGCATTACGCTTTTCTTTTTCAACCTCTCACTTCTCTGACATTACACTGACGTGCGTGCGTAATGCTCGTCCTTGCCTAGCAACCCCGAATTCCTGTTGCCACATACCATTAGAAAAATATATGCCACAGCCAGTGTGCACTCCAACATTGCATCACATTGCAATTGTTTTTCTTCCCACATAAATACTTGTTCATTCATTCATTTATTTACGTGTTTTATTTTCCGACGTAAAAAGAAATAATGAACAAAAAGGAATAATTGCAAATGCGAGGGGTTAGGATTTTTGAAGGACGTAGTAAGCAACATGCATTACCCGTTGATGCTAATGGTAATGATGACGCAAAAGCTTCTGCATCTGCATCGGCGGGCACCTTCATCCTTTGCTCATCTGCGCCACGAAGCAAACAGCATTTCTTGCTCTTCTGGCAGCGTGATTATTCGTCTGTTTGCCAACGAGTGGTGTTTCATTTTACCTACATATTTTTTTATTCAACAATCCGATTCAACTCTTTCATGCCGGCAACACGCGCTCATCTTTTAACGATTTAACCTTACCTTGACTAACTCTAAGCACTTGACTCTCAATCGACGTCAATGTGTATTCCTGCCAACATAATAGGGGTATTCGCTATCCCTAGCAAGATAGCAAGATAGCACGGATTGCAAATATCCTAGACCAAAATATGCTACACATAGAGAGCACCCCATTGCACAGTCGTAGGAAATTTTAAGAAGCAGCTTTTCTTTTTAGCCAAAGGGACGCGTTCATCACTCACTTTTTAATAAATAAATCATTTTATTTTAGTAAATTTAATAAATACACATAAAAAATAACATTTTAAGCAATATTCGAATGCTCAAATTGAAATTGAAATTAGCAATTGGCGAATGTCAGCTGACGCAGGGTCGCAATTAATTTCCTACACTTCATAGCAAATAAATATACATAGGTTTTGGTGTAGCATATTTTTGAGGTCTAGCATATTTCTGTGCGCCTGTATTTTGTTGTTGTGCGTTGTAAAACTTTGCAATCCGTGCAATCCGTGCTACGTGCTAGGGTTATGCTATGGATAGCGAATACCCCTAATATGTACATACATATGTATAAAAATATGTACTTATGTAGTAAGTATTTGTTGGTGGTTTGGTAGTTTGTTGGCTTCGTCATAAGCCGGCCTTTTATCTTAGTTAATGTTGTATTTGTGGGCTGGGTTGGGTGTGGTCGACTGAGGGTTAAAGCTGCAGGATGTCTCTATTTCTGTGCTACTGAAGTGATGAAAAAATATGTATGTATATGTACATATGTATCTCTGCATGAAGCATCTCACATTTGATAGCTCAAAGCCCCTGTAAATTAGCAAGTTAAACTATATGCATGTAAAGGCTTTTTCTCATTTTTTAGCCAATACGAAATTATGTATTTTGGTTTAAAATTGAATAACTACGTAGTTAATTGGTACAGAACAGAGCTTCCCGAGTTTCCCAAACACCAAATTTATGGTATGCATCGATAGAGCTGGGCGTCAGGAGTTAAAGTTTGGCAAATCTCAATTTTGGCATAGGCAGTTATGCAAGTTTCACTTAGGCGGTTATGAAGTTTAAACGACGATATCTATTAAGTACTTAGTAGGTACTTATGTAAGTACATATGCATGCATGTATACCACAACAACAAGCAATACACCAGAAAAACGTATTAGCAAAATGTGGCACTAATTTGCAGTGAAGGAATTCGTTTGGAATTCTCAACCTAGAGTTATTGTTTCAATTATTATATTGTTTTCTTTGTTTGGTGGGGGAGTTTGTAATGTTGTTGTTAATGTTGTTGTGGCAAGTTTCGGCGTATTTATAGGAATTTCGACGTGGTGTACATTTCTAACAAAAATAGAAACAACAAATTAATTTATTGAAAGCAAACATTTGCTTAATTTTTCCACAACGACGACAAGTTGCACGCCACAACATAGTACTTACATACATAATTGGATTTGTGGATTCATGTTGCTTTTCGTCTGCACAATTCTCCAGTTTTCTCCGCTGTTGATACATGCATTCATATGTATGTATTTACATATGTACATAGTACTCCACCTCTTCTCCTAGATAACTATATGCTCCAAAATATGCATAATTAATGAGATTACATGGGATATATGTAGCTAAGCATACGTGCATGCATATTCGATATTATGCGCACACACGATTCGACGCAGCAAAAAGTGCGATTAATGCGGGACGTGTCCGGGATCAATCGCAAGGGAGCATGCGTCTAATACCATTTTATATACCTTTATATGGAGTGAATTGATCGCATTTGTTCGAGCATGTGCTATGAAGAGACTAATTCGTCAATTTGTATACGCGAACGGGTACAAATGTAGATTAATCGCTTTCATCGCGAACGGTTACAAATGAAGATTTTTCAAAATTTTTCAGTTGTTAGCCAAGGCTATTTTGTATAACAATCTTTAAAAATTGTAAATGTTCATGCATATTTAAATAAAGATTATATAAAGTTTTACTATTGTAAAAAACTCTCTTCGATAAATTAAAATAAAAAAAAAAAATGTAAGTTTTCAGCGTAATGTAAAAAAAATTTTAAAGGATAAGCGAATTTAAATTAGCTATTGGCCATTTTTTTAATGAAGAAAAATTGAAAAAATTTTTTTGGTAGAAGTTATGGATCCATTTCGGAGACCACCACATCCCCTCATCAGACTTCTTCAAGCGGCCTCAACCGAGAATCGAACTTAAGTCGTTCGATTGGTAGTCCATTGTCTATACCATTGAGCTACCACCGCCGTCAGCTTTGTTTCGCTTAAATTTAAATTTTCCTTCCATTACAATCCACATACCAACAACAGTAGCTTAATGACACTCTGCCTTTGCTACCTAGTATGTTGGTGCGATTGTGTGTTTGGTTTGTACAAAGTTCTAAAGCTATTAACAAGCAAAGCTTTTGTACAGGCAATGCTTGTTGTACAGGCAATGCTTGTTATTAACAAGCATTGCCTGTACAAAAGCTTTGCTTGTTTATAGCTTTAGAACAGCGATGCGCAGCCTCATGGCCCGCGGGCAGACCAGCTGTTTGCGATTCACACGTTTACTCACCGATTGTCACTAATACAGACAAATAAAGAGCGTAAAACGAGCGCTTACGATGGGACCAGGCGATCGTCGCTTAGCAAAAAGAATTAATTTGCCTTCGACTGTCGTGAAAGCAAGTGGTCGTCGCTTGAAATTCTTTTGTTTTATTTGCAGAAGCCAGACAACAAACAAAACTATCAAGAGTTTGCATATAACATACATACGTATGTATTTGTATACGTCCGTTGTTTCATAATTTCGCAAGGCGTGCGCAGCATGACCCTGCTCGCTCAACATCTGCATGCAGACTGATTATTGTTTGTCGTTTTCCACTTTGGCCTACAGTAGGCGCCAGCGTTGCCACTTTTAGTACTTTCGTACCAAAACTGGTACTTTGAAAATGATTTGGTACGTTGGTACGTTGCTTTTGATTTTGGTACTTTTCCCTTAAAAGCAACGGTTTGGGAAAACAATTTGCCGTATTAATAAAAACCAAGCAAATGCTTTTACTCAAGATTTTAAACATCTGACATTAATTTGTATGAACCAAATTTCAAAATTTGAGTAAAATATCTGAAGTCTTAAGTAAAAGCAAATGCTTGGCTTTTATTAATATGACCCAATGTTTATTTATTTCCATCTATTTTCTATTTTTCTATATATTATTTTTGTTTGTCCACTAAAAGAACAGTACTTATGTTGATTAATTACATCGCCAACACGCGATAGATATCCCAAAGACGTAGATGTTATGAAATCGATACAATTCTTGATCACTAAGCATGACCCAACTTTAATGGTCGTAGCATTATGCCACCAAAAATTACCGTGTATTTTGTTAGAGCTTCTTGGCAAGTAGTTGTCAAAATCAGCAAACAAATTGTATGGAGGGAATAAGATAACTCAGTTTGAAATTGTGTGCTGTGACACTTGCTCCTAGAGAAGAAAAAATCAGCTGATGGCATGCTACAGCCACTGTTAGTCAGCCCTGATCAATACTCAATAAATATACATATATCAAGCAAGTTTTAAATGGAAATAGAGTGATGGAGATGTAAAAAGTTAAATTAATTTAAAGCGCGATAATTTTAGGTTTGTTTTCTTTAATTTTCTAATACTCTTTTTTTCTTTTTGTCAACGTTAATATCGCACCCTAAATCATTAAGTGACACAACTCAAAATTTTTTGAAATTGGTTTTTTATCATAAACCGGTACACAGAACATATCTCTAGCGGTAGCAAAAAAAAAAACTTTTCAACGGTGTCCCTTTTGACTGAAAAATAGCAATTATACTTCATTGCTTGTGGAGAAAAAAAGTGTTTTTGCTCCTGAAAAATTTTGAACTTTGAGTTGTGTCAATTTATAATTTAGGGTGCGATATATTGAAGTTAATTTTCCATTAAAAAATAATAAATGAAAAAACAAACCATTTGTCTACTACGACTGTTACCACGAAAAATTTGTTTGGTACTCTCAAAAGCAATTTGGTACGTTTTTTGGTACGAGGAAAAATATGTTAGTGGCATCACTGGTAGGCTCACCAATACACACTAATTTTTGGAGATTGTTTGAATGTGTTTGTGTGCCCATCCCTGCTTTAGAACTTTGTACAAACCAAACACACAATCGCACCAACATACTAGGTAGCAAAGGCAGAGTGTCATTAAGCTACTGTTGTTGGTATGTGGATTGTAACGGAAGGAAATTGAAATTTAAGCGAAACAAAGCTGAGGGCGGAGGTAGCTCAATGGTATAGACAATAGACTACCAATCGAACGACTTAAGTTCGATTCTCGGTTGAGGCCGCTTGAAGAAGTCTGATGAGGGGATGTGGTGGTCTCCAAAATGGATCCATAACTTCTACCAAAAAAATTTTTTCAATTTTTCTTCATTAAAAAAATGGCCAATAGCTCATTTAAAGGATATTTTTGATAATATTTTGTTAAAATTATTATTCATAGTTGTTATTAAAAGAAAGGGTGTTCAATTGGTTTTACCTGTTGTTATACAATTTTTTAAATACACTGCATACTTTTGTAAAATGTCTACCTTTAATTAATCTAGATTTGCACCCGTTCGGTATGGAAGCGATTAATCTACATTTATACCCGTTCGGGTACAATCGGGGACTAACTAAAACAAAAAAAAAAAACAGTGCCATCCAAACTAAGGTAAAAAAAAAAGAATTTTGTATGAAAAATTTTAATTAATTAAAAATGGAAAAGGGTTGCGCTTGAGCTACAAATGAGTTTTGAATCAAATAAAGATAAATTTTAATAAAAAATATCATAAAGTTAAAAATATTTTTGCATTCTCGAGTAGATAAAATACTAGAAAACTGTAGATTTTCGACAGTAGCGGGAACTCCTAGTACATATTAATAAATAATAATAATATAATACAATGGCGCTATTATAACTCTGACGTGTTTTATGGCCGAGCTTCTCTCCCAATTCGAGGTGTGCTCCTTTTTGTTTTTCCTACTAATTGGGTGGACCTACAGTTTTATGCCGGCTCCGAACGGCGAATGCATTTTTTGTGAGAAGCTTTTTCATGGCAGAAATACTCTCGGAGGGTATGCCGCCCACTGCCGAGAGGTGACCGCTGCTCTTAAAAAATCCGATATTTGGATTTTTACCAATTAGAAAAAAGTTTTTTTTTGGTGTTTTGCTCGGACTGTGGTTTGAACCCGAGATCTCTGGCATAGCAGGCGAGCACTCTACCCACTGCACCACAGTGGCCACATATTAATAAATGCACAATACATAATAAATAATAGTCTATTATTTAATATTTATTAGACAATGATTGTTGCATATGCATACCTACGCTGATATCTACAGATGTATGCAAGTGGGATCGTTGGCCTATTTGCCTTAATATTATAAATCAATTAAAAACTCTCTAAATACAGTTGACTTAGGCGTTCATTATTAACAAATTTTCCATAAGTACATACATATAAAATTTAGCAAGATAAACACGCATTGTTTTATAGCGAGTGACACTCTTACGACAAATTGCAGTTTTGTTAAATCTAAAAATATTACTTGAACTGTTCAAGCTTGATTTTTGAACGGAAGTGGGTTTAAGTGACTTAACTAAATGAACTGAAATCACCGCTTTTAACGAAATATGTCATCAAAATTAAAAAAAAAAAAAAATGGACGTATGTATTATCATATTTAATCAAATGATTTTTTTACTTATGCACATACATATGTACATGAAAATATCAACAAAAAAAGAATACATATTATGTATATCCATTTGAACACAAACATTTTACATTATCATTGACACCAATCATTTTTCCCGCTGGTATTCAGTTTAATGGCATGCCATAATTACATTTTTATGGTTAGTTTTCCTCTTTAATGCTTCCGTTAGTGTCATTTTATAATCATTGCACACAAATCAAAAAGTGCATATATGTACATATATTTTCATTTTCTTTTTTATTTATTTCACTCCTTTTTTATGCGTAGAAGAATTTTGATTTATTTCCTTTCACTAATAACCTGAAATATACCTAAATGGAGATACATCTATATCTATACTATCTATATCTATATCTATACTAATCTATACTAATTATATAAAATTGATTGTATGGAAAATGTATTTCTGAGACTTTAATACCTTTTTCCCGGTTTTTATTTCGAAAAACTCAAAAAAGCGCAAACATAGACAGATTCGTTTGGTCATTTGCCGTGTTCAGTGGAGGCGTCGCAGTCGTGCCAGGCAGCGCAGCGCAGGCGACTCATGTTTGTTTTTGCACGATTTGTTGTTTGTCTCGGTGGCAATCAAAAACCTGTTTGCACATGCATATTATGCTATAACTCAAGAACGCCTGCACCTACACGTGCGATATTGGTATCAAATGAAAGGTGTTGAGCCGGACTTCAACATAGAGTTATTTTCATTGTGATGCCTAGACATCCTCCCCAGTCTGGGTAAGAATGTGGACCCAGATGACTCCGGAATGTTTTTGAACGATATTGGTATGAAATTAAAGGTATTGAGCAGGGCTTTAACACAGACCTATTTTCTTTGTGATTTCCATGCCGGGTCTCCTGATATGGGTCAAAAGGTGGATCTGGATGACGTCGGGATGTGTCTGAGCGATATTGGTATCGAATGAAAGGTCTTGATCTGGACTTCAATATAGAGCTATTTTAATTGTGATGTCTAGGCCGGGTCTCCAGATAAGGGTCAACAGGTGGACCGGATGACCCTCGAATATTTCTGAGCGATATTGCTACTGCTAAATGAAAGGTATTGATGAGGACTTCGACGTAGAATTATGTTATTTGTGATGCCTGTGCCGGGTCTACAAATATGGGTCAAAATGTGACCCTGGATTAACACGAAATGTTTCGGAGCAATATTGGTATGAAATGAAAGGTTTTAAACAAGGCTTTTATGTGGAGTTCTATTCATAATGATTCCTAGGCCGGATCCCCAGATCGGACCCGAATGTTTTTGAGTGATATTGGTACCAAATGAAAAGTGTTGGGAACTGCTTCAATATAGCGCTGTAGTGATGGCTAGACAAGGTCATCAAGTGGACCCAGATAACCCCGGTATAACTTAACTTAACTTGGGTTGACTTGGCTTGACCTGACTTGACTTGACTTGGCTTGGCTTGACTTGACTTGAATTGACTTGAATTGACTTGATTTGACTTGAGTTGACTTGACTTTGGTTAACTATTATTCCTCATTGCGAAGCAACGGGTATTTGCTAGTAAATTAATATTTCCATACAGCCGCGTCTATTGAAAGTCATACATACATATGTACATATGTATGCACTGGTGGCCTGTTTCTATAGCTTTCTTCAGTTGTGTGCAGATTAAGTGACTTGTGACTGATCGGAAATGCGTTTTCAAAAACGAATGTACTGCTTATCGCTAGCAGGTTAACCAACAATTTAGAAATTCTAATAAATAATTGCATTTATTGAATGTTCAAAATCTTACAACTTAATCCTACATCTGCTATGTAAAACTGAGTAAGCATAAATACCTTTTTTTCGACTCCTTTACGACAACAATTACTCACCGTCTGGGTCAAGCAAAACTTTTCATATTTAAAATTAACTTGTTCGTCGTGCATGAAAAGTTTACCAAAAAAGTCTTGCTGCTGACTACCAAGTACAAAAATAAAATCATTAAAAAACGAAGTCAACAATTGGTAGAAGTTTTGCAAGAAAAATAGAAGAGGAGCAGCTGTTGCACAAATATTTGTAGAAAACAGTTTAATTATTTTTAAACTCTTGCCTGAGTGAAAATTACAGCTTTCAAAGATGACAAAGTTAGGCGTAATTCAGCTGGAAAATTAGAAAGAAGCAGCAGTTAAATATCGATGAAGACAAGACGGATGACTGAGAGTGGTTGCTATTGCATGTTTTTCAACACAATGGAGCTCTAATCAAGTTTTGGTATTCGCAAGTGAACTTTGGTGAGTTTATAATGTATCATGCAAACATTTGAAGCCGATCTACAGCGGAGGGAACTTTCATTAGGTAAAGCGTTAAACACACAAAAAAGTAGAATGCACACAATGCAAAAAGGACATGAAGCTGGAAAATAAACAATTAGCAAATAACACCAAAACAAACATGCAAATATCTATGAAACATCTTTGGAAAAAATAGGTACCAAACAAATATTGATTTAAGCTAAGCAAGCCAATGTGATAAAACACCACTAACACGTTTTTTTTTTTTGTAAACAGTTAAACTGTGGTCAGTTTAAGCAAACTCATTTGAATATGCTAGAAATGTACGTACATGCATATGCCTGCTCAAAACGTAAAACGTAAAACACGTGACGCGACAAAACGCAAAGACGCAGATAGACAGGTGCTGTCACAAGTACGTGCACAGGTAAAAAACAAAAAAATAGAATGTGTGTGCAAACATGGAAATTAAGGCACTCATGCTGATACTTGCATAAATATGTATATATACAAACATATGTACATACATACATAAATAGGTTTGTGCGTTAAAATGGGGTGATTGCGTCGTACGTACATATTGCCAATTTGGTGTCATTTCCGGTGACATACAAAGCTGTTGAGAAAAGCAGGTGGGCGGCAAGTTCGAATACAAAAGAAAACCGAGTAGCAAATAGAAGTAAAAACTCTGTTTTATTTAATGTGTGTGGGTGTGTGTAACGGATGTGTGACAAAATACAAAGAATATGCGAAACAAAATGTGAAAAATTGATTTTTATTAAAGCTTTGCTGCTGAACTCAGCTTCAAATGACTTTATTAAGCAAAACAAAAAAAGGAAAAATCAATGGAACTTGAGAAAAAACATACATACATACATAAATACTATGCATGGATGTTTAAAGCGAATGAGTCATCAAAAATGATGCAATGTTGAGCCAAAACGTTTTTAGTATACCCTGGAAGTGCTTCTATAGCTTATTTGGTAGAGTACTTGAGTTCTATGGAAGAGGTTCCGAGTGTCGGGCCAGCAAATTGCCCTGACCACTCGCTTTAAGTTTAGTTTCGCTACGAAAAACAATTTGCCATTCACAAAAAATGCATCTGCCGTTCGGAGTTGGCATAAAATTTCAGATCCACGTTCATAATTCAAGCAGCACGTTACGAATTCGGAGAAGCTTGGCCTAAAACTAGTTGGAATTATATTCGCGCCAAAGTATTGTACATATTAAGCGGGTATAGCATCATATTTCTCCTCTTATAAACGTTATTTAATCACCCTCAGACAGTTTACACCAACCTTATACTCTTGTTACAAACTACGAAGTGCAAACGTTATCCGCCATAAAATCACTTCATGTAAAACAAAGCAAAACGAGTAAGCAAGCAAGCCAAACAACAACAACAACCCCCAAAATTCTCCCAAAGTGATGTATGCAACAACATTTTTTTGATTGATTCAAATGGGCAGTTGCCGCGTCAGTTGTGAATAGATAAATTTTTCAACATCTCAGCAAAATTGTGGGCACATCTCCCACAGCACCACCATCCACTTCCCCGCCTACAATTTAGCAGACAATTTTTATGCATGTCTAGCGGCGGCTTGGCGCGACAATCTTGTTGGGAGGTGGGGCGGTGGCTAGTCAGGGGGATTTTTTTTTTTTTTTGAAACAAACAAGCGCATTAAACATTTAGTACGTCGTAACAGCGTAAAATGTGAAGTTACATACATACATACATACATACATGCATGTGTACGTAACTATGCAAGCATGAGCATGAAAATACACGAGACTGGGGGATGATGACGCAGCACCCAGCACCCACCCACTGCTTTCACCAAATTTCCGCTTTTACACAACTTCCAAAGGATGGAGGGGGTTAAGTATAAAAATGAGGGAGATTCAATCGACAACAAGTTGCATTATTTCCGCCCAAGCGATTATTCAGCATAAGTAATGTGGCTTAAGGCAAACGGCGATTTATAACGAAGCTTCTGCGTTGGTTCGGAAATTTGCTACGTTGATAGTTTTTTTCTTGCAAAATATGTATCTACTGCGCGTAGTGGGAGAGTGACTATCTACAGTGTGTGTCTTAGCTGACAGTTCTACAATAGGTTTGTTTCTTATTAAACTAGTAGCTAGCTGTCAAGTGAGCAGAACGGAAAGAATTGCGCTCATAAAGAGCGAAACGAACAGAAAATCAAGAAACGGAATAATAGTAAAAATTAGCGATTAGTAATTTGAATGCTATTTTTGACTGTTAATGGTTATTTTTTGTAAAAAAACATTTAATTTTCTTTATTTCTATTTCAAAATTCAGAAAATTTCAAAAGTAATAAAATCAAAAGTATTCGCTTGTTTATTTTTTCAACAGCTGTTTCTTACTTTGGCAGCAAATAATTTCAGCTAGGGAAAATTTTACTAGCTGAAATTTGGAGCTGTCAGTGGCTCTCTTCTGCTATTTTTTTGACTCAAGAAACGATTTGCCAGCCGAAACTTGGCTAACTATTCATAACTAGCTAATAATAAACGGACCTAATGTTTCCACAAAAAAAATCGCTTTCAAAGCCCATTTTTAGTTGAAGTGCGCATAACGTCAAAAATAATGCGAGTTTTCCGCTCTGAAAAACTTTAGCGGAACGAATTCAAAGTTATTATTTAGAAATCCATGTGTGCAGGGGCGAACGCAGGGGGGCGGGGGTTTGGGGTGTTAAACCCCACCCCCCAAAGTAATTGAATTTTTAAATAATAGAATTTAATTCTACATAGTCATTTGAAAAAAAATTTGTTGTTTTCAAAACAATCTTTCTGCCGACGATGTATGAATATGTAAAATAAATGAATACATTAGTCACTAACAGCGTTGTCGTTTTGATACAATTGTATAATTTTTGATACTTTTTTTTCTAAATTTTGTGATTTGATACTTTTTTGTTCACAAACGGCCTATTTTGATACTTTTCTGCTGACAGAATTTAATTTTTTGAAACTATGAAAATGTTAAACTAAAAACAAACCTATTGTATCTGGATAGTATTAAAAAGTTGTGGGAATGTAGGCCAATTAAAAAACCCAGAAAAATATAAACTGGACAGAGACATTTTTTTAATTTGCTTCAAAGTAATGAGTTTGCCTTATAACTCTGTGGCTGCTGAACTGGATTTTTTTAGATTTAAGGGGAATTGTGAGTCGAAAATGGACTTCTTTGGAAAAAAATATTTCCGCGATATTTTGATAAAAAAAAAATAGTATGGAGATTGGGACAAAACTCAATTACTCAGATTTTATCGAAAATAAAGTTTTGTCGAAAACAGTAGACGTACATACATACATATGTACAAAAATACGTAAAAGGAGAATCTTGGGCAACAATATTTTTTAGAGACTAGCTACATATAATATGATATTTTAAGAAAAAGGGAAAAAGAGGGAAAAATGTATACACAGGCTTCTCAAGAGAAGACTTGAAACAAATCAAATCTGCTTATAAGACCTGGTCCAGAGTGGTCCTTACTTGTTAAAAGTTTAAATGAAAATGCTAATGCTCATAGAAAAACTAAGATTTCTTCATCTTGTGTTTGGATCAGATTTCCGTCTGTCTACCAATAGGGCAGGCCTTAGATTAGGGAACCACGGTCCGAGAAAAATGACTTTTTCAGTGAGGTAGAGGGCCTCTCACAGATCTCAAAACTAAAATCAAAACCTGCCGGAGGCTTATAGTTCACGAGATATTTGTTGGTAGTTTATTGGTAGTTGGATGGGTCCATAGATGTTACCCCAGAAAGAGAATTCTGCCGGCTGAGGGTTATTTTTTTGAAGCGCGGCCGAAGGCCGCCAGCGCAAAAAGATGTTCTGCACACAAATATACATAGTGCGCGTTTTTATAAGTATCTTCATACGGTAATACTGCACAGTTTTAGGGTTTTGTTTTGTAAATTTTACAAGTGACAAATATCTCCGGTCGACGGGACTTTTGGATTTTGAATAAGCAGGACCTCCTCTACAACGCCCGACAAGTCCTTTTTTTCAACGCGTGGTAGACTGTTGGAAATTTTTCCCTTGTATTTTGCTAAAAATAAATTGTTCTTTCGCTAAATCATGAAACGTACCTTTTTCTTCGGTTTCCATAGTTGCCCGCATTTTTTTAGCACTCAAACTTGAAATCTCGCAAAAATCATAATACACTTATTTACACAAACTTTTTCCAGAAAATTTTTTTTTCATGTGTTGACTTTAAATGAGCCAAAGTAACGTTTAATGGTGTCTATTGCGTATAGAAGGAGGTTCTCCATAAAATTCGATATATTTCCCACGGAAATGCATGACAGAAATTTGATTTTGAAACACCAACATTTTTTACTTTTGTGTATGAGGGCTGACCAGTGTGCAACGATGTGGACTCAACGAATATTTAATTCACCATAATCCAATTCGTTCCACCAAAGCTACAATGTAGCTGCTACATGACGAAAAATATGAATTCATACAGGTGACCTTTCCTTTTTAGTTTTAGTTTAAATACAGAGAAAATGCAATGAATTGGGCTTTAAAACATACATGGCCACCCAATGGCTCCAGTGACTCCGTTTGTCTCCCAACAACATCGCTGTGGCTCCGGGTGCCTTTGTTTAATGTGTGCATACGTAGGTCCACTCCCCAAACATAAATTTAAGTAAAAATTGCCTGGACAAGTTTTAAGTATTTTTTTAAATTTTCCGTTGGATATTGAAAACCCCCCCAAAATATTTTTCTGTGTGCGCCACTGCATGTGTGAGACAGAGTTAGATAGATACATTACGTTTAGAATGGAATTATAAAGTTTTGGAATTATATATGAAGTTTTAAAATTACAACAACAATTTGCAACGAAATTGGATAAAAATGCAAAAAGGTACCTAATTAGTGATGAAGTTGTTGAAATTATTAAAACAAATCGACTCAATCTTCATCGAGAATAAAACCAGAGTGAATACCAAAATTCAAATGGAAAGTCTTTTTTCAAAAGATCGATCAACGCTATGCCACGAAAGAACTGAGCAACCATTGGCTGAGAAGTTGTAGAATATTGGGGAAATATGTATTTCGATTGCTGAATTTGAACATATCAATGCCTGAGTAAAAGATCACTTTATTTCAAAAGTTGTTTTAAAAACGCCCTATTAAAGAATTTTCTTCAATAACCCCCTATTTCTGAACTTGATTCAATAACGTCCTACCTATTTCAAAAAATTATTACAAAAAGGTCCTATTTCACAGAAATACTTATACATATATGGAATTTTCTCTGAAATAGGGCGTTTTTAAAGCAAAATCTGAAATAGGACGTTATTGAAACAATTTTTGAAATTGGGCGATCTTTTGTTCAGCCGTCGATATGTACTGAGCTCTTTCCTTCAACGGGTTTGAAATTTTTTTAAGCTCACTGTATTTATGTATATGGATGGTTCATTTGCCATTTCTTCGTTCTCATTGCAATTTCATTAATTTTATCGGAAGTTTCTTGTATTTCCACATGAATAAACCTTATTTACATGCATACATAGTATTTACTATTTCCCATTAGATTACAATCAGCTAAGATTGCAATAAGAAAACTTTCAAATTTTGCGCTATTTGCTATTTTTGTTGCATAAGATTATTTTAGTAAAAAAGGAGAGTGTGTGAAAACTAAAGGGAATGCGTCATGCTAAGGGCAGTTGGGGTTGTTATATCCCTTTTTGTTTTGCGCATAATGAATTAAAGCTTGTGCCTCGAAAAGTAAAACATTTTCTAAGAATAGAAAGGAAACGATTTACTAACATAGCTCCAATGCATACTTCACAAATTCGTACAAATAAAAAGAGTGTTATAATAATAGTATTTTTGCCAAAATGAACATCATAGAAAAGGCAACGAATAAGAAGCATCATTATTTGTTATCACAAAAAAAGCAATCTAACGAAATTCAGTTTCAGTTCCTGGCATGATCCACCATGACCCTAATTGACATTGTGGTGCACTTTACTTTTTTTTGACTCCGAATGCCACGCGTTTCCGCAAAACGCCGCTCATCAAAGGGTGTGTCAGCCAGCGGTCCTTTTTTTTGTGGGGGGAGGATTGCAACGGGCGGTTCGAGTGGAAATGCAACAGCTGTTGGCAGCTGCCAGCCAACCAAAGTAGCAACAGCTCAGTCGGTAATATTTTTAGATGCTTATTATTTTGATATGAAAAACGAAATGCAACTAAGAATAAAACCAAAGTTGAGTGCAATGAAAAATTGATAACGATTCTAAATGAAAATTGTATACAATAAATTTGACAATGAGCGCAGAACTATTGAATCGAGCCAAGCAGCTTTCAATTTCAATTTGTTTTTTCTCCACAGGAAGCAAAAATAAAAACAAATCACATACAATCGCTTCCAGAGAATTCCACCAAATAAGAGTGTAAGTATAAATAAATATTTATTTATTTTTTTTATTTTATTTTTTTATTTATTATAATCAATTCATTCTACACAAGCGCATAAACGTTGGCCGTGTGTAAATGGTTTCAATATTTCAACTCAAGTTGGATTTATGTTTTATTCAAATTACAAATATCAAGTTTCAAGTTTCAAGCTTCAGTTTAGATTGCCTCAAGTGCTTGTGGCTGTGGGTTTTGTTCAATGTTGGCATATGTGGCAATCATTCATTCAATTCATTGCTCATTATTAACGTATTGTTTTATTGACCTTTTTTTTTTTGAAACTATTAATGAATTCATTAATAATAAATACACATACATATGTATTAAATGCAGTTTCTGTGCATTAATTAAAATGCACTTGAAAATTTACGAAACTAATTGATATCAAATTTAAGCTACATTTGTGTGAAATGAAGATTAATGACGTAGAAAATAGATTTGAAGTGGAGATTAGTTAGCGCTTGAAACGAATTAGGCTTTCGAGTGTACACTGAGAGAAAAAAAATATATGGAGTGGTCAAAGAAATTGTTTACCTATTTTGAACACTACTTTCTTTGTTTTGAGTAAATTTTCCTTAAAACATGTTAAAAGGTTTATAAAATATTGTTGTTACATGCGTTACCATGGTTTCATATACTTGTTTTGAAAAAATTCATACATTAAAATAATGAAAAATTCTTTAAGCGCCATTCCATTCCCAACTTTCCTTGTTTTGAAGACTTGATTTCTTTAATTTTGAGAAATTAAATTCCCATACAAATCCCCATGGCAACGAATTTGTTTGAATGTTTTTTTATGTTTTTTCCACATTTTTGAGAAAATTTACACAAAACAAAGAAAATTTTATATTGGGACGCGTGTTCAAAATAAGGAAAATTATGTCTTTGATCGAGAGAAATTTTTTTTTTGAGTGTAGTTTTGTAAGTCAAGGCTATTTGAAAGTTCGAAGTAGAAGTTGTTAAAGCCACTAAATCTGAAGTTGCGCACAACTCTACGAATTATTTATTTATTTGTCCATTTTTGGTGGATTAATTATATTTTTCGTAGCAACAATTCTCGTAAATTTATGCAAATGACTAACAAATTTTCACAAGAACCACTTGTACACATTTTATGTACATACGCAATAGAAAATACATAAATGTACTTGAATTTCGCTTTTCTTTTTCATGACCCCGCGAAGAGCAAACAAACCTTCCGCCTCATCAACAAAACAAAAAAAAAAACCAAATATGTATTCCATTAGTATTTGAATTGCTTTCAACAAGTTCCCAAATATCACATAGAATATCGAAAATTTGTTTGAACATTTGTGTTCACTACTTGAGCATAATTAAAAGAGAAATGAGAAATTATTGGGAATTGCCGTGATTTGTTGCCCCCTCGCCTTTTGACTTGAGGAAAGGAAAAGCGTTTTCGTTTTGTATGCAGAACGGAAATGCTTAGACCACGAAATAAAATTAGTTTGCTTTACAAGCCATTCAAATATCAAATGTCTTCAAATTTCAAGTGCATTTTCTATTCCATTGGCTTTTTAGTTATTTTTAGAACATTTCATTTCGAATATTTTTTGGAGGCATACCTACAACGCTATAAAAGCGAAACGAATTAAAATAATCAATTAAACAAATGGCATGCGCTATATACCAGACAAATTGACATATATGCATCTACTATTTATGTATATAAGAGGTAGTATATAAACACATACTATGAAAGTATTCAAACTTATTTCTATGCTAAGCGATACTTGTTTTTTGTCGATCACATTCCACCATTTGCTTTTGTTCAGCAATTTGTGCCACATACATATTTCTATTCAATTAATTATTTGAAGGCACCACATCCATCCATTCACAATTTATTTCAACGCTAATTTATGTTGCTGTCTGTTTTTAGTGAGGATCTGATCTACATGTGGTTGTCTAAACTCTAGCTTTTCTTGTAATCATTTAATCCACGCCATGATGTAAGACATACATACATATACTAGCTGACCCGGCAGACGTTGTTCTGCTAAAATTTATTCCCATGAAGCCTAAAGAAAAGTCTTTGATTACAGTATTGCTAACCATTATCTTAGAGTCCATCTTAATGACTACATAATGATAACAAAAAATTGTCTATTCTCTGAATAAAAGTTATAGTTATATTCGCCGCGACAAACCTACTTCCCCCGATCCCTATCTCTATCTCAATCCCTATCTCTATTTCGGTCTCAATCTTAATCTCAATCTCAATCTTTATCCCTATCACCATCCCTATCCCTATCCCTATCCTTATCCTTATCCTTATCCTTATCCTTATCCCTACCCTTTCCCTACCCTTTCCCTATCCCTATCCCTATCTCTATCTCTATCTCTATCTCTATCTCTATCTCTATCTCTATCTCTATCTCTATCTCTATCCCTATCCCTATCCCCATCCCTATCCGTATCCCTATCCCTATCCCCATCCCTATCCGTATCCCTATCCCTATCCCTATCCCTATCCCTATCCCTATCCCTATCCCTATCCCTATCCCTATCCCTATCCCTATCCCCATCCCCATCCCTATCCCCATCCTTATCCCTATCCCTATCCCTATCCCTATCCCTATCCCTATCCCTATCCCTATCCCTATCCCTATCCCTATCCCTATCCCTATCCCCATCCCTATCCCTATCCCTATCCCTATCCTTATCTTTATCCCTATATCTATCCCTATCCCTACCCCTATCCCTATAGCTACCTACCTTTAGCTTACTGGGACCGTCGATCACCATCCGGGCCCACTACTTTAGCCATCTCTGGGAAACAGCCTTAGAAGTCACAATGACAATAGCTGTATGTGGAAGCTTGCTCAACGCTTTTCATTTGCTACCAATATTGCCCAGTAACTTTCCAGGGTCACTCGGTCCCACGTTTTAACCCATATCTGGGAACCCGGCCTAGGTATCGCAATGAAAATAACTTTATGTTGAAGGCCTGTTCAACACCTTTCATTTGATACCAATATTGGTCGAAGACTTGCTGGATCGATCTGGGTCTTCATTTAGGCCTGCATTCCGAGAAGCTTCCTTTTTTTCCGAAATTCTATATACCCTACTATGTGCACTAACACCACATGAATCTACTGTGAATATTTCATAAAGAACGGATGGTTACTTTGGGAGTTTATAAAGGACACACATCCACAGATGCACACATACACACATACACACCGATTTTTCCAATTTTCGGACTTTTCCGGAGAGATTTTCCAAAATTTTCTTCCGTACGAACCATCTCCTCGAGAATACGAACAACTGACAAAAAATTTTACAGAAATCGGCCCAGCCGTTCTCATCTGATGAGGTTAGTAACATTTTTTACACCATTTTTATATATATAAGATATGTACATTAGGGTGTCCCGTTCATGTATGAAAAAAAGTTTTTTTCGAGCTACGCTATCGCAAGAGGTATCAAAAGTTGCGTAATTGAATACAGATCACAATAAAAGTAAAAAACCCGGAATTGAATTCGATCTTGAGGGCTCTACCGAGATCTGAAATTTTGTTAATTTCATATATTTAGAAACCTAAACTTTAGAGATAAAATAATAAAAATGTCATACTCAAAAGTTATTTTATTATTTAGATTAACCATATAAGTACAGAGAAACAAATTTATTGCATTTAATTAATTTAAAAAACTTAGAATTCCAATATATTTTTCAGTCCAAATTTTGGTATTTCTGCTTGAGATTGCGACTATAATATTCCTTTGAACCAGTGGGGATATTTTTGGCTTCCGTCCGCGTGTTTATACTTTTTTATTATATTTTACAGCATTTTCCAATATTATTTCAAAGCAATTTCACATTTCGTCAATTTCCCGGCACGAAAAACACTTATTTTGGAGATTTTTTCTTTTTGTTATAAGTTGAATAGTGCAGGGGTCTCCTCGACCCATTCTGAGTCCCTGATGGTATTATAGGGTTAAAAACCTAGTATATTATAAAACTTTATTTGATATTCAGTGAACTAGTTTTTTTTAACACGCTTTTATTAGCTTCACCTGTATGTATGTATGTATGTATCTATGTATGTATCTATGTATGTATGTATGTATGTATGTATGTAACTTCATCCCATCCTAAAAGTTGCAACATTTAAAACTAATTTTATCTACAAAAATCTCCACCCTTTCGAAAAAAATTTTAATTGAAGTTTGGTGTCCCTATTACTCGTATTTTTCACAAGCTGAAACGAACTCACTCCAAAAATCATCAGCCACTATGAAACGACGCAAAAAATGGCCGATTAAATAACTATTCCTTACTGCGGAGACATCTGAGCAAGAAATTAATGTATACGTTTTGACCATTGTTTAGAAATTGAAGCAGGATCGATCTTTGAAATATTTCAAGGCAAGTGTCCCTATTATTTTTCATATGACTGTACTACCTAAAAAAATTAATTGAATAAAGAATGTTTAACTGAATTATTTTTTAAATTAAAAAAGAAAAAAGTGCTGCAAACCTATTTCTGTGTTCAGGGGATTTTTTTTATCTGATATGAATTTCGTTTAAATAAATTAAATGAAATAATTTTAACATAATTCGTTTTAGTAAAGTACATTATTCATATAATTTTAATTGCGAATTCTGTAAGGCTGCGAAAGAAAAATTTTTACCCTTATTTTAGTGTCAATATGTGTATATTTGAATTTGATGGATTTTTTTTTTTTGCATGTTGTAATAAAAAATAACATATCGTTATGAAGTTAAGGCATTTTATTTTATATGAAGTTTTAATAGTTTTTCTCTGAGATGATACTAAAAAACAATATACATATATTATTCAGTTTTTACGATCCAAATTTTCTTGACCTCGCGGGAACACTGAACGTAATGACCCATTTTGCGGTGACAACACTGCATACTAGTACCTTCGCCCAGGGCTTGTAGTCTCTTCTAAATCTTTTCTGATACTAGAATATTCGTAACGTTATAAAATTAAACTTTAGGCAAGTAAGAACTTTATGCTTTAGTTAAATAACGCTTTTGCTTTTTTTTTATCGAACTGATTCTCCACGATTGAATGGCAAATAAAATGCAGAAGCCGAATCAAACCCATTGTAGAAAATATGTGTATGTACGAGTATTTTCATTGTAACTACATGGAATTCTGATTTTTGTACTTAAAAGTAAGTTGCATTAAAAATTTAGCGAATAGAACTTATAAGAACGAAAAGAATTACAAAGTAAGCATGCAAACAATATGCGGATGTAATATATGTTGTGGTGAGTGGGCGTTCTGCATGAATGACAAAACCGCAAAACTTTAAAGATCGGTAGAGCCCTGAAGATCTAATTGTATTTAGTTTTTAAAACTTGTTTCGTAATTTGCGATCAAAACCGCAAATTTTGAGGGGTCTTGCGTTAAGGAAATCCAAAAAAAAATATTTCGGGACACCCTAATGTACATATGAACATAGCCTGCAGCTAATATAGGGGGCAGTCCCGTAAAACGACAGTCTAGAACTAGAGAGTTCGCAATTAGCTCAGAACTGGTTCTAAAGGGATGCAGAGCGGGACAGTTTATTATTGCGACTTCATGAAAAGTTGAGCAACAACAACAAATCTACACCCAGAAAAAAAATAGTGTGAAATCAACCAAAAATCAACAAATTTTGTGGTTAATTTTTTTCAACACGATGCTTAATGTATGGCATCATGTAATCGTGTAAATTTAACACTACTGTCAAGTGTTAGTTTAACAGGATGACAACTGTAGAATTAACACTAAAAAGTATTGAGTCTTCCTGTTGATTTTACAATTTTAACTAGTTAATGCTACAATAAAAGCTGGTTAAATTAACACGAAATGGTCCTGTTGAATTAACAATAACATCTTTTTGATTTTACATTAAATTTATTGTTAAATTAACTAGAAAGTCTTGTTGATTGTACAATTTATTTTTTTAAATAAAAAAAACATATAAAACATAAAATATATAATCATCACTTCAATTAAGCACATTCGTACATCACCCGCACAACTGACCAAATTGAAGGCGTCCTTCTCATACGAACACAAATGTACCGGCGATAGTTTATACATGGGCGATAGTACTATCACTTGCACCGATTAATGTTTGGCCGCTAATGCAACAACCGTAGTTTTGGCGTTCTTTTTTAACACTTTTTTTTAGATTACATTGACACTATGATCGTGTTGAATAAACCAAAATTACAAATGACGTTTATGTTTGAACATTGTTTCGTGTTATATCAACCAAATTTTATTGTTAATTGTGGTTCTTGTTGTTTTCACATTTGTTTTCATGTTGTATTAACACTAAAATTGGGACGTCATTTTTCTAACATTTTTTTTAGTATATATTGACACTATCATTATGTTAAATAAACCAAATTCCAAATGACATTTAGGAATAAAATTTTATATTTGAATCATCTTGTATATTTTAAAATTTCTTCATGTTGTATCAACAATAAAATTTGGTTGAATTTACCAAATTTTCAGATGACAGTTACAAAGCCAAAATCATGTTTCAAACATCGTGTAATTTGAAAAAATTGTTGCTGTTCTATGTGCAAAGATCGATCGTGTTAATTTTACATGAATCGTGTTGATGATTTTTTTTCTGAGTGTAGCACCGTAGATACAATAATGCCCATTTCTTCTGTCTTTTGCTGAGTAGTAGGTACCAAATGGAACTTGGCTAAATGGACGTACATAAAAACTATAAGCAAAGTAATATTACTCGTCATTTGTATTTGAATGGGGATAATTTCATTTTTTCTATTTTTCAGCGTTCTGCCGGCTAAGGATTATTTTTGTAAAGCGCAGCCAAAGACTGACCATTATTTAACTAGTCCTGAAGTGCTGCCCTTTGATTTTGAACTATCTACGAACTATTGATTTTTGAACTATCTCCGAACTATTGATTTTTGAACTATCCCAGGACTGTCCATATAGTAAGTATGTACCTTAAAAAGCGTTTCAAAGTTCTGCGGGAGGAATAATTGCTACTTCGTAGGACAAAGCCGTGTCAAAAAAGGCCGTTGAAAGCAGGGATGGGCGTTTTGAATGAATTTGTATTCAAATAAAAAATAAATTCTTATTCTTCATTCAGAAAATTTTAAATAAAGAATAATTTTTTTATTATTCATTCTGATAATCTTGAATAATAAATAAATTTTTATTCACGTTATTCAATTATTATGGTGTGTTACACAGGTGAATAATTTTTTTCTTCCAAAGTTCGGATTCGGGAAATTATTCGAAAAATCACTTTGAAAAAAAAAAAAAAAAAACATTCACTTGTGTGACTAGCAACAATAACTGAATAACGTCAATAAAAATTTATTCATTATTCAAAATTATCTGAATGAAGAATAAAAATTTACTCTTATTTTTTCGTTAGTGAATTATTCAATTTTTGAATAATGTCCATCCATGGTTGAAAGCATGGCATTGGGATAGAACGAGAACGAATCCTGTCTCTTTTTGAACAAGTTCTGCATTAGCCTGGAACTAGCGCGATTTGCTGCAGAGTACATATTTCGGAATATACTCGTAAATATGTATATGTATTGTCATACATATGTGGCGCGCAAGAAAGGTTATACAAACAGAAACTCTTTCAAGAACAGTCATTTGCATAACATAAACACGTAATAAGTTTCGGTTTGTTGACTTAACGAAACCATCACTGCATAAATACATATAAGCATTTGAAGTGAAAACTTTACATGAAGGTCAAAACAAAAAATAAACAATTTCCAAGATCAAATGAAAACGCAAATTTATACTCTTTTGTTCACAAGTTGGATGTTTAAAATAATAATAGAAAATAAGATTTGCAACAACGGCATTTATGTCTCCAAACCAAATTTGACAAGGCATGACGGAAAATCGTTCCACAATACATCATATTCTTACCCTGTCGGAAAAGCAAGTAACCAAAAAGTAACGGTATGCTACTTCAAAAATCACAACGTCAAATACAAACAAAAAATTGCACGCGTCTTCTAAAAAAAAAAAGATTGTTATACTTTTTCTATCGTTACGCTTAAATCTTTAAAAATTCGGTGAAATTCCAACAGTTTCTAGCTTTTCGCACATTACAAAACGCTTCCCCACTTTAAATTTCTTATAATTTGCTTAATTCTCATGCCCATTAGGTCAACATTTTGTGCGATAAACGCGCATTCAATTGACTTAATTGGAACGCACGCACAGTTTGTAAGTACACACAAACGAAAAAACAAACAAATGTACACTGAGAAAAGAATCAACCAAAAATTGGTTAATAGTACTATTTTTATATTAGAAATGAAATCAATCAGAGTTTTGGTTAAAACAAAATTTCTGATTTTATGTAATATTTCGTTTTAGAAACAAAAAAAATAACCCAAAATTGGTTCATATGGAATAAGTTTGAGTTCAGTAAAATATTTCATAGTCTATTTTTTCAATATTTTGATTTTAATATCAAGGCTGCACAACGATATCAACAAAAATATTTTGTTTTGTTGAATATCAAATAAAAATTAACAAAAAAATTTTGTTTTGTTGAATATCAAATAAAATTATTGAAATTATTTTGTTTCGTTGATTATCAAAAACAAAATAATAATAAAAATTTGTTTCGGGCTTACGGCTTCATTTTACTTTGAATTTTTATTAACGTTATTTTTTTTGATAATTTGGCTACCGAAACAACATTTTTTCAATATTTGTTTTTTGATAATCAACAAAACGAATTTTTTTTTATAATTTTTTTTGATAATTATCAAAACAGTATTTTTTTGTTCAGCACTTAACGTTAAAATTTTTCAGTTGAATTGAAAACAAAATATTTTTTCGGTTATTGATAAAAAATAACGTTAATGTGCAGCCCTGTTTAATATAAAAAAAAATCAGCATTGTAATATTTACCAAAAATCTGGTTGATTCTTTTTACATGTGAAAATAGTACTTTTTTCTCTGTGTACATGCCGCGCCGCCACCGAAACTGTCTATGAGGAGTGGCAGCGGTAGAGGAACTCTTCGATTGCATGACTGCAATCTGAGCAATTCACCCGTTGCGAACTTGGAACTGGGCGCAAAAAAGATCGTTTGGATCAGTTCATAGGCACGTCCAGGCCCGACGAGAGGGGGGCGGGGGGCTGAGGGGGTCCATTGCCCCGGGCCCGGGCTTTAGAGGGCCCGAGAATCTCAAAATGATATCCAAGTTTTTGCTTACAGAAAATAAACGAACAACACCTTTAATCACCTTTCGTAGATAGCAATCATTTTAAATTTCAACAAATTTTATAAATCTCTTAAAGTGTCTGCACCCCACTTAAGGAATTGTTGGTTTTTGGCGTCGACTTTGCAGCATAAATTTGAATTCGTTTTCTGTTGCAACAGAAAAATTCGGTATGATGCAAATTCTTATACAGCGATATGGGTATATCCTGGGCGTTTCGGACGGTATGTTCGCACGATTTTTTGAACTTTTGAGGCAGAAATATCGCGAAATATTGTATCGTTTTATGATAAAAGGAAAGATTTAGGCCACAGCTAATGATTAAAGTATGTTAGCGACAGAAATTTAGTGTAATGCCTCTGTTTTAGCCACTTAAACTGCGTTCCGGACGCTACAAAAACACGTCCATTTTTTTTTTTTTTGAGTGGCTAAAACAGAAGCCTGGCATAGCAGGCGAGCACTCTACCCACTGCACCACAGCGGCCATGTATAGATAAATTAAAGTTCGTAACTATATATTCATTGAATTTTGATTTTGAGAATTTGTTCATTTAGTATGGGGGCCCTTAGTTATTTTGACCCCGGGCCCGGATTTTCTCTCGGCGGCCCTGGGCACGTCTGACACACTTTCAGCACAGCAACAAAAAAAAAACTGATTTATTTCAAAACAAGAATTTCTCTTAAAACCAAGCAAACATATGTACATATATTAAAATTGAAAAATAAAATATTAAAAAAAAAAAACAAAAGATTCAGTGCAGCAGAAGTAATAAGCAAATTAAAGAAGTATTGTGCATTATGGCAACACTATTCAAACAAAAAGTATACGCTTTTGTTGTTGTCGTAATTAAAAGTAAATGTACAGTAAAACCCGCATAAGTGCCTTGCCTAAAATTGACAGGAATTTGAGGTACTTAAGCGGGTTGTGTACTTATAAGAACCCGCTTTAGTACCTCAGGTTGGGTACTTAAACAACCCCGTTTTAGTACCTTCTGTTGGGTAGTTAAACATTTAATAATTTTAAGAATATTGAAAATAACTTATTTAAACACAAACAAAAAATTTATTCAACAAACAATACTTTGATTACATATTAATTAAAAACGTATTTCATATCGCATATACGCTCTTTGTTTTTACGAATCTTTATTTTATATGTATATATTTATCTTGATTTTCGATAAATTAGTAATGGTATAAATAAACAATCGATTATAATGAATTGCCGATTGAAAAAAGCAATTGTATTCAGAAAGGTACTTAACCGGGGGAAAACGTACGTAAAATTTTATTTAATGCACAACAAATTATGGTACTTAGGCGGGTTGAGTATTTAAGCGGGGAGGTACTTAAAAGGGTAAATTTGTTCGATATTTTTTACAAAAGCCATAGTGTCTGCAGATGTTGGGTACTAAAACGGGTTAGGTGCTTAAGCGGGGAGGTACTAAAGCGGGTTTTACTGTATGTATTTTAAGTAAATGTAATGCGAAAAAATAGTGTTTACACAAAAGCATCACTTTTCGAATTTGTGTCATCATCATATTCCACACTCTTTGTTGCAAGCACAACAACAAAGCACACCATGTTCAGACGTAAGTGTGTTGGGGGAGTTAGCGTGAGTGGGTTATAAAAAAAAACAAAAAACAAATCTAAAAGTAGCCGCCATTGGTAATGTAGCTTTGGCTCTAGCTTAATGCATTTTAATAATGCAGGTAACGACAAAAATAAAAATTATGTATTGTGGAACGAAATTCCGCCATCCCTTGTCATGTTTACTTTGTTTATAAACCGGTTTCGACGATGTGCCATCTAAAGTATCGGTTTTCGTTCTGATACTGAAGATGGCTCATCGTCGAAACTGGTTTATAACCAAATCAAACTTGACAAGGGATGACGGAAATTCGTTCCACAATAGATCGCATAACTACCCGGTCGGAAAAAACAAACTACAAAAAGCAAATTAATTGCGTACTTTTTATTGTTTTTCCCAAAAAATAAAATTAGACTTCCCGATGAAGAGGAGAATATTGTCGAAACGTGTAGGAGAATGAAGGACATTTAAATTTGTTTTCTATTTTTCATCGGCCAAAAAGCTCTATTCAAACTGTTCAATTTTTTTTCTTTAAATCACATTTTTACCGAGCCTTGTTAATTTGTAATAGGCACCCGCTGTATATAACATATTTGCGCTGCTGTACTTGCATATACATAGATACAATATGTATAAATATGTACATAAAATCATACATATGTATGAATGTATGTATGTATGTAGTTAATGTAATTGTCGATTGTCGCCGCTTGCCATTCACGCTTCAGTTGTTATTTGCTTGCAATAATCTCTATTCTCCACTTCACCACTTAGTTCTGCGATGGACAGCATATAATAGAATAGATTTATTTTTTCATCCAAAAAAGTAATATTCTATTTATCGTCGCTGCGCCAACAAATTCAGTTATATGTTTTTTTCTCGATTTTTTTTTATTACATATTTATTTAGCGCTATCCGCTAGCCACATTTCTGTATTTCCCGTTTTCTGATATCCTTCTTTGGTTAGAAGTTATCAAACACAGCTATATGCTCTCAGTAGTAGAAATGCTCTGTAAAATCAGTTATACATCTATTTTCGTATAATTGTTTTTTGATTTCAAGTAATTTTTGTGTAAAAATTATTTAAAAAAAGCGTATGTGACCAATTTTCAAAATAGGAGGGGCACTGGTCAATTAAATAATGCATTTCCAAGCTATCGCTAATTGCATCGGACCCTAGCGAAGAATTGTATACACATTTTTCACGATTTCTTACCCCCACTAGCAAATTTAAACAATTTGTAAAAAGAGCTATGTGCTGTAAAACGGCGCAAATGCTTCATGCGAAGTGGTTGGTCAAAAAAAGTAAAAAAAAATTGCATAAGTCTATTACATATGTGTAGTATCATTAGTTAACAATTCAAACTAGAAAAAATAATCTCTAGGATCACCAGAAAACGGTTTTTTTGCTCTCCTGAAAAGTTGCTGAAAAACGTATAGCTGTTTTTGTTGGCGCAGCGACGTTATGTACGTTTTCCTATTTCTAACGCTTTTGTAAAAAAATAAATAACAATAGAATAGAACATTAATGATTTTATATACTTAATATGTATATACAGGGTGTGTTGGTATTTGCAAATCTTTTATTTTCTATTACGCGTTCTTTGCAGTAAATCGACTATCACAAATCATCAAAGCCGTTAGTAGAAAATTCCCAAAGTATATGAACGTTTATGGAATCTCTCTATGTCCCTCAAAATCTATTATTTTCATCGCTAACACAGAATGATAGCTTATGCCGTTTTCGAAACTATGTTGCCTTGCAAAATTGGCGAACTTTTTGTTTTTGGAAAGGAAAACGCCATTAATTTATGAAGATTTCTATAGATGAATATATTGTGTAGGGCTGGTTAGAAATAGTGGATATTAGCATCATTAGGAAGATCTCACAATCAATTAATTAAAAATTTCACTCGAGTTCTCCAACACCTGAAACACCCTGTACCTAACCCAGTTTTTTTTTCTCTTTGTGTATTTCAAGATCTATTATGACTAGTATTTTATAAGCTCACAATAATATTAATGAAAATATGTTAAAATAATTAATTCTATGCCGCTATTTATTCATATACTATATATACATAGCTTGTCATGGAATACATCATCAATACGTTCCATTCGAATGTGTCAGCGCAAATGCTTTTTAAGCTGTAGCGATGTTTTCAAAGTTGATCTCACTGTGAATTCATTGTTCTGCGAGAGAGCACTCATTTAGCATTCAATTGATAGAATCATCTCAACACTTCAATGAGATCGTTCGGTAGCAAACTCAAATAGTGTGGTTAGTCAACGACGCAAGCCCGTATACCGTGTCAGCTGATCCGATTCGAACCGATCCGATAAAATGTGTGATCTGATCTCTCTCTCTCTCTTCGCCCATTACGTTCCACTCCCACCCACAGTAGCTTACAATACTAGTTTTACATATGTATATTTATTTCCATATTGTGAGTTTTACGTAGTTTTGTACGTGATGCCTTTCGTCACCTTGCAATCTTTGCTTTGTGCTTGAGTACATATTACTTATTTATACGTTTATTTTTTATTTATTTATATTTTTCTATTCATTTATGTAAATTTGAATGTGTGTATATTTACTGTATGTAAATTATTCAAAGATTTGTGTCGTCATAGAATTTTATTGGGGCGTTGGCCCAGTTTACCGGCGCGGCGTTGTAGTTTTGCATTGTGCTTATTTGCTTATTATCTCAATAGAATGTGAAGAGTGATTTGGCCTTGTCCGAAATACCCGGGTTTTCTTAATCCTCGTTCTTTTACATTTTAATCATTTATTACTATTTTTTTGGTTGATTTATAATGTATGTATTTTTATTCTATTCTATTCTACGTATGTATTCATCTATTGTTTCTTTTTGTAAAACGTGTGCTATTTTTTATTGACTTGTGATTTTGTGCCAATTTAAAGCAAAGCCTTTCCTTCTTAATTAGCAGATTTAGGCTGTTTTTTCCAAGTTAAATCAGTTCCTTTGGATTCTATCCTCTGAAATATAAAGGTTGTTCTCTGTGTCTAATCTTTTTGCCGAGATATCATGATATCTTGAGAAATTTGCCACACAGAGAGAGCGCACCTTTAAGAAAATAAAATTCTAACTGACTTCATTGTGAACTAGCATGTTAGTCATATTCTTTCCATTCTTTATACGACTGTTGTCGCTTTGCTTTGCTTGCTTCAATTTCGAATTTATTAATTTTTTATCTGAATAAAATAAAATACTTAAAAAAAAGAACTAGAAACATAAATTCAAACTCACTTCTCATAGAAGACTATTGTGAATGTAATAACATGGTTGCATTTCCCGTGATATTTTTCTCATGATATCAAATATCACGGGTTGAGGTATGAGAAATTTGCCGAACCTCCAAATTTGACAAGACGTGTATTTTGTTGTTGTGCTCGGCAAATTTATCACACTTATGTCATCTCGGCAAATTTGCCAGGCCAAAATCACAGAGAGAGAACAACCTTATAATTTTAACTGTCTAAATTTAACTTTAAAGCCGGAATTGCAATAGCGCTGTGGCAGTAGAGGCGATCGTTTTTCGAAATCAGCTGATTTTTAGAAACTACGGTTTGCAATGAAGCGGCACATAATACAGCAGAGGCAGCTGGCAGCACCGCTCCGTTTAGCTCAAATTCTAAATTCGCTGCCGCTGCCTTCAATCGCAGCCAACTTCAAAGTGTTGATGTGAACTTATGTCTGTTTCCGTACTATCCAATGTAATATATTTTTTACTAATTTTGTGTTTCCGTACTTTGATGCCAGCAAGCGGGAGAGAATTTAATTTTTACTTAATTAATTTCCACTAGCAAATATTGCTGGCGGGATGCAAAAGCAAAAAAGAAGAAAGAGCAGAGGAAAAAATGAAACAAGATTGATTATTTTAATTGAAAAAAGTGGACATGAAAATGGTAAGTAAATTTATGTCACCACGTGTCCAAGGTAAAAGGAAACAGACCTAATATATAAAGAAGTCACTGCCAAATACTGCGAACGCTCTATTGTGTTCGGTCTGGCAGTACTGCTCATATTAGACGCATCAGCTGATTCCGAAAACCGTCGCTGCCCGCTGCCACATCGCTGATGTAATTTGGGCTTAAGCGTCTGTTTGGCTAAACTTTTACACGCATGACATCATACATATGTATGTATGTATACCCGTATGTTTGTGGTTTTCGTGTTGTCGGCATTCGTGACTTTAATGACTTCATATTTTCTTTTGTTTCATAGCAAACTTTTTATTATTGGCTTTACTGTTTCTTGGTTTATTTTGGTTGAATTGTTTTTTATCATCAATTATGCAACTTTGTTGCTGACAGGATGCATTGCTGGCATTGTTTGTTTATCGATATTACTCAAATATGTCCATGGTTTTTAGGCAACATTCTATTTATATACACTTACTATTAAGAACAATTGTTTGAATTCATGTAAGATTTCAAGGTCTTCAATATGAGTCATGATAGATCATCTTATTTGTCGATGCATATAATTGAATCATTTCTATTGAAAAAAAACAATCAAAATTATGCAAATATTAAAAATATGTACACACATATATATATATGCACAAATATATATGACTCATGCAAATATTTTTAAAAGTATAGCACAGGAAAATAAAAAAATCTTTAGCGATTGAGTTTCGGACGATTGAGCAAAAGGTTATCAGTCTAGGCATAGCAGGAAACCAATTGGTTTATGAAGCGCTGTTTCTAGAATACATGTGTACATAGAATACGGATTGGAGACGAATACTAGACTTTTGTAAGCTATATACTCCCAAAATCTTATTAACTGGCTTTTTGTGTTGTTGGGGACGAAATTAGCACATAAATAAATCCTAGCCTATCAATTTTGAAATCCATTGAGTGGATGGTCCAGCTGAACGCACTCGGTTTCTTGACTTTAGTTTAGATGCTTTTGTCAACAGTTTGTCTTTAAAAGCATAAAAGTTCATAGCTGTTGCACCAACTAGTGTCTACACTCATGACTTTGGAAATAGGGATATGTAAGTTAATTTTTTTTTCGGAACTCCTAGTTTAGAATAGCTTATGAAAGCCATGGTCCTCAATATGACATGTACTAATATATGTATGTAGGTAAATTAGCGTAATTTATTAGTGGTTGTTTTGAAATATAAATTCTAAATTATAAACTTACACTGCTATTCCGAGCGTTACCGGAAAATTACTTTACTAGTAATTTATGTTGCTGAAAATTGTTACCATCTTTTCAATTGGTATTCTGGCACAAATGGTAACGCTGTCAAAGCATTTCCATACGAACGGAATTGAATCGGGCTGAAAATGGTAACAAAATATTACCACGTATTGAGGTGGTAACTTAATTTTCTGCTGCCAGAATACGAAAAGAGTGTTTAAAGTACCAGATTCTTTATTTCACCAGTAAAGTAAATTATGTTACCACACCGGAATAAGGCCGTAAATCAAAGTTTAGCAGCTTAACCAATTAAAAAAAAAAAACTATTTAATTAATTATAATTTGCTAATTAGCAAAAAAAAAAGAAGAGCACCGACTATTATGCAATGCAATCCATTATCACCAGCTTTTTCTGCTAACGATGCGCACTTTTTTTCGCTTGCTATTTATAGATGGTAATTAATATAAAACATAAAATAAACAAATAAAAAGAAAATAAGTATTATCGATATTTATATATTTAATAAAGAAAAAATCATGTTTGTTGTTTTTGCTGCTAAACTTGTTTTTCAAGCAGCAATTGATGATGACAGCGCCAGCAATGAAAACATTTGTTTTGGTGGCAATAAAATGGCAATGACATCATACACACGGACCCGGTTCGGCCATTACAAATGGTATGTGGAGTGTAACGAAGGCAAGAAAAAACTGAAATTATCATGTGTTATGGTTTTGGTTTTGTATTTGGCTTTAGCTTTGACTTTTTTAATATATGTATTTCTTTATTGTTCAACTTTTTGTGTTGTATTGTGTTGGTGTTTTATAGGCGTTAATATGAAGTTGTTAAAAGCTTAGATAGACGGGTGTTTCAAGGCTATTCCATTGGAATACGCGAGAAATACGTATTTCAGAGAGAAGTAATAAAAAGCGGAAGTTGAGAATTTTATAGCAGCAAGTTGACAGAGGAAGTAGGTACATACATACATATGTATATGCTGCCGCAATATCGTCACACTAAAAGCCCGTCTCCACATAACTTGATTCGCCAGCGAAACATCTAGCGAAACATCTCGCTAAATAACCCGTCTCCACGTGGCTGATCGTTATTGAGTTAAACATTTCTCTTGTTCTTCTTAAATGTTTGTATGTTTGCTTATTTTTGCGTTTTTGTTTTGGTCTGTGTGAGATTTCGATAGATTTTCGATACAAAAGAGATAGAGAAGGCATCGATACCATCGGGTTTGGCAAGAGGATTGAAAACGAAACAAGTGTTTCATTCTGCATTCGCTCCCAGAAATTTGTATGGAAATTAGCGAGTTTCGGCTTTCCGTATCGAACCAAGATTGAGAGGGCGAATGCAAAAAAAAAAAGAGCGAAACATATTATGTGGAGACATGAGTTCATTCACTAGTTAGTAATATTTGTTTCCATTTTTCTGTGGTTAAACAAATCCACCTAATGGCTTAACTAGTATAAAAGCGCGAATTTGCCGCTAATCCAAAGTGGAAATTCAAAACAATGCAAAAAATCCACAACAAAGAAAAAAAACACGAGAAAAAATTACAACACTATATCCTCCAAATGCTTAGAGATGCAACTGAACAAATAGAGTAACAAATTGCAATCAAATAACAACAAATTTGTGGGTAAATAAGAAAAAAGTAAAATACAAAATAGAACACAAACGAATAAAAAGGCGAAAAAAGCGTAAAACAACAAACAAATATGAAAAGAATTTTAAAAGCAAATAACTGCACGCAGACCCCTGTGCCGTGTATAGTACTTTGTGTAATCGTTGTATTTATGAGTGTCAAGTTAGCGAGGCACCCCTGGCAGATCGGATCCGGAGGGGGTGCATAATTAGTCCCTATTTAATCCCTAATTAATCCCGCAAAAATTAATTTTTTCCCTCAACTGCTTCCCGGAATACATGTTGTATTTGTATGTACAATCGCTAGGATGTTCTGCAAAATTGCAAAATAGATTTTTTTTTTATTTTTTTCTAGAACATCGTGCATGTGCTCGGCTGTCGGTATTATCGCAGGCATATGCCATAGATACGAAATGGAGTTTGAGCCCCATGGCATGACAGGTGGAAAATGTTGCGGCTTTTTTTTATGGAAGTAGGTACCTACACCATTTTCATTCGGATAAGCAGTTGCATTACGAGAGCGCAACACATAATCCTTTTGAAATTCACTGTTACATAAACTTTTTTTAATTTTTGTTTTCTTTCTTTTCTTTACTTCAGGTGGTTGCACTCGTTAAAGTGGAATTTGCTGTACATTTCTATGTATTTACATATGTACAAAGCATACTTACTACTTTTATTTGTTTTCATTTATTTTTTTGGATTGCATTTTATTTACTCGGCATTTTTCTCTTGAGTACAGGAGTTCGTTTACATTTCCAGGAGAACGGATATGATTGCGTGCTGCCTGGGCGAGATGGGGGTAATAGGGAAAAAATTGCAAAAAATTAAGCAAACACATAGTAAACCACACAGTCAGTTTGATTTTCCGTTGTGGGTGAAGGATTTTTGTTCTACTTTCAAATAATTCGTAAACGGATTGAAAATTATAATCGGACAATCTGACTGAGATGTGTCATAGTAGGATTGTTAAACCTGTATGAAACGTGAAACAACCGCTCGAGCCTCCAGCAGTCGAAACAGCACACTGTACAGGCATTACAGTTTCTCTAGTAGAATTGATAACAGAGAAAGAGAGATAATAGACTTGGTTGAACAATAAGGGAGAAACAAGCTTCAAAAATGCTGGGGAATCCGGAGGAGATACTCTATTATTAAGTATTTAAGATGGAATTAAATTAACCCGGATTTTCCCAGAACTTTTTTTGTTTCAGATTTGCATAAAAGTATGTACACCAATAAATTTCGACCTCCTGAGCATGAAAATGAATTCCGTTTTCCAATACCTTGTCGCACTTTTCCTGAAAATGTGAAAAACTAGCGTTACCATATGGTAGCCGTGGGTCGCCTAGGGTACAGGTTTTTGTTTAAAGGGTAAATGATATTTGGAAACATTTTTTTTTTAGTTTCACAAAAAAAAAACACATTTTTAATTCACTTTATTGAGATTTAAGTAGGTTTTAAGTAAAGTTATGCAAATAAAATATTTTTTTTTAGATACTTCCATATGTAGGGTTGGCCCATTCTGGCCAATAGCATATATTGCACTTTCTTCGCAAATATGCTTGATAAATAATAACAATAATTAAAAAACTTCTCAAATTGAACATGACGTAGTATATTACGACAATTTTCGTATTCGCCAGTGGAAAAATTGGAAGAGGAAATGGTGAAATATTCTTCAGCCATTCATCTTCTTGGACAAAATGGGGTAATGTCGAGCTACCAGCTATTACAACTTCTTAGTCGCCTTTTAGTTTGGTCGGGCAAACATTATCTGGTTTACCCGCACATATGCATCTCTTCAGTATTATCTTCTCCAAAAATGTTGTAATATTGATGAGGCTCCATATATGTACCTAAATGACAGTTGGTATGTCAATTAGTCCACCTTCGTCGAATGCCTTATCTTGATCTTGAACGAAATCAAGCATTTGTTGTAACGTTAAACCTCTACAAGCAGAAAATTTATAAAATTCCAACAAATTAATAATATTACATTAGTTAAATTTACACAACGGCAGAGAAAATCACACGAAGCCCAATAAAAAAACCTGTACCCTAGACGATCCACGGCTACCATATGGTAACGCCTTTAGAAAAATGTAAAAAAATGTTGGAAAGAAGCATTTTTTCTTTAAAAACTAATTCACATCACATAGATAATTTCATTAGCTTTCAAAAGGTGTAATTATTTGAACAATTTATTCCAAAAGTTATACAATATACTTATATTTACCGACATGCCATATCTGAAAACGGGAATTTTCAGTACTAATTTTTGTCACCTCATTTTCACACGCAATAGCTTCGACATTTGAGTACAGAATAACACGATCTTAAACTTGTTGCAAAGCTACATTAATTTTTCATTGCAAATCGGCATTTCCCTGGTGTTTTTTCTTTTCCTTTTGTTTATTTTCTTGTAAATGTAAAGGGATGTTTTGCGTTACCATATGGTGCTCGTGGGTTGATTCGGGTTAAGATTGATAAAACATTTAAAACATGCGAGATGCAACTTTTCGTTTGCTTTTCTTTCGTCCGGCCAAAAAGCTCTATTAATCAATTATATAGATTAAAATCCATGGTCTTAAATTGATATACCTACATGAGATATTTTAAGAGAGCTAAAGTTATTTGGTGGCAATAATTTAACGGGTGATAATTCAACGGGTACGCAAGAAATAGCTTGGTTAAAAAACGTTTCCTTACGGAGTCGGTTAGTGATATTCGACGATGAAAATGTTTTCAACATTGCTTGACACAACAAAAATTTAATAAAATGACAAATTGTGGCGATTTAATGGTTTAAAGGATGAAGGAAGGTAAAGCATGTCAGACTTAACATCTAGTAATGGTTATTGATATAAATGATTAATTTTCGACTAAAACGAAAAAGCTCAACTTGTCCCTTCACCATTTATACACACAAGGAAAGCAGAACTGAAAGGGGGTATATCTATACTACTCTGAAAAAAATACGCGTAGTTAAACCAACAACTTTCGGCTGTTGAATCTCCGTCTTTGATTCAACAGAAAAAGTATTTGTTTTTACAGCAAAGTTTTTGATCCAACAATTTATTCAAAAACGGGCGTTGTTGATTCAAAAACTTGCTTGCCTTTAAAAAATATTTTGTGAGAAAATATTTTTTTGTGAGAAAACCAACAAAAAAAAATAATGATGAAGAGAAGATGAAGAGAAAAAGCAAAAAAAAAAGTTTATTTTTAGCAACAATTTTCTCCCCGTTGTTGATTTAAAGGCAAAAGTATTTGACCCAACAGTTTCCGCTGTAAACAAAACTAATGAGAATAAATTTTTTTAAATTTTGTTGTTACAATGATTCAAATAATTCATGGATTCCTTTTTAGGAAATGGAAGTATAAATAGGTTACTACAATTCAATATAATGTTGAATGTTCCACTATGTGATGATTGGATAGAATTTCAGGTTGATGTCATGGTTCGAATCCGGAGGAGAATATAAAATAAAGAAGAAAAATCAGAATAAGAAATAAAGATAGCAACCAGTGAATGATAAGAAGGAGAGAAGAATAGCAGAACAAGCGGGGAGGCTACATATTTGCAGTTGGGACCCGGGCGGACAGAGGATGCAGAGTAAAATGCAAACAAAAATTTATTTTTAGGTGAAAATTTTTTCCAACAATCTCCGTTATTGACTTAAATCAACAACGCTCGCACCTTTGAAACAACAACGGAGCGTTGTTGGGCACATTTCAACTGCGGAAAGTAGTTGATTTAACAGCGAAAGTCTTTAGATTTACAACGTTTTTTTTTTCAGAGTATCAGTTTGATTGGATTCATTTACCATACATCGAACAACAAAATAAAAGACAAAAGAGCAAAACTTAAAAGCATTGTGAGGTTTCTATGATCTCCCTGCTCTCCATCCATTCACGCTCCTGCCTGTCCATCAATCATTTGCGTTATATGCAGAGCAGCCTTCTGGCCAAAACACAACTAAAACTAAGTGTAGGGATCAATTTTCATACGCACAGCACTTGGTTACATACACAGCAAAAAGGTTAGGCTGATAGCTGAAGCCTAAGCTTTAAACAGGAATACGCTGGCAGCGCTGCTTGCTGTCATTCTCTCTGCTCTAAACGTTTTAATACTTATTTAATACTCTGTTATGCACTCATACATATTCCAAATAGAGAGGGAATTGAGTTTTATGAGCAAACATTGGCAAAGAGAGTACAATGTGTAGCGACCGTAGAAATTGCGTCCACTGACATGCAATCAAGTGTTAGTATTTTCCATTACAATAAGCCTTTGGAATAAGGATTCGTCTCAGAGAGAGAGATCGAGAGTAGTGCTTACGGCCTGATGACATCAAGACAGGAAATCGGCCTTATTTTAAGCCTTTGCCCATACAACTTTTGCTCGCTTAAAAATTTCAGACCTTATTTCATTAGCCTTTAAATCTACGGGAATAATTCTTAAATAAGGCGTAGATTTTTTGCTGAGTATATATGTATGTAAATTTGCATTAATCTTTTGCCGCTGTGTTGTGTAGCTGCGGTTTGGGGATGCTGACGGAAGCTGAAACTGCCGTTGATGTTTGACGTTTCTTCTCGTGTTAGCAGTCAGACTGCGCGTAAATAACTCATCTTCTGTTACGTACATCTGTTAGTTAGATTCATATATACATACGTACATACATATATATATACGTATATAGTTACGTAGTTGTTTTGCGCATAGGTAGAAATTGCAAAATCCTAATAACAACGGAGTAGAGAAAGGAAATGCCACTGCATATGTTCTTGTACAGCGTTTCAGGTTTCCAAGAACCAAACTGTTACTATTTCCATTGTCACTTCTGTTTGTTGAGAGGTCGGCCTTTTGACCACAAAGCGGCGGTTTGTGTGGTTGTCACCTTTTGAAGTGAAGTTAATGAGTGAATGTTAAATAAATAAACGAAAAAAACTATAAATAAGTACATATATAAATTTGTATCTTTACTTTTATCTTTATATTTTCAATGCTATCTCTATCTCTATTCTTATATTAACGCTGATTTTTTCAGGCTTCAAATGATCTAACTTTGTCCTCAATATACAGCCCGATAGAATACAGTTCACCTTAATGTCCATGCTTCCAAAAAAAAAAATATGTTGCTGCTCCATTTTCTGCATTTGTTACCAGAGACCGTAATCATTATGAGTTTTATAATAAAAATCGCCATTTTTTTATATTTCATCAAAAATAATCATTATTTTTTGAGTTTTATTTTTTTTTTATCAGAAATAACACTTATTCCTTGAGCGATATTTAATCTTTCAGAAATAATCATTATTGTGTGAGTTTTATTTTTTTCGATCAAAAATATCACTCATTCACGAAGTTATATCGATGGGAATTTTTTAGTAATTATGTTCCAGAGCACTTCAGAGAAAATTTGAGTTTTTCGACCTAAGCTAAAAAATAAAACTCAAAGAATAATTTTTATTTCTGAGCGATAAATATATCACTCAAGGAATAAGTGTTATTTTCGATCAAAAAAATAAAACTCAAAAAATAATGATTATTTTTGATTTTTATGGATATCGCTTAAAATTTTTCGATCATAGTGAATTCGGATAGTGCTCTTTCAGGCATGCACACACACAAACTCAATAGTCTTCTACGATGTTTGCCAGTATTTGATTTTTTTCACTGAAAATATAACGAATAATGATTATTATGGGTCTCTGTTTTTTTACAAACATTTTCCGAAATTTAGTTTGTGCTATCGTGGCCGCTGTGGTGCAGTGGGTAGAGTGCTCGCCTGCTATGCCAGAGGTCTCGGGTTCAAACCACGGTCCGAGCCAAACACCAAAACAATTTTTCTAATTAGTAAAAATCCAATTATTGGGTTTTTTAAGAGCAGCGGTCACCTCTCGGCAGTGGACGGCATACCCTCCGAGAGTATTTCTGCCATGAAAAAGCTTCTCACAAAAAATGCATTCGCCGTTCGGAGCCGGCATAAAACTGTAGGTCCACCCAATTTGTAGGAAAAACAAAAAGGAGCACACCTCGAATTGGGAGAGAAGCTCGGCCATAAAACTCGTCAGGGTTATAATAGCGCCATTGTATTATTATATTATTATAGTTTGTGCTATTAATCAGATATAAAAAAACTGGACACACGTTTGCTGCATTGTGGCCAACACATTCGCTAACTTAGCCGCCGTTTACAAGCGACCATTTTTTGTCATTCATTCATTTACTTAGTAGAACAAAACAAGTTACGTAACATCCTGCTAGTGACTTAATGTTTACACTATCTAAATTTACCTTTTTTATAATGCCTATCTAAATGAGCGGCGCTTGCAAAGAACATTTTGTTCGTTCATAAAATATTCAACAAACATAAATGTCAGTGTTGCCAACTCAACTGACACTCACATAGTGAATTGCTGCCACTGTCAGTCAATTCATTTCTATTACGAGTGGCGCTGTCAGTGAACAAACTTGAATTTTCAATGCCGCCATTCACTGCAACCAACCTGCAATCACCTTCATGCGCATTACTCGCCTCCCCTTCCACCATGCCATGCAAAGATGATGATGACGATGATGACATGAGCTGGTTTAACTTGTTCATAGGTAGATGTTTCGTTTGAACACGGTTTGTTTGCTTTCATCTTTGCCTTTTTGATTTTATGCTGCTTCTTCTGTTCGCTGAAGCCATATTTGATTAAAAGGAGACGAATCGGTTTGGGATTTTTGGGCGAAACTAAAATCGAAACTTGATTGGTTTGCGCAAAACTAATAAACAGAGAATTTTTGTTCCATAGTTTAGTGTTTGGGACGAGATGTTGCTTTTCCAAAATTCAGTGATTGGGATGAGGTTTTGGTCTTCCAAAGTTCAGTGATTGGGATGAGGCTTGGAAACTGACTAAAGTGGATTTAGTTGAAGGAAATATTTATATGGAAATCGTCTCCATGTTATCTCTTAGTGCTCAAATCGCACTTCGCCAAAATTTAAGTCCCACAAATACAAATGGAACGAATAATGGTGCTAACAGTCAACAACGAGTTGCCGCAACCCGTGTCAGCTGACACGATCTACCTTATGAGAGTGCCATATAAATGAAAACTCACCAACGACCGAAACATACGAGTACGCAGCCCGTACCGCAGAAATCAACGAGCATTTTGATTTTTGCCGGAAAACGTGTCAGCTGATTGCTTTTGCTCAACGCGGTGTTGCCGAACGAACTTTTTAGCCACTAAAACATTTGAACGGTATTTTTCATTGTATTATTAAACGAAATCAATGCGAGTGTAAAATGTAATGGAATATATCTTTCTTCATAGGAAAAACAGCTTAAGTTTACTTAAGCGAAATATGAGTTATTAGATAATTGTTTAGCTCATTTATTGAAAATAATTATCACTTATGTATATGTTATTAATTCACATGAAACCATTTCTAATACGTTTATTTTAGTTTCAAATAAACTTAAAATCGAGATTATCCAGTTATAACTTTTTTCGGAGCATAAATTCGCACAGGATGAAATAAAAAAGTTACATAAATGATGTTAGTAACTAGTAATTTACGATAAATAAAAGTAATTTTTATTTCAAAATTATCCCTTTTTACCATTTTTGAATGGGTCAACGGATAGCGGGCCAGCGGATAGTGAACAACTGATATTTTCCGTCATAAAATTCACACAGGCAAACAAAATTGCGACAATGGCAGCTTTTAGAAATTTTTTTGTGTAAGCACGAAATAAAAATTGCGTATGGTTATTCCTTTATTCATTGCCAAAAAAGTGTATTTTCTTTTACTTATTTTTCACTTTTCAACAAGAAAATAACAAAATACATCAGAAATGCAACTCTGACTCCTGAGGAGGGATAGGACCCGCCACTCAAAAACCCGTTTTTACACCGCCGTCATTTGTTGTTGCGTTAAAAAATTAAGTTCCGCTTCGTATTCGTGTTCATGTGATCAAAGCGCGTCGATTGACACCCCACTTCTTGAAAATTTACCAATTTTCACCGTTGTCACCTAAACTAGATAATTACCAAAACTTGGAATACAAAATCGCGCATTTTTTTATTAAAAATTTTCGCCTGTGTCGCTTTTTTTCTTAAAGAAAACAATATATTTAAAAATTTAAATTGAGAGTAAACATCGGTACTAAGTTTGGGTATTTCATGCGAAATTTTTGTGTCTTCCGATTATTTCAAATACGGCAACACTCACACGGCTGTTCAAAATAGAAAACAGCTGATTTTTATCTTTTCATACGGGCACGCACTTTGTCTAACTCGGAACGAACTCGGGCTTCGGAAACGGGTCGTCAACTCGTTGTTCACTGTCGGCATCCTAAGATTCGTTGAAGCACTAATTTTCTAAAACAAAACAAAAAAAAAACGTAGTGCATGTAGTTAAGTTGATTGGTAGTTGAATTAGTAATGATTCAATGGCCACGGCCAGAACAGCGAAGATGATGATGATAATGACGATGGGTTGATGATGACGATTTCGCATACAATCCACTTCAAAAAGTTGGCTAACGATGATGCGCCACATTTTATCCGTGACTTTGAAAAATGCTACATTGCAGTAATTGCTCATACCTCTACCAATCAAAATACAGTCTGCCATGCTTTAAATTGGACAGGTTAAGGCAAAAGTTATTTAAGTAATTAGTTATTGAAAGCTTAGGAGAAGCAAATTTGTTTTTTTTTTTTTTTTTTTTTAATATAACCACAAATCGAGGTCCACTTTTATTACTACAGTGGCTGCCAAATATTCAACTTATACATACTCAATGTCTTTGGCAGAAAAGTATTAACCTTTAATAAACAAATCATTAGCAGTCCTTCGAAGCTCAAACTTTGAGAGGTCTGTAGCATTTCGTTTTGATTGATCTACGTTTTTTTCTGCATACTGTAGTCGCGATTGAACAACTAAGCAAATAAATATTTACATATGTATGTACTACTTGGATTTTACGGATTTAGTTAGTAACCATTTCAAGTTTCAGCTGGCTTATATGCATATTTTTGTTATGTGTACACACCAGGGACCGGGATTTTTATTCCTTTTATAATAAAACACCAAAGAAAAAATTTATATGTATTTGGGGGAATATTTTATTTGCACAAAAATAATCAATCAACTTGGTGTTTTATTTTTTAGCTCCATCGATAAAACCAAAACCTGCAAACTCCAGGGCCAATAACTAGCGAACCCCTTAACCGAATTTCTTAAATTTGGTATCAGATGAAAGGTAATTCAGTAAGCTTTTGAAAGTAAAGTTAATAATTTTTCCCAAGGACACAATCTAGCCCTGGAGTTTTATAGCATCGAAAAAAATAATAATTTTTATTTTCGGTCCCTGGTACACACATCTGCAAAAAGAAGTTATCAAACTAGTTGTGGGAAAAGTAATGATGGCGGCTTGCTGTGCAATGTAAACATACATGACTATGGCACTGCGGTCACAATGAATGAAAGGGTATGGTAAGTAAAACATTACTATAATTAATTTTTAGTCCAATAAAAAAGAAGATGGCTGTATATTCAGACCTGGGTAATACTGAGTAGTAATTGGGCTATTACGTACTTAAATACTTTATATTTTGATCTTGATGTAATTAGTCCGTAATAAGTACTTTCAGAATATTCAAGTACAAGTACAAGGAATTGCAAAATAATTGAAGTTTTAGCAAATACTTCAAAGTAAATATTTGAAAAGAATTGAAAAATGCACATGAATCGATTTTTTAATTCTTTTCAACTACTTTTAATTACTTACAAATCGATTCAAGTACATTTTTCAATTCTTTTCGAGTACTTTCAATTCTCTTCAAATATTTACTTTGGAGTATTTGATAAAATTTCAATTATTTTGCAATTCGCTAGCTTAGAGTGCAAATTGTGTAAGTCCTTTTTTAAAATTTTGTAGGAGAGACAAAAAACTAAAAATAAAAAAATTTCGAAATGAAAAAAAATTTTGTGTTCATATAAATATTTTGAACTTACACAATTTTCTTCGCTTTTTGGACTTACACAATTTGCGTATCACTGAATAACAACGAGTAGAAATATGACAACAGTCACAGACTTGTTTAGCGCGGTGCGTATTTGATTTTTCTAGCGTTCTACATAAAAATACACTTTTTCATAAAAGTGGACTCTGTGTAAGTTTGCACTCTAAGCTAGCGAATTACTTGTACTTGTACTTGTACTTGAAAATTTTTGGAATGCCAGTACCAGCACCAGTACAATTCCTTTAAAATGTACTTGTCACAAGTCGTAATGGTACTTGATATTACCCAGGTCTGATTCATATATACCCACCAAAAATCTACGCCTTATTTCAGGTTTATTCCAGAAGATATAAATGCTTACGAAATATTGCATGTATATCTATTATAAAAGTCGTATGGACAAAGGCTTAAAATAAGGCCGATTTTATTGTGTTGATGTCATCTCTCTCTCTCTCTCTCTCCCTCTGAGAGGATACCTTATTTGCAAGGCTTATCCGCCACATACATACATATGTATCTTTCAACTCTATCTTCATAACAGTTTATAAATTTCTGTTGGTGGCGTTAATTTATAAGAATCTCACTCTCATTAGCAAAAGTATGGCTGGCGATAAACGTTCGTGTACATCTGGCAGTTTTTGACGCCTGCAAATGACATAAATGAGCAAAATGCAACTTGCCACTGCCACTTGCTGTTGCACGACAGACAAAAAACAGCCACAAGCATAACGGAATGATTTTTATATAGTAGATAAATGTGCTATAGATACATGTGCTTGCCTACATATTATTGCCAACGAATCGAAGCCATCTAATAATACACACGCACTAGCATGCTGCTGTTGTTCATGCAGCTCTTGTTGGTGCTATTGTTATTGTTATTGTTGTTATTACGTTGCAATTGCTTTTTTGTTTGTCGTCTGCTTTGCTGGCCACTCGACTTTAATCACAAGTGCAATAAAATAATAATCAGCAGCAGCAGAAACAACAACAACACAACAGATAAACAACAACAGCAACAACAACGACAATAGCACTCTCTTGCAGCAGCGACAACATCACTTTGGCACTCGAGCAAATCAGATTTCCCAGGCATACACGAAGTTGCCGCAGTTGTTGTGGCTGTGGTTGTTGTGTTTATTGTTGGCGTTGTACTCTCAAGTGGTGCCCATCTACATACGATTATGCTACGATTGCGCCTCATAATGTTGCAGCCAGCCAGCCAGCAACTTGCTATCATCAGCATGCAGCAACAACAACAATGTGCACCGGCGATTATTTTTGGAAGAGTTAAGAAAAAAACACGACCACAAGTCACACACGTCACTACAGTGACTGTTGTACAATAAATAAAAAATAAAAAACATTAATGCAATGCAATTTTCTTATATGACCGTGAATTTGAAATTGCAAAATTATGCCACTTTTCTGTGCCATCTTTTTTTTTTTTGATTTTTGGTCTCTTGCAGCGTAAATTTGTATGTGAAGAAAATTAATGTTTAAATGGAAATGTGAAAGTGGAAATGGTTAAATTCGCAAGACGTCTATTTATAAATTGCTGGTGTGACACAAATTACACCACATACATATATACATACTTACCCTCCAAAAAATCTATAAGGAATAAGGGTTTTCCAGAAGATTTAAAGGCTTCCGAAATAATGCCTGAAAATTCTAAGCCTCCAAAAGTTGTATGGACGAAGGCTTAAAATAAGGCTAATTTTCCTGTGCTGTAAGGACAAATATCTCTCTCTCTCTCTCTCTAACAGGAAACCTTATTTCCATGGCTTATCCGCCATCTGAATAAGGCTTAGCTAATTCCTGATAGTAAGACCTTAGATGGTGTCTATATACCTTATAATTAGTCTCATTCGCCATGGGAAATAAGGCTTAGCTAATTCCTAACAATAGGAACTTTTGTGGTGCTTAAATGCCTTATATAAGGAATAGCAAAAAGGCGCAGCTGCATAAATAACATTTTTCGCGCAACTTAAACGTTTATCTAATAATCAAAAATATTTTCTACTATGGTTGAAACGTTGATATTCATACATTTATATATATATCGCTAGCTTAGAGTGTAAGTCCATTTTTATGAAAAAGTGTATTTTTATGTACAACGCTAGAAAAATCAAATACGCACCGCGCTAAACAAGTCTGTGACTCTTGTCATATTTCTACTCGTTGTTATTCAGTGATACGCAAATTGTGTAAGTCCAAAAAGCGAAGAAAATTGTGTAAATCCATAATATTTACGCGAACAGAACATTTTTTTTCATTTCGAAATTTTTTTATTTTTTGTTTTTTATCTCTCTTACAAAGTTTGAAAAAAGGACTTACGCAATTTGCACTCTAAGCTAGCGATATGTATAAATATCTATCGTAATGAGATAAGCGTGCGCACTAAACCAACCACCTGATTGCATGTCAGTTGAAAATAAACTAAAGTGACAATCTTTCCTTCGAATACACGCACTTTTTGACGCTCGCCACACATTGCCCATGTTTGCCCATAAAACTCAATTCCTTCTCTTACTCTCTATTTGAGATATGAGCGCATAAGCGTTTGCAGCAGAGCGAATGTGCGCATAACAACAAGCAGCGCTGCCGGCGTATTCCATTTTGACAGCTTAGCCTTTTCAATATTTTTGCAGGGCATGTACTCACATGCGGACAACATTTGCATATGAAAATGTGCATTAATAAGACTTAAGTGCTTTTTAAATGGTGGACGTAATGTGTGAAGACAATTTTTATAAATAAGAAAAAAAAGTGGGTGGGCGGCGGAATCATAATTTATTGAAACGAATAATTGGACTTTTGAAATCGACGACTTGATGAAAATTGCAGAGAGATGGTTCCATACAATCGAAGTGCATTGCACACAAAAACTAAAAGGCATGCTATACATTTTTCATTACATCATCGTTTCGAGATGGGTTTTTTTTTTTTTTTTTTTTTTTTTCAAAATATTATAGACTTTTTTAAAACTATTTTAGCAGCTTTCTTCCAAAGCAACAACATATGTTGTAAGTTAATAAAAAAAAGAGAAAGAAGGGCGGAGAAAATGTTTTTGTTTTAGAAAATAATAAACTAAACACTATTAACTTAAACAACAAAATTGGATTTTATTTATGTTCTTTGCTTTAGTACGAACATACATACATACATACATATCTATATGATTTTTTTTACATATGAATTTTTCTTTGCTTTTGATACATTCTCCATTTAGCCAACCAGGGAATGCTTTCGTCGACTGTTTTAAAAATAAGAAAACGCTGCTTTGAACAGCATAAATATTTTACAATGCGCGGCATTGTTGCTAAACAAAAATGTTTTTAAAATAGTTTTTTTTTTTTTTCATTTTTTAATATATATTTCAACACACATTCCGTAGTGGAAAGGGCTGTCGACAGATGAGAGTACAAGAAATAAAAAAATTATAACTATAAATTAGCAAAAAAAGCTAAAAAACATGAAAAAATAAGCGCACGTTTGTTAAAAAAAAAAGAAGACAAAAATTGAATTTAGTATACAAAAAAAAAATGCCATTCCCAAACAATTGTTTTAGACTTAAAAAAACACATTTTCGTCTGCTTTTAGTGCCTTTCACTTCTTTCTAAAGATTTACGCTTGTACTTATTTCTTAGGTTTTTCTTCTTTTATTTACCTCATTCCCGGCTCGCTTGCTAAAAAATGCGTCCAACCATTTCACATGTTCCTGCTGTGCTAATTGCAATTTTAATTGACAATTGCTGGCGCTGACATGCCACACTCTCGGCCTTTTTGGCTTAGCTGCCAGACAACTTTTTGTTTATGCCTTGGGCGCTGTAAATTTTAACGCTGGCGGATCACTTCTGTTTTCTGTTTTCATTTTTTTTTTTTTTTTTTTTTTGGACTATGCGAATACATATACAATTACTTAGTTAATTCTAATTGTTTTGCCCGAAACTATTTGCGGCATTATTAACTCAATGGGTTAGCCATTATTGAGTCTATTTTTATTAATTGTAATTTACTTTTAAAAAACTTTCTGTATGCGAAGGAAATAATCAGTATATAAATTACTTATATATGAATTATTTGGCAGGGATTTTCTGCATGAAAGAAACATACTATTATACAAAAATCTAGCGGTTAGATGGTAGATGTGATGGGCCATCAATCAAGAGTCAATAAAAAGGTGTTTCTGTAAATCAAAATCATTGGTACACGCCAAAAAAAAAAAAAAACTGAGGTTAGATATCGATTAGAGAATGTCTCGGAAACTACAAATCTCTAACATTAGAGACCCGACTCGACAAACAGTGGAGAATCACAGCATTCCCAGACAAAAGGCAATATAATTTTCAAATCAGGAAAATTATAATCTCGAACCTAACATAAACATACATACATACTTATGTTCTCTAATGATATTGAGATTTGCGTATTTCTCTTATCGGTTTCCAATCGAATTCGAGTGCAGTTTTCTACCCTTGCTCGCGATTAGAGAATAGTTAGCACATGACACGAGTTAGCTATTGTAAGTAGTCTCCACGAATTATCCAAAGTTAAAGACTGTGTCTGCTGGAACTGTAGCAAGGCGATGTTCCATTAGCAAACCAATTTCCTTCAAAATTTGATAAGTAGACCCATCATCGGCAGATTACAGATACAGATTACATATGTAATAAGAAAATACTTTAAACTCACCTTGGATCTGGTTTTCCCTCAGCCTCACATTCAATAATGAATGGTTTATCACTTTCCTTATTTTGTACAGCGACTTTGAAAAGCAGCTCATCTGTGGGCGGTTGTTTGATAATGCGAGGCGGTGAATTTACTGAAAAATATTTATATAAAATAAAAATTTATTGCTAAAAAATTTGAATACACATGTTTGTACAATTTTCCGTATAAAGCACTAAAAAAATTTTTAGCAAAACTAAGTAATGCAAATTTATGATGCTTAGATACCAAAAAGCGACCAATAAAATCATTTATTACCAACAGAAACAGAAAAAAATAAAATCGGGAAATAGCTGAGGAATTTCATTAAGCACTTTGGAATTTCGACATCATGCACAAAAATATTCGACGAATAAAAAAGAATATTAAAAAAAAAAAACGAAAGAAAATACATGTTCAGCACATGTACATAAATTAAAAAAAAAAATAAATAAATAAAAAAAACTAAGAAAAATCTGTTGGAATGAAGTCATAACTTTAAAATAATGAAAATCGGCCCATCAACACTAATCATCAACAATTTAGTAACGACTTGCAAAGCAACAAAACAAAAAATAAGAAAATGGTCAAATAAAATATATATATGAGTCAGTAAAAAATCATATTTCATCAACGATTCATTTAAAATTTACAACATAGAAAACGGAATGGCCAAATACACTTTGCGCGCCAATTCAAATGAATGTACATATATACGAGTATAATAGTAGCGATGAGCGACGCGGCGACACGACGACACCGCCCCAAACAAACATGAATGAGTTAGGGGAGAAATACATAATATATAAGACGAAAATTAAAAAGAAAAAAATATTTGAAAAAATACTTTAAAAATAGCACAAATATAAAACATTTTGAAATAGAGAGTGTGTTCATCATGTGCCACGGCACAATTGTCAGCGCATACCCTGCAGGAATAACTAAACCAGCTTAGATAAAATTTTATAAAAAGAGATTAGCAAACTTTGATATAATAAGCACATCTCACACTGAAAAACTTCAGTGTATGAATACACACGATTTGGCCTAAAAGTATGATATGTTTACATACATACATACATACATACATACATACATACATACATACATACAGGTGAAACTAATAAAAGCGTGTTAAAAACAAGTAAGAGCGCGGCTGTCTTCGGCCGTACCGAAGACTTCATACCTTTCATGAGTGGGGAAATGAAAAGCTACCTATGTATGTTGTACATAGCCTGATTTAGTATAATTTATAATTTCAATTTTGTGGGTTATTTATGGAACGATTTATTAGAAAAAATGGTGTCTGGGCTATTTAAATGGAGCAGTTACACTACAAAATGTGTATATCTGAACAATCGGTTGTATGGGAGCTATATGTTATAGTGGTATGATCTTGACAATTTTCGGTAACCTTATTTAAGCCAACATGTGTACAAATACTTAAAAATTTCATGTCCTTAGCTGTTTAAATGGGGAAGTTATATACCAAAATGTGTATATCTGAACAATCGGTTGTATGGCAGCTATACGTTATTGTGGTCCGATCTTGACAATTTTCGGTAACTCTATTTGGGCCGATATGGGTACAAGTACTTTAAAGTTTAATGTCATTATCTGTTAAAATGGAGAAGTTATATCCCAAAATGTACATATCTGAACAATCGGTTGTATGGGAGATATATGTTATAGTGCTTCGATCTGGACAATTTTCGGTAACCTTGTTTAGGCCAACATGTGTACAAATACTTCAAAATTTCATGTCCTTAGCTGTTTAAATGGGGAAGTTATACACCAAAATGTGTATATCTGAACAATCGGTTGTATGGCAGCTATATGTTATAGTGGTCCGATCTTGATAATTTTCGGTAACCTTCTTTGGGTCAATATGGGTACCCCAAAGTTTCGATTCCTTAGCTGTAAAAAGGGAGAAGTTATACCCCAAAATGTGTATATCTGAACAATCGGTTGTATGGGAGCTACATATATGTTATAGTGGTCCGATTCGGCCAATTCCGACAAATGATCGATTGAGCATCAAAACTCACCCGTATTCCAAATTTCAATGAAATATCTCAAAAACTGAAGGACTAGTTTGCGTTCACACAGACGGACGGACGGACGGACAGACGGACATGGCTTAAACGACTCAGCTCATGATTCTGATTATATCGGTATATATATTGATGGGTCTGTCACGCCTCCTTCTGGTACTTTCAAGATTTGATTTTCGGCACAAAGTTATAATACCATTTCATTCTCATGAAAGGTATAAAAAAACATATTGCTTGTATAAAAGCGTATTCTATTTCACATTCTTTGAAAGCAATAGCAGAAATTTCTACAATAAATGTTAATTGGTGCAAAAGCAGAGAATTCCCCAAGCGTCGATTTAAAAAACCACTAACTTTGATATGTTTTTTGGGGCCAAATAATAGATTTCTTCAATCTAATAGATTTCTTCAATCTTCTAAGTACCTACTTATTCGCCTTTTGCTAGGTTGTGAACTATTTGTGAACTATAAGAAAGGAAAAGAAATTCAACAACTATTTACAGCGAAGGTTGAGTGTATAGCTATTTCAAGAAAAATTATATTTTCATTGCTCGCTTGAGGAAAGATTATCAAAAGTTCCTTTATTGCTAATTACAATCCAAGGTTAATTAAACGATGATTCACACATAGCCTAACGACTGCCCCCAAAAAATATTCAAACAAAAATCAGTACATTTTTTTTAGAAATTGAACAGCACGGTAAATTGTCCTAGTCCACTTTCAAACATAGTTATGATGAATTTCATATCAAACCCAATATGCGTTGAACCCGACCCCCTCAGAATTTGATGAAATTTTGCAGAGAGGTACATCTTACCTACCCAAACACAACCTCATTTTCAGAAATTGCATTTTCGAAAAATTGTGGGCGTGGCAAGGTATCGAAATATTCAAAAATATTCGAAAATAACACTGCTCTACAGCCAAAAAATACTCTGAACGCGACCATCCTATTTATATGTAAAATCGGTCGCTGATTCCGAAAATCGGGTTCATTTTTAATTCTATGGAAGGTTTTTGAGATATCGGCAATTTACCGTTATTTGGCTAATTGCTCCACTTAATCCTTTATACCTCTTTAACGCAGTAAGCTATCTTCCTTGGAGTGACACCAAACGAAAGAAAATTAAATTTCCTTTTCATGGCTGCTATAACATTTTTCCCTAACTCTTATAGTTTCTGAAATATTAACGATTCAATTTGAATTTTTTCGATTTTTTACGATTTTTTGAAGAAAAAATTGACTTTGTCAGGCAATATCTTTAAAACCAATGTTTTCACCTTCGGTTTTACTCCTTTACGTGAAGCTCCATTCTATTGGGAAAAAGATAAGCTATCAACGAAGAAAATCCATGGTAAAATGGAAAAGTTATAGGCGATCAAGTAAATACAGCCAGGTCACGCAATGCCTCTGCACGGGTATATTCTATGCATGTTATACCCGTAAATGCGCTGTTACCTACTGCGCTGCCAATGTGCTGCTACTGCAGATGTGTAGGTATTGGTATAATATGCATAGAATATACCCGTGCAGAGGCATTGCGCGACTTGGGTGTATTTACTTGATCGCCTATAACTTTTCCATTTTACCATGGATTTTCTTCGTTGATAGCTTATCTTTTTCCCAATAGAATGGAGCTTCACGTAAAGGAGGAGTAAAACCGAAGGTGAAAACATTGGTTTTAAAGATATTGCCTGACAAAGTCAATTTTTTCTTCAAAAAATCGTAAAAAATCGAAAAAAATCAAATTGAATCGTTAATATTTCAGAGACTATAAGAGTTAGGGAAAAATGTTATAGCAGCCATGAAAAGGAAATTTAATTTTCTTTCGTATGGTGTCACTCCAAAGAAGATAGCTCACTGCGTTAAAGAGGTATACAGGATTAAGTGGAGCAATTGGCCAAATAACGGTAAATTGCCGATATCTCAAAAACCTTCCCATAGAATTAAAAATGAACCCGATTTTCGGAATCAGCGACCGATTTTACATATAGGTAGGATAGTCACGTTGAAAGTACAGACAAAAAATTTCATTTTGTGATCCAGTGTAATCGAAAAATGACGATAATAGGTACTTTTAAAGTGTGATTACTAGGGAACGGCTTTACCGATTTCAAAGATCTTTACACCATTAGAAAGGTATTGAAATTAGCTTTCAAAAAAATACACTGTAAAAATTTTTGTTTTTTAGTACACTGAAAAAAAAAATGTTTTCCAAAATAAAATTTGAAACTGAAAAAACACTTCAAAGATCAAGCGATTTTGAAAAATACAAATTTTGTTTAGAAAGGTCTATTTAATATATATAACATATCTGAAAACTAAAATGCCCTTTTTCTTTATTTTTTTTTTTAATTTATTTAAGTAAATGCATCTCTTGGCTTTCTTGTATTTTGATATCACGCGTAAACTAATCAACCGATTTCAATACCTTTCTAATGGTGTAAAGATCTTTGAAATCGGTAAAGCCATTCCCTAGTAATCACACTTTAAAAGTACCTATTATCGCCATTTTTCGATTATTTTCGGGTATTTTCGAATATTTCGATACCTTGCCACGCCCACAATATTTCGAAAATGCAATTTCTAAAAATGAGGTTGTGTTTGAGTAGGTAAGATGTACCTCTATGCAAAATTTCATCAAATTCTGAGGGGGTCGGGTTCAAAATGTCCGTTTTTTTTCAGGCTTTGATATGAAATTCATCTTATGTGAAATTTTTTCGATTTTGAGTTTTTGTTGGATTGTGTACCAGTATTTAAAGCTGTATAATGTTCATTAAAATTTATTACAAAATCCGTTCGTATTCTGAAAAAATATCATTAAATACAAATACAGTTTCAAAAGCCTCTGATTTTATTTACATACTTTTAAAAGTCTCTGTCTGAAAAATGTTACTCATACGCCTAGGCACATATTGGCGTGATTGTGAAAAATACTCTCAAAATCAGCTGGGAGAAATATTTAACATTGAATTTGCAAAAATCTCTCATATTGCGATTTAATTTTTGATATCGTTAAATTCCTTATGGGCTTAGCTTTCAGGTGATAACAAAAAATATTCAAATAAAATAGTAGCCGTAGTGGTTTTTTCTAATTTCTGTGGCTTAATATGAAAAATTCATATAGCACTTTTTGAAAGTGTACTACTCAATTCTATGTACATATTTCCTACTGAGTATTAAGCTTTTCACTCACTACCATCATGCCCCTTCTCACTTTAGTTTTATTTACTCAAACAACAGGTGTCTAAAAATACTATTGCTGGCGCGCACAATTCTTCAGTTGCTGCCGTTCTGATGATCTTTGTGCAAGAAGTTGTTAAATACAAAACATACATTGGTACATCAGAACACTATATACATACATACTTTGTCTATATGTATTCATATTTGCCATGAGAACAGACCGAATGACAGACATACGAGTCCAATTGAAAATGCGGTCATTGCTCAACATTCATGCAGTCAAACACATTCTCTCGTACACACAACAATCACTGACTTTTTTATTTTTAAAACATTGGCAATGCATTTGCAAGAAAAAAATAACAAAAAGTGGAAAAAAATCAATACAAACTTGTTGTGTTGTGAGGTAAATGAATTTGAACTGAATGTCCACATTTACTAACGAATAAAAGTAGGCCAACTAACAACTAACTAAGTCATGGTGGCACAGAGTTCAAATATTTTTTGCGCGGGAGTGTCAGGTATTTTTTTTTTGAGGTTTCTGGTTTTTTTTTTTTTTTTTTTTTGAGTTAGCGCTCTACTTCAATTGTTCGGAAATATTCGTATCAAACGTAAATAAGTAAACAAGGCGCCTAACGAAACCATTTAAGATCTGAGAAATCATTTTGTCTGTTCCCTTGATTTGGATAGAGCATAAGTACCATAGTATATAGAGAACAGTGAATTGACTCTGGGATGTGTGTCAAAGAGGTCGAACAGCTCTGCTCAGCTGATTTTGAAGTTGTTGTTATGGCCCAATTACGATCGTGAACGCAATAGAAGTTGCTCTTCTTCTTTCTGTTTTGTAGGTTGTTGATTTTACATTATTGCACATGTTATTCGTGGAATAACCTCTCCGGGAATTGCGTTTTAGGAACAAAGCCTTAATTTCTTTTCGGAATTATGAATTGGTTTTTTCAATTCCCAATTCTGGAATTGCGTTTCTGTCTTGATTGCTACGACCATGTCACTATGGTCCCTTTTCTTACAACAACCACATCCGGCCGCCATACCGATCTGTACCCCCGGAAGCCGCCGCCATACCACACTGTACCCGATTTTGACATTTGCCGATGACATATAGACTTTTTTAATCGAACTTTCGATGAGCTGGTTTACTTGTAATTATACACTATGATAAGTATGTAGAGCTGAATAAAGGTATAATGAAACCAAATCCAAGCAAAGTATGCAGGGTCACAAGAACAAGAGAGACCAAGCTATAGGTGCGAACGAAGTAGAGTATAGTTTAGATGAAGAATTCTCAAAAGCTTAATATGTAGATTAAGCCACGTCTCTCACTGTTATCCTCATCAGGGTTAAGGAACCTTGATCTTAGCACATACAACAAAACTCGTGTTAATTACATTATGACCAATCAACAAGAGGCGCCCTTTATAAATAAGTACATATATACATACATACGTTCTCCTCGCTAAATCAAGTACAAATTGGCTTTATTCAACAGATTTCCAACAATTTGAATGTCAAATGCAAGCAGACAAAGATAAAGCACGAAATAGCCACGGAAGAACAGAAAACACACGATTCCAAGTCAAAATACTTAGCAACGAAAACAAACAACAACAACAACTAATAATAATGTAAATCTGCAAATATGTACATTAATATTGAATATAACTTGAAATACAAATTAATTTTAAACAAACTGAAAAAATATGGTTGAAGAGGTATCTACTATGAAAGATGAAAATGCAGATGAAGTTGAAGTTGAAGATGAGTGAGTGGCTTTGAAGTGAGTATTGAACTAACGACAAACCAAGCGTTCGCCCCCCCTTTTTGATACCTAGTAGTTTGGTTATAAGCACTAACAAAGTTTAACAAGCGAAGCAAAATGGCTTCAATGGCCGCAAATTACATACAAACAATTCGTGGACAATTAATTTTATGCTTGCATGTCTATCGAGAGGTGGAGGAGGAGGAGGGAAAATTACCATCGCTAACTAGACTTTGTATCTGTATTTGATGGCTAGCAAATGAATGAAGCACGAAATAGGCGGATTGTCGGTGAATGTTTTCTGCTTTTGGGTCTCAACCAGAGTTCTGCTTCGATCAGTTTGAATTTCGGGTATAGCATACAACTCATTGTGTACGTACGTTTGATACCCGGCAAACCGTAAAAGCCCGTCTCCACATAACTTGATTCACCAGAGAAACATGTAGCAAAACATCTCGCTCAATAACCCGTCTCCACGTGCCTAATCGTGATTCAGTTTGACATTTTTCTTTCTTGTTCTTCTTAAATGTTTGTATGTTTGCTTATTTTTGCGTCTTTGTTTTGGTTTGTGTGAGATTTCGATAGATTTTCGATACAAAATTAGAGAAGACATCGATATCATCGAGGTTGGCAAGATGATTCAGAATGAAACAGTGTTTCAATCTTCACTCGCTCTCAGAAATTTGTATGGAAATTGGCGAGTTTCGGCACTGGTTTTCGTGTCGAAACAAGATTGAGAGAGAAAATGCAGAAAAAAAGAGCGAAACACGTTATGTGGAGACATGGTATAAACGTACGAACTACAGCTCGTTCGTATGCTTTCATACTAAACAACCCAGCGATCGAACGGTTTGGTTTGAAACAAACATATGTACAGGTTGAACGATACGACCGCTGTATGATCGCACGAGTATACATATGTGCATACTATAACGAACCGATCGATCAGTTGATCGATCGCGATCATTGCATGTTTATACGATCATTCGACTGTACGAAAAACTTAAAAGTGGTGTTTACAAAAAGTCTAATAAAAGAAAAGACCGCAGTGAAGTGTGTGAAGTTTTTTGTGAAATTGAAGACGAAAACGGGTGTCAAATTAATGAATTTGTACAATTCGGCCGTGTGCCAATCGGTAGAAAAAATTAAATTTTGACATAATGGAGTAAAATTTTGACAGTATTCGTGGTGGATTTGAACGTCCATTGGGCTAGGTAAAATTTCGACATTTTGTAAATACATACACACATAAGTAACACAAATATTTAAATACAAAATAACATCAAATCGTTACATGAGTACATTTCTTCTGGTCCATTAATACTGCCATCAACAATTATATGCATTCTACGGTTTAAAATTGTATCGTTGCCCGTTTTCGCCCAAATGTGTATCTTTGTAACTGTCAAAATTTTCTCTTCCGTTTGGCACAGCAAAATAGGTTTTTTTTTCAACATGGAAAAAATTTTCTACCTCATTTTGCCATAGAGAAAAATGTTACCGATTGGCAAACAGCCTTCGAAAATAATTTTGATGCCATGCAGTGGTGGGAAGTTCATAAAAATGAGTTTCCAACTCTTTATAATTTTGCCCTTAAAATATTATCCATTCCAGCTAGCAGTGCAGCAAGTGAGCGCACATTTTCACTTGCTGGTAATATAATAGTCGAAACCGCCTAGCTCCTGCGCTTATAGACAATATGCTTTTTTTAAATTCAGTTTTAAGAAATGAAAATATTTTACATAATACGTAAGCACGAAGTTTCTCCTTTTATATATTAATTTTTCTAATTTAATATTAAAAATTAAATAAAAAAGTATTAATGAAAACAAGAATAAAGAAATGAAATAATGCCTAATTTGTATGCACGAATTTTTTCCGTTTATATAATAACTTCTAATTTTCTATTAAAAATGAAATAAAACAGTATTGATGAAAACAAGAATAAATAAATGAAATAATGCCTAATTTGTATGCACGATTTTTTTCCTTTTATATAATAGCTTTTCTAATTTTATATTAAAAATTAAATAAAAAAGTATCTACTAATGAAAATAAAAACAAATTGATTTTTCATTTTATCGCTTTGAAAAGTTTTTAATCGTTTATTTAAATTTTTGATATGTAAAATAAAGCGGCTGATCCGCACTCATACAAAGATTACAGAAAATAAAGAATTGAAAATGCAAGAAAAACGGCTTTAAAACTAGATCCAGCATACATACATACATATATATGTATCTACCCAATTTGCCACTGAGTGAAGTCGAGTTCGAATCGAGGTCGATTCGACGTCGGTTTGGGGAACTCGCCGGGGTGAACTCGAATCGAAGTTTTTATTTTATAAAAAAATCAAAGTCATTCCGACTTCGATTTATAACATCGGATCAATTTCGCCACGATGCCGGTGTATGTGGTGGCGTGTATTTTTTAACAAAGCGGGAATGAATTCATATGTACATCTCAACTTATTTTATACCCCGCACCTCTTAGTCACAATTTAGGCTACTAACTGCAGGATGAGTTTGAAGAACTGTCGTCCGAAGTGGAAACAGAGTGTAACCCACTGTGCGGCGCAGCGTTAAAGGCCTACTTCATTTAATTTTTATACATATATGTATACATATTCACTTCAAACACTTGCAAAAAAAAGTAACGTTGATGTACACGGCATGAAGTGCATTACCTACTTTCAAGAAAAATTTAAAGAAATCTAAGCATGACTTAGAAAATATATTGAACAAAAATATGTATTTCATTTGTTTACAAATAATAAAAAAAATATTATGAAAAGATTACGCATTGTGAGCAGCGATTTTTGCGATTCAGGCGATGTACATATGTGCTTCACCAGTCAGTAAGTAAACATAATTCAAGTATCCTGGCTTTAATTACGTCTGTCTCCTGCTTTCTATAGAAATAATATATTATTCTTTACAGAAAGAAGTGCAGATCAAACGCTAGATGTTGTTTTGGAAAAACTGGAAACCATTCAAGAAATAGAGTTGGGAAACTATCGATAGTAGTACCATCGATAGTTTTTGATAGTTTAAAAAAAACTATTGATAGTTTTCGATAGTCTTAAAAAAATAAACTATCGATAGTACCATCGATAGTACTATCGTATTTAAATGATTCCTGAAAAAAATTTTTTAACCGCCAACAAATTCACATTTTATACATATTACAAGTATGTATGTACTCACAAGACCACGGATGCCACTGTTGGTTGTTTCCAAACAAACTTGGTAGTTTTTTTTTTTTCTGATTTTGAGTTTTTTCAATAAATTTTGGTTTTTTTGCAATAAATATGTGAAATTCAAATTTTTTTATTTTGGTTATTTTTTTACAAGTACCAACATATGCCCAAAATATTGGAAACGCGACATTTTGACTATGTAGTTTTAACCAAGGACTCAAAACTTACCAATAGCTGATATTCTCAATTCACAACTTAAAATAGTAATCTAGATGGAAATGGAGATTTAAAAGTTGTAAAACTATCGATAGTATACATTACCATCGATAGTTTTCGATAGTTTTGAAAAAACCATCGATGGTCTTCGATAGTCTAAAAAAAAAAAACTATCGATACTATCGATAGTGCCATCGATAGTTTCCCAACTCTATCAAGAAACCCAAAAGCTAGTATTTATAGCTTTAAAATAAACCTGCTTTCGTCCAATAAAACCATTGTCGTAAGAGTACCATATTCTTTTTAACTAAATTTCTTGTATTGAAGAAGTGTTTTCTATGCTCACTGCATTAGCGACTCCCCGACGTTCCAATACTCCAAGCATTCGTTATGAAGCTTTATCAAGTCGTATTGTACGTCGTCAAAGAGTCGGTTTTGCACGTCGCTATCTAGTCGTTATTGTATGTCGTTCACGAGTCGTTTTGGCACGTCGTCAATGACTCGTTTATGTGGCTCGCTAGTGAACTGTTCTTTACATCCACTTACGACTTCGCCGGCAGGTCGCACGCGATAGTCGCTGGCGAACGAATCTTTCACTGGAACGAGCCGGAATCGAATTCGATTCGAAGTCGTTTGGCAAATTGGGTACATACATATATTTATACGACACACATATTAAAAATGTACATGATCGTACACCGATCGATCAAACGATAATTTCTACTTATGTACAAATCATTGGTTTGTACATTTCTTTCCAACCAAACATTTGTTCGTTTGACATCGAACGTACAAAAGCTTTACTCGTATCGCTTATTCGGGTAAACATCATGTGTATGAGTTGCATTGCACTGTGTCAGATCGATGAGCCGAAAACCTTACTCGAAGCAGAACACTGGTTTCAACTGAATTGATTGTGAAAAAAGTATGTATGTATGTATGTATGTGAATGAAGATAGTCGACCTATGTATGAAGTTGAATATTACAAATGTGTATACCCAATAGCGGTATTTGGAAAGATTCAATTTATTATGAGCATTGAGTTTTACGGAATAGTGATTGATGGTACCAAACAGTCTTCTTTTGGTTGCCATAACGGTTATTCAAGCCCAAGACAGTTTGTTGGTTGTTATAATGGTTATTTAGGCCCAAAACAGTTTTTTGGATTTTATTATGGTTATTAATGACCAAACAAAATTTTTTCTCATAATGGTTAAAAATTCCCGCAAGAAGATAAAGGTTATTTTTTCGTAACCTTTGCACCACACTAGAAAAAAATAACCGTTATTTTCTGTCCCTGGGTATAACTTTATAATTAGAAAGAGAGAGTGCGAGCAGTGAATTGCTGAAAACTTTGTCGGTTAAATCAAATCAACCGCATTTGTTACCATAGGCAACATGAAAAGCCAAAGCCAAAAAAAAGTATCTATGGACGATGCAAGAAACTTTAACGGTTGAATGCAAACCGTTGAATGCAAATCGTGGCTTACACGATCACCGACAACGTGGGATGACAAGCCAGTTGCGTTGATGAAGATGAGTTGCGATATATATACATAGATGTTTACATACCTACAGACTTAAAATAGATAATATGATGAGAATGAGAAGCGTGTTTTCTTTTAAATGAATAAAGGTAAAATTAAAGTTAAAGCAATTATAAATTGCATAGAAAAGGTAACAATGCCATGAAAATGATGAGAGAAGTTTTTTTCTTTCCTTATTGGTTAGTGAATTATGTCTAAACTTTCACCAAATCGTGAAAAAATTAAACACATTTATTACAGAAATGTTAGTTAACACGAATAAATGATAATAATAATTACGAAAGAGTGCACATGTCTCTCATACCAAATTTGTTGTATACAGTAGGTACCTACTATACATATAGTTGAAGGGGATCTGAGTTTTTTGAAGCAAATTGAAAGTTTTAACAATTTGAACGAAATATCGTTAAAATGACTCCAATTGAAATTTCTGACTAAGTACTACTACAGTAGAATTGAATGGAAAATTCTTTGTGACATAAGCCGTATTGGTTTGGGCACGACTTAGAGATTTGCGAAAATAACAACTACTGGCATAAAAACAAGTGACCATGATACGTCCGTTCGTTAAAGTAAGGGAATTGGAAACAAGAGCGCGGCTGTCTTCGGCCGTACCAAAGACTTCATGGGGTAATGAAAATTTACATGGTCTGATATTGTTTAATTTATACTTTCAATTCTGTGAGTTATTTATGCAAAGATTCATTATAAAAAGAAGTGTAATGACTTAAATGGAGAAGTTATACCCTAAAATATATATATCTGAACAATCGGCTTTATAGCAGATATATGTAATAGTGGTCCGATCTTAACAAATTTCGGTTACATTATTTAGATCCATATGGGTATAAATACTTCAAAGTTTCATGGCCTTAACTGTTTAAATGGAGAAGTTATACCTCAAAATCATATATATTATTTCTAATTGCTGTTTTTATGCATATATCCCTTTTTATACTCACATAATTTACCAAAATTAATAAGTAAGGCATCGTTTTAAAGGTATAAATTAACTATGCATGTGAAACGGTGTTTTATTGGGCGTGGTACTTTTACAAAGTTATAATACCATTTCATGCTCATGAAAGGTATAAAAATGTGCTAACGAACGGTGTTGTGTTGAGTCTTGGATAGTTTCGAAATGGAGAAGACATCTATCGTCAACAATTTGAAACCATTTTACTTACATTCACAATAGAAAAAATTGGCATATTCAGTTACGACCAATTTAATGAGTAGTTGACATACTCTCTAAAGGTCTCTAAGATTTTGTATGACAGCTATTAGCTAAGAGAGCAGAATCTAGTACAGGAGAACAGCGAAGTGCCAAAAAAAAAAAACACACACTGCTCTCTAAAGCGCATGTAAATGGATTTTGTATGGAGATTTTTTGTTTGTTCTTTTTTTGAACGTACCAGCAATGAAAAGTTGCCTTTATACGAGTTAATGAACCCCACAAAATTTTATCGCGATAGGATGACGTTTTGAACTGCCCCCAGCCCCGCAAAGTTGAAAGCAATAAGCACGATCTGGTACAAATATGAAATTTTGAAAATTATAAAATCAAAAAACTAAGTATGCGGATTGATAAAGATGGCTAAGCTGAGTATTAAAGTGAATTTTTTTTTTTTTTTGGAAACAACAACAACAACAAAAGTTATTAAAGGTCAAAGTTTATATTATGCATTTTTTAAATTGCAATTACTTTAAAAATACTGAACCGATTTCGAATATTTTTATACCATTCGATAGGTATTTTGATTCCCTTTAATTTGATATACATTTTATATATGAAAAGTAAGGGGGGTAAAGGGGGGGTTGACCCCCGCAGAGGGGTTCAGTAGTTTTTAACACGTTGGCTGCCAGTGTATCACCGGTGATCACAACAAAAAACCACTCACAGGTGCCAGGAACAAAATTACTTTTGCTTTTTTGTATTATAACGGGATTTTTACCTAGAGTAAAAGCCATGCTGGCGACGCATCTGAACATGCTTCTAAGCTGTGATGACCCCGCGAACATCTGCTTTTTTATTTTAAAATGTTGTTTAAATTTTAAGCGCCTAGGCGTGTATCACCGGTGATACACTGGCACCTGGGGGTGGTTTTCTGATGTGATCACCGGTGATACACTGGCAGCCAACGTGTTAAGTAATTGCAATTTAAAAATGCACAATATAAACTTTGACCTTTAATAACTTTTGTTGTTGTTGTTTCCGAAAAAAAAAAATTCACTTTAATACTCAGCTTAGCCATCTTAATCAATCCTCATACTTCGTTTTCTTTATTTTATAATTTTCAAAATTTCATATTTGTACCAGATCGTGCTATTTTTTCAACTTTGTGGGGCTGGGGGCACCGCCAAACATGCGAGTAGGTCAATAAAATTTTACAGGCTTATTACTGGGCTAGAAAGGTTCTGTTCTGGGTTTGGAACAAATTGAATTTCCAAAAAAAAAGTTTCACTCCACCTTAATGCACATACATACTTAGTTGCTTACAAACTAACTCTACTGTACAATATTTTGCATTTGATCCTAGTAGGAGAAACATACATACATACATACATATTTTAAGTAATTTTTGTAGATATGTACTTACTCTCAGCATCTGTAGAACTTAAGACAGCCACCAGCAGCAGGACGGCCAGAGCTTGTGTCAGCCGCCCCATCCTCAATATGTCTGGTGTATGTGTGTGTGTGTGTGGTTATGTAATGGATAAATATGCACGTCCTGTACGTATGGTCCTGCGTGCAATTTGAAACAGGATACTGTTAGATATCCCTTGTTTTTGTAGTTTTTGTTTTTATGATTATATTATTTAATTCTCTATTTTCTTTCTACTTTTTAGCACTCCTGCGCGACGAGAGGCAAGGAATATTGTTGTCTGGAATGTTCAGTCTATGCAGATAATAGTCAGTAATATATGTAGGATGATGATAATTATGCATGTACAAAGTTACACATAAATATACAAAAACAAATTTACATATATGTATTATGTATGATAGTTATGTCATCTGCGTTTGTGCGCGAATATTTGAAATGTAAGTAATTTAATTTAATTCGTCGTAAATGCTTTACTATGCACTTTGAAATAATTTTACACTATGTATGCGTTGTTGAGAAATTTCGAAATTAAATCTAAATGCAAGAAAATATAAAATTTTATAAATAAATAAAAAAATAAAAATTAAAAATTGCATGAGATGGAATGTAGATAAATTTCACTTAAGCACGAAACACAATGAAATTGTTTGAAATTTTATTAGCAAAATGTCATGTTCGCGTTGGAGCTGAAAAGAGAAGAACCAAAAAAATTGATTATTAAAACGTTTTAGAACATAATAAATACTTAATAATCATGTACATATGTATTAGTTATCTATGTATATGTAGCTAATATTATGAAATGTGACTTTTATTTGCTGCATATCGGTAGTCAATCAAAACTACCGGTTAATCGAAAAAAAAACGGATGTTACAAGAACTACGCGATAGTCTCACATTCTAAATTTCATACTCAATTTCAAGTTTTTAATGAAAAAGCCGTTTCTAATGATGATGAATAAATACTCTCTCTTGCGAGAGAAATGGTAAACTTAAAAAGTAACAGCAAAGTTACAAGCAGTGATGCCAGATAATCTCCGCTAAAATTCCCACAGAAATTGGAAAAAAATCCCTAATTTCCCACATCTATATATATAAAAATGGTGTAAAAAATGTTACTAACCTCATCAGATGAGAACGGCTGGGCCGATTTCTGTAAAACTTTTTGTCAATTGTTCGTATTCTCGAGGAGATGGTTCGTACGGAAGAAAATTTTGGAAAATCCCTCCGGAAAAGTCCGAAAATTGGAAAAATCGGTGTGTATGTGCGTATGTGTGTATGTGCGTATGTGTGCATCTGTGGATGTGTGTCCTCTATAAATTCCCAAAGTAACCAACCGTTCTTTATGAAATTTTCACAGTAGATTCATGTGGTGTTAGTGCACATAGTAGGGTATATAGAATTTCGAAAAATTGGGAGCTTCCCGGAATACAGGCCTAAATGAGGACCCAGATCGATCCACCAAGCCTTCGAGCAATATTGGTATCAAATGAAAGGTGTTTAACAGGCCTTCAACATAAAGTTATTTTTATTGCGATACCTAGGCCGGGTTCCCAGATATGGGTTAAAACGTGGGACCGAGTGACCATGGAAAGTTTCTGAGCGATATTGGTATCAAATGAAAGCTGTTGAGGAGGACTTCAGCAAAGAGCTTTTTAAATAGTGATGCCTAGGCCGGGTTCCAAGATTTGGGTCAAAGCGTGGACCCGGATAACCCCTGAATGTTTTCGAGCGATATTGGTAGAAAATGAAAAGCGTTGAGCAGGCTTCCACATACAGCTATTTTCATTGTGATTTCTAAGGCTGTTTCCCAGAGATGGCTAAAGTAGTGGGCCCGGATGGTGATGGACGGTCCCGGTAAGGTAAAGGTAGGTAGCTATAGGGATAGGGATTGGGATAGGGATAGGGATAGGGATGGGGATAGGGATAGGGATAGGGATAGGGATAGGGATAGGGATTGAGATAGTGATAGGGATCGGGGGAAGTAGGTTTGTCGCGGCCAATATAACTATAACTTTTATTCAGAGAATAGACAATTTTTTGTTATTCGCAGTCATTAAGATGGACTCTAAGATAATGGTTAGCAATACGGTAATCAAAGACTTTTCTTTAGGCTTCATAGGAATAAGTTTTAGCAGAACAACGTCTGCCGGGTCAGCTAGTTTTAAATAAAAAAATCCCACTGAATTTAAAGCATCTATTTCAGTAATATAAGAATATATAACAGGCAAATACAGTTTTTTTTAATTGTTAAAAGCATCAGTTGTACAAAATATTTGCATTGTGCAAGTGGATATGATTTTTGTTGATTTTAAAGTTGAAGCAATTGATATTTTTGGATTGAAAGGCAACTCTTACTTTACTTATACCATTTAACATATCACTAGATAGTTTGTTTCGCTTTTTACATTTAACATCCGTTACAATTGAAAATATTCTTGCTGATTCAGCGTTTGAATGGGGTAACGTGAGTACAATTTCAACCACTTGCTTAAGATTATGAAACAAAAAATTGTCATTATAGTTTTTAAAGTTTATTACTTTACTCCACATTACATCAATAGGTAATTTTTTTAAATCGCAAGAAGTGATACACGATTGTTTTTAGAGAAATCAAAAACAATATCGGGATCTAAAAACTGCAATTCTTCGAAAACACCGCCAAATGGAAAACGTGATACCTGAAAAGTAGAAGCGCAAACACTTTTTTTGAATGCAATATTTTGCTCCAAAATTTGGCAAAATATCTTCGCATTCATAACCAACGTAAACGTTATGCACATCAAGTATGTATGGAGTTGGAAGTTCCAAAACTTTTAGCTGTAATTCCCACGGAATTGTAAAAAAGTCAGGTTTTAAGAAATTTCTTGCAATTTTCAACACAAGTGCCTTAGCTTTTTGCCCTAGTCGGTGTACAAGTACATATCGGCTTTGTAACAATGCGTTAAATTCATTAAAAAAGTTACGAACGTACTTCAAAAATCTAAAATAAGCTTCGTTTTGAATTCTTTCCAATTCTTCATAAATCGTTTCTGCTTTTTTACGCTTATCTTTAAATGAGGCCAGGCGAAAATAGCTTTTAAGTGGCTCCGAATTCTCCAAAATTTTTTCGATTATTAACAATACAGTACGAATGTGCACAATGAAAAATAAATTACTTAAGAGTGGCGATTATTAACACGCTTTTATTAGTTTCACCTGCATGTACTCGTATGTATTTATGTAAACAAGTTACGTATACGCAGTGTAGTTCGCTGTATGTTTATTTGTACGCATGTGTGTATGTAACCGACTCCTTTTTGCATTGCATAAGTTAACGCGAAAGCGTGTGTATTCATACACTGAATGGGAGTTTTTGAGATGTGAGATGTGCTTATTTTAAGTTATACTATAAATTATACATATGTAGGTATGTAAACAGTTCTGCAACCAAAAAATCCCTTTTTTTATATGGACGACAACAAAATGTCCCTTTTTTCCCTCTTTACAAATTTTGCAGTAAAATATCCCTCAAAAAGGGAAATTTCCCTCAATCTGGCACCACTGGTTACAAGAACTCAGCCTTTGCTTCTGAAATTGTTTATGATTAAGATGATTTTAATGGACATCAGCGAAGATTTGTAATGAAATTTGTTTTCCTCATTTTATAAGATTAAAAAAAAAAATTACAAAAATAATAATACTTAACAAGCTCTACAAATTGCTTTACCACATTATAATCCACTTTCAAATAGTACTCACATCGAACAACCGAGCCCAACTGGCAATTAATACAATAAAGAATTCACTCTCGAATGTATGCCATTGGAGACAAACCTAAAAATGGTCATGTGGGTACCTACTTACAAGATACATATACATATGTATGAGATAATTCTCAACAAAATATGAACTAATTTTTCACAACTAATGAAGAAATACAAAGCAGAAAAAATATGTAAACGATTTTAAATAGAAAAGAAAAGCAGTACAAAAGAAAACACACGAAATAAACTAAAAATAAATAACAAAAATAATTAAAAACCTAGTTACAGAAAGAAAACGAAAGCGAACGATTAAAATGGCGAAAGAGAAAATATATGTAAATTGAAAATAACTTAGAACAATGTATGCGAACTGAAGATGAAAAAAAAAAGTTGGTAAAAAAAATTGCAAAACGTTAATTGAATTAGCAACTTATAGACAAAAAAAACAAAAAAAGGCTAGAAGAAACAAACTAACAAAACTAACAAGATATCGAGCTTAGAGCTAAATAGCAAAAAAGGGTTTCATAAGCATGCGCCGTCTCTGAAAGTCACCGCATACGCAGACGATTGCAACCTCATGCGAAGCGTTGCAACAAGAAAGCGCACAGAAGCGAATCAGAACGGCAGCAGAGACTACCTGCCAAATATAGTTAATTAAATACGCTGCAATTGGGAAAGAAGTGATGTAGTAAAATTAATATTAAAGTATTCACTATATAAAAATGATAAAAACTTGTTCATTAATAACTTGAAATTGAAACGAACAAAAAAAACGAAAAAAATCGTTTACTGCTGCCGTTAGTAATTTGGAGGCGAGTGTGTACAGTGCTGAGAATAAAAACGAAAAAAAAGAAAGGGTTCACCTAATAAGGAGCTTGGCACGCAAAGTTAGTGTGGCTAATACTTAGAGCACTTTCACATTACTCGGTGCGGTATCGGATCGACATTTTTGGTTTTTACCGAAAGTATACCGAAACCTTACCGACCACATGTATTTCAATTGGCACTTTCACATTAGTGTTGCATACATGAAATCGGAGCGGATTAATTTCGGTATGACGCAACGCGATAAGACCAGTCAGTAAAATTTGAGGAATTACTGCATACATTTTTGCGGCGTAATAAAAGAAGAAGAACAAAGTCAGTAAAAACTCGTTGCGGCTATAAATGTAGCAAGTTATAATGTCTTCGTCTTCACTGAAAGACATTATTGTTATTATTGAGTGATTTGTTGAATTTTAAAATTTTATATTTTTAATTTCGATATTTGTTTTCCAATATTCTGCCGAAAGTATTCCCACAAGTGTGAAAAACACTGCAACGTGGAATCGTTTCGGTAAGCTAAAAATACCGAGGAAAAAATGTCGATCCGAAGTCGTACCGAGTAATGTGAAAAGACCCTTAGATGTATGTACATAAATCACTATTGACGATTGATTTGCGGTAGAGAATTAATTTTATTTTATTATCATTCAATTGCAGTACAGAATTGCCAAAATGGATTTCAAAAACTTATGCCATAATATCGATGTAAGCAGTTTAAGAGGTATGTAGATATGTGAAGGTTTCATTGGTGTTTAGGTACAGTGTTGTGCTATGGAAAAGCAATAAAGCATCGAAGCTCAAGAATTATATGAGAAGCGCACTTTTTAAACTAAGGAGGCTTTATTGAACTAAGCTTGGTGACTTTGAACGGACTTTTACATATCGAGAACTAGCCACCAAAAAATTGTATCCAACAAAATTATCGATTTAAGCTTTTTAATGGAAATCAATAATTTGTTATCACATGCATCAACTCACAAAATTTCATAGCATGTGCCGTTTCGAAGTTAGAGACAAAATACATTTCAAGGCTGCATACAAACTGTTTGCAAATAAAATAAAAAAAAAACCTGTAAAATTCACTTTTTTGTTATATAGCGGTTGGGGATCAATATATTAGTCAAAATATAAAAAATAATAACATATTCGTATTGATAGCTATTTTGGGAGGAAGAACTTATCATTCCCCCTATATTGGCAACAAACATATTTCAATAAGAAAAATCAAAATTTATATGACCAAAAAAGAAAGGCCTATTCCTGGCATTTTTTTATTAATAGCAAAATTGTAATTGATTCATATTCAACAAATGTTTAATTACAAGAAAAAATTATTCATGGTACTAATTAATTAATTGCCATAAACTCACAAGATTAATTGCAGCTTCCGCTTAACATTTTAAATTATGGTAAACAAAGCAACTTTGGTTGCGCATGAAATGCAAAAATAAATGAACTGAGTGCTAATTTCGACCCCAAACAAAAAATACATTAAACGATATTTGCAGGGGCCATTTTGTTGAAACAAGAATTCTATTACGACTCAACTCGAGAACTTGTACGCTGAGCAAGACACTAAACAGCATTTGAGGACGTATGAAGCCACTGAAAACAATTTAATTTTTTTTAGAAATTCTAAAGGTAAAATTTTTTTCTCAAAAAAAGTTGCATTTATACAGCGCAACACTGTGTGCAAAATATATGCACGTGTATGTGTGCGTGTGCGCGTGCCTCAGGCTGAAAACTCGTGACATATCAGCTTAGCTTTCAATGCCACTGAAAATCAATAAAAAAGCAGTTATTTTATCCACATCAGCGATTTGTGGCGCTTCTAACAGACAACGTCGGCCAAACAAAAAAAAACAAAAACGCACACGCAATAGACATACCCACTGCCCAACACACACACCACCCACCCTCACCACTGCGGCTTTTTAAATCCATCAATTAAACGATTACATTAATTATCCCTTCTACGCTTCTCTTTCTTTGCATTTAAATTTTTTCAGCGCGCATACCCTCATTACCTACAATGCCGCACATTAAATTGCCAAAGTCATTACCAAAACTGCGTTCGCGTCGCATATTCAGTCGGTCGCGCGATAATCTCAGCCGCAGCAAGGACTCTGCCTCCTCCACAAAGGAGCGCAACTACCAGCAGCAGCAACTTTACACACAGCCCATTATACCGCCGCCGCTTTCCGAGTTTATTAATCATTCACCGCATCGCATTTCGACCATTTCATCGTTGATGAATGAGCACCAACAGCAGCGCGGCACCTACCGCAGCGCCGACAGTGTGGACGATGATTACTCACCACCCCAGCAATATCAGGCCTTTGGACACCGTTTCTCACGTCCCATAAGTCCCATACACACGGTCATAGATGGTGTGGAGCAAGAGCGAAATGGCGGCGGTGGCGAGACGACGCCTATGAAAAGAACGCTCACTGAAAAATTACAAAAAGGTTACAAGGATGTCACCGATTTTCGGCTGAGTCATATTTTCGCTAAGAAGACAGTGGTGCGCAAGGACACGATACAAGTGGATCATTATGTGAAACGCCTCAACGAGGACCGCGAACGTGAGCGGCACGAACTAGAGCAAAGGGATCACAATATCGCCGACAATTATAACTTCAACTTTAAGCTGTCGCGCGAAAATACGCAAAACAGTAGGCGTAGCATGAGCTCAAATGAGTCGCTCAAGCGACCACGCAAGAGCATGCTAGAGCAGAGCGAGGACGAAAGCGGCATGGAGGCTACGCCACCACCACGAAAACCAGGCATTGCCTCGACGCGTTTCGCTCGTGTGCGCAATCCACCGCTCGAACAATACATCAGCGATGAGAGTCATAATGAATTGGATGACGTGGACGATGAGAGTCCACTGCGGCGGAGAGCACAAAGCGAGCCGCAACAGAAAGTAATACAAAGCTCACCAGAGAGCGTACGTGCCAGACAACCGGAGACTAGAACCGCCAAGGCACTACACAAATTGCGCAGCTTGAGCAGGCGAAGCGAGGAGACGCCTGAAAAGGCGGCCGGGGAGAAGAAAAGACGTGCACCACTCACGCCACAACAATCGCAAGAAGCGATGGACCAAGTAGCCTCTGCAAACAATGATAATCCACTTAGCAACTTGAAGCAAAACATCAAACGTTTCTCGAAATCAATAAGACGTGGAGGAGGGCAACGAGGCGCCGACAACGACCATAATCGCACGACAGTTAGTGACTTTGAAGGCACTGCAGAAAGCGATGGTGAAGAGGGCACACCTAAGAAGCCCGACACTAAACAAACTAGTCGCACTGAAAAGTTCACCACTCGTTTGCGTAAATTCGCCTCACGTGAAGGATCCACAGATCAGCTGGATGATGAGACCAACACCACGACACCTAGGAAGACCACCGCTGAGCCACAACATTCGCCAATACGCGCCGCAATCTCTAATAAATTGCAAACATGGAAGAAGAGCTTCAAACGGAAACCAAACGAAGGCGACCTGCAGACGGGCGATGAAACGTCACCCGAACATGATGGGGGGAAGGAGAAAAGGAGTACTTCAGACAATTTTATGAACAAGCTACGCAATATACGACAAGGCAAACGCGCTATCTCCACAGATGATCTGGATGCCAGCGAAGATGAAGCGAACAAAACACCAAAAGAGTCGTGCAGCTCACGGAAGAGTGTTAATTTTGAAGAACGTTTCGAGCAGGCGCGCAAACACACACTGAAGAAGATGAATGAGAAAATGCATCGAATGAAATTCTTTAACAAGTCGCAAGAGAATATCGACAAAGCCGAGGAATCCGATAACGTTCATAAAAAGAGCTCTGTTGCAGCCGGCAAGCAACAGTCGCAGTTGGAAGTGGACATAGAACAATCAGAAGATGAACGCACCGTCTATCTGCGACAACCGGCGCACAGCGCAGCGAGACAAGCTGCAGCTTGTGACACGCCAAGCGATTCAGAAGAGGAAGCGGAAATGGAGAGGCAACAGCAGGCCGCTACAGAAGTCGCATGTGTGGGAGATATCAACAATATTGACCAAGCGAGAACGTTATGGACAACCAGAAATCTCCTCACCGAATCATTGGATTCCGAACCGGATAGCGAATTTCCGCGCGTACTCATTCATCAAGATAACTCCGATCAATATGAGTCGACGCTTATCATAGCCGTAACGCGACCGATATCCACCACGCCCATCATTGAAGAAATACACGAAGAGAAGCCGGCGAAACCATCCCCCAGACCAAGCCGTACACCCAGCCCATCCATTAGTTGTCGTAGCCGTGGCGCTGAATGGATACCAAATACTGAAAGGATATCGAATTTCCTAGAAATAACACCACCGAGTAAGCGACGTCCATTCGCAGTGGGATCTTCAAGTGGTCACACACGCAAGATGTGCATCGATTCGAGTTCTGATTCAGACACCTGGATGCCCGAGAAGGTGCGTGCCAAGAAACTCAGTCAACCGCCGAGCAGAGAGAAATCTGTGGAGGCTGCAAATGGAGCGACACTCAATAGCATTGATGAAAATGAGGAGCCCTGGAAGGTGCAACGCACCAACACATGCGGCGTAGAGGAGAGACTCTACAAAGCGAAGAGCATCGACATATTCGAAGCGAGTGTAGAAAAAGGCGGTATGAGTGCAGCTTTCGATGATTTCGAAGAAGAGCTACGCAATGAACCGGTGCTGAGGGTGCCACAGGGGCATGTGGACTCTTCGTTCGAACGCGATAGCAGTGAAGAGCCATTCGCAGTTGACGACGATAATTCTTCGCGTGTGACCAAAATTTCAGTGAGTGTTATACGTGAGGAACGTGAAGAATATGAGGATAGGGTGTGTAGCTCCGAGATGGCCGATGGGCTGATTAGAATACCACAAATGGCGCGAAAATTTGGCGATAGCAGTGAAAGTCTCATTGCGCATTCGGATAAAGGTGAATCCAGCTACAAGGAAAAAGATGGGTATGAAGATGACGATAACGACGATGAGAACGACGATGACGATGATCGACCGCCATCGGCAGCACCTTCACCACCGCCTTCCATTTCGCCACCACCGCCACCCTTGCCACTTCGGAAACCACCCGCAGTTCCAATGACAACGATTGAGATCTCACAGCCGCAACCATCAACAAAACCTCCTCCACCAACGATTCCGATGGCTAAACCCACCGCTCCACCGCCACGCATTCCCGATCGTACACCATCGATGACGCGCATCTCTAAACCGCTGGTAAAAACGTCCTCCTTGCGTTTGGCATACAGCGAACAAGTTAATCCATCCGATGTGGGCAAAGTTAATAAGTTGATATCGCGCTTTGAAACGCCACATACAAATGCCGCACCGCCAACATTACAGCGTCCGAGCGTCATACGTAGACGACCAATACACGATGAATCCGAGGAATACACCGACGATGAGGACGAAGACGACGCTGTGGAGCAATCAGATAACAATAACGAACCGGATGCGGCAGAACGTGATGTCACGCCAACACCCACAAATACACCGCGTACGCGCTCGCTGGAATCAGACACAGATAGTTTAAGGGCGACTACGGCGCGGGGCGCATTCACAAAACAAGCGAGTCTGCTGGTGGAACAAACAGAAGAAACAAGTCGAAGCAGTGGAAATGGCAATGGTAAAACAACGAAATTAAGCTGCGACTTGCCGAAAATAACATTGAATTTGGACAACAATTCCAATCTGGATTTAAGCTGTGCAAGCTCTGAATACGGCTCACCGCTAGAGTATCCATCGAGTTTGATTAGTTCCTTGGAGACAACGCCGATACCGGAACGCAAAATGCAAGATTCGGCGAATGCGATAGCGACGACAACGAGAAATGCTGCTGAAGCGCGCAATCGACGTTCCATGACGCGTGAAGATGAGAAATTTTTATCGTTCGACAGTGATGACGGTAAGTGCGGCATATTTTGATTAGTGCTGTATTGTTTTTAATAACCTTTTTTTCTTTTTGTGTCTCTTTTTCAGAACACAGTTATTATTCGATAAGTTCGACAGGCAGCAATCGTTATGTAGTTGAGATTTGATTTGTGTTAAGGAGCATGGAATTGGCATATTTGATTGAAATAAGATGTATACCTAACTAAAGTGATGTATCAGATAACTGTATTTAAAATTGAATTGAACTTAGCCTTATAATTGAGCACTTAAAGGAATATATTTATGTAAAACATATATGTATGTCAAATATTGAAGATGACTGTAATTTTGAGTTTATTGAGGAATGACGGAAAATAGTTTTACGTCATAATAAGCACTTTCCCCTACCGTTCTCTTTCCTTATCATTTTACTTTTGATTTTTATTTTTCTACTTCTTATTTTTTCTTCGCTTTCATTTTTATTTTCATTTTATTTGCTTCATCTTCTATCTCCATCTCTATCTCTCCATTTCCATGTCCATCTCTATATTTTTCCCTTTCCCTTTCTCGCTCTCTTTTATTGCTTTTATTTCTATAGTTTCTCTCTCTCTTCATCTTTCTGCTTCTCTTTCTATTGCCATTCCTATTCTTACTCCCAATTTTACTTTTACTCTGACTCCATCTCCCACTACTTTTCGTTTGCTTTTCCCTCCTGTTCCGGGTTAACATTTTGACCAATAATTGGGTACCGGGTATAGGGTTTAGGGAATTTTCTGGGCTATTGTTCATTTTAAATATTTCTCCATTAATTTTCAGTACTATATTCTAAATATTTCAAGAGATGCTCAGACTTAAAAGTTCAGTTGCCCATGGCTGCTTTATTAAGACCTAGCTCTTTTATACCTTGGGTACATAGTTATTTCGTATGTGGCTCCACCAATTTTCAATACTCTAGATTCTAGAGTCTAGAATAAATATTTTATTGTATATTAAAAAGTAAAATTCAGTTTGTATGGCCTGCCTTTTCTAATACGCAGCATTTTTATTTCCTGCTTTCGTAATAATTTCATATGTTTCTCCACCAATATTCGGTACTCTACTACAAATATTTGAAGATATATTGAATACAAAAGTTTTCGTTGGTATATGAGGTGCCCATCACTGCCTTACCAATGCCTACCGTTTTTATCCGTTGAGTATGTAATCATCTCATATGCCCTAATACCAATTTTCAGTATCCTACTACAAATGTTTCAGGAGATACTCGCTGTGTAAGTTTCAGTTTGTATGGAAGGTGCCCATCCCTGCTTTACCAATACCTAGCGATTTTGTCCGTTGAACATTTTATTATCTTATATGCTCTCACAAAAATTTTCAGTATTATAGTACAAATACTTCAAAAGATACGTAATAAAGGAAAATTTTGTATGTGAAGTGCCCATCCCTGCTCTACCAATACCTAGCCTTTTGGTTCGTCGAATATTTAATTATCTTATATGCTCTCTCGCCACACTCTACTACAAATATTTCAAGAAATACGTAATAAATGAAAATTTTGTATGGGAGATGCCTATGTCTGCTTTTCAATTAGATTAAGAATACTATGTGTATAACTTTCCCGGCATGAAAATAAAAATGGAAAATCTGTTAAAACATAAATGATATTTTGCAATAATAGCAAATTTCGGTCGTCGATGTCGCAGGAGAAACGTTTGATAGAATCGAAAACTTCCAGCCTCGACCAAAAGACAAATAAACACTTCAATGGGCATCGATATTGCGACCAGCTGTCGCTAATCCCACAATAATCCATTTACAACACAATGCAGCATTAAATAGTACAAATAACCGGTTAATTACACAGCAAAGTGTGGCATGTAAACCGTAGAGGACATACGCTAGGCAAATCGAAAACGCCGAAGTTAACATCTGCATGTGCATACCACACGCCTCTCAACGGCAACACTATAAATAAACCACAAATTAAATTAAAAACAAAAAAATATTAAATAAAAACCATAAAAAGGAAATATTAGCGCCAGCAAAAAGCATATCGATTAATTAAACAAATGCATTTAATGTGCATAAAATGAAAAGGGACAACAGTAAAAAAAATGTACCTACGAGGCGTCCGTCGAGATTGGCCGGTGTGATGCATTCGCCGCACGGATGTGCATTTGAGAACGCGCTGCATATCGAAGAGATTGAAAGGGCAGATAAATTCGTCACTAAAAACATAGTAGAAATTCGGCAGTTACCAAGTCAATAGTAGAACAAACGGGAGCTTGTGAACGTGCGTCAAAATTGAAATTTCACGAAAGAAATGCTTGTTTTTAATTTAATAACACGATATTTTCGTTTCACTTTCATTAAACTTTACTACCCTTAAATTTTTGGGTTGCAGCCATGAAATGAAATTGAAATCGATACAGTGATTTTAGGTGGACGTGATCTTTATGGTGGCTTTTATTGTGCGTTTTAAGCTCCTGCCAGACGATGCAATGAAAGTGCTTTCAGAAAGTGAAAAAGTAAAATTTTCTCGTGTAGCCACCAAAAAAGTGCTTTCTGAAAGTGTTTTCCGAAATTTCAGCAATTACTTTCTTACGAAAAACTTTCATCGTCTAGCTGCGAGAAAAATACTTTTCAGAAATACTTTTCACTTTCAATTGTTACATCTGAAAGTGTTTTACTTTCTGAAAGTTGCTAGCTGATACGAGCGTTGTCTAAATGATCGAACCGACATGTAAATGATTTCTTTATAAAAATACATATGTATAAACAAACTACAATTATTAAAATAATTAATAATCACGTTATATTTTTCATATGAACACAAAAAACACAAAAGTATCCACCATCACCATTCCACGCACAGCTGTTTGCTCTTACCGTAGCCATACACGGTGCGAACGTTGGCCCAACTCGGTTGCAATCGAGTTGGACTGTTTGCCTACATACGGTGCAATTTATTGTACAACCATGTTGTACAATCTCATTTTGTAATAAAAATTACTTTGAGTGAACATGGAATAGGATAATATTGCGCTTGTAGGAAGAAGAAGAACGTACAGCAAAAGTACGATAATTAAAAGAAAAAAATATTACAAAAAAGTGGTTCCTGCAAGCTTTCCATTTTGCGTTATTTATTCTACAAATATTTATGTTTTTTGTGTTGAATTCGCTTATTTTTACTTATTTTAATTGGATGTGTGACTTCAAGAATTCTCATAAAATGAAATGTTGAACAACATGCCCCCAAACGATGCAACCAAGTTGTAAAACTTGCCAAAAAATCAAAACTTTTTGATTTTTCGTACAACCGATACACAACTTCATACAACAGCCCCAAAAACGTTGCGATTTCCAGCGCACCTTGCTCAAGTTGTATAAAAATTGCAAGGTGTGTGGCTAGCATCATACTGTGTGAGTCACACAACAAGCTGTTTGCTCTCCTACATCTGTCTTGCTCTCACAGCTGTTTGAATTTAATTTGACAGCTGCCAGAAAGTACTTTCAAAAACTCATTTCCCTTTCACCGTGTGGACAAACGAAAAGTAATTCCTGAAAGTTTTCGGAAAGTGGAGGTAAAAAGTGCTTTCTGAAAGCACTTTCATTGCGTCGTGTGGATACTCATGAAAGTTCTTTCAATGATTTGACACTTTCGGAAAGCACTTTCATTGCATCGTTTGGCAGTACCTTTAGGGTTGCATGCGCATGAGAACTGTGGATAAAGGATATCAAGTATACATATGTATGTATATATATCCTGTCAAACTATCCGCCCATGCGCCGCAGCATATAGACACATACATGTACATATGTATGTAAGGGCAGTCAGCCAGACAAGCAGCTGGGCTGGCGTTTTGTGTTTAGGGGTGGCGCTTGATTTTACGACTTTAAACTACGGAAGTAGGGTATAATAATGCATTACTATATCTACATGTGTACATATCGCACCCTAAATCAAAAAGTGGCACAACTCAAAATTTTTCGAAATCGAGTTTTTTTCATAAACGGGTATACGGAACATATCTCTAGCGATTGCCAAAAAAAACTTTTGAATAACTGTCTCTTTCGACCGAAAAATAACCATTATACCTGGCCCTTTGCCATACGATTGCTTGTAATGAAAAAAAGTTTTTTGGCTCTCCTGAAAATTTTTGAATTTTGAGTTGTGCCACTTTATGATTTAGGGTGCGATATGTATATATGTGACATTAGAGTGCGTTTAAAATTCAAATTAACGATATTTTACCGTATCGCCCCCTCAATCTGTAGTAACATGGTCAAAGATATCATACATAAATTTTGGTCCCGATTGGTGGCGGTTAAGGCGTGGCGCATTGAGGTCAAAGTTCAGAAAACTCTATGAAGGGTCAAAAAATCAACATATTTTTTTTAATTATCTAATACCCAAAATTAATACTTCTATACCCAATGATAACAAATATAAATTTTGGTTCCGATTGATGACGGTTTAGTGGTGTTTTAAGGGGATCAATGTTCAGATTGCCATAGAAGACTTACATTTTTAGTGTCGCATATGGTAATCTGAACTTTGACCCCCTTGAAACACCAGTAAACCGTCATCAATCGGGACCAAAATTTATATTTGTTATCATTGGGTATAGAAGTATTAATTTTGGGTATTAGATAATTAAAAAAATATTTTGATTTTTTGACCCTTCATAGAGTTTTCTGAACTTTGACCTCAATGCGCCACGCCTTAACCGCCACCAATCGGGACCAAAATTTATGTATGATATCTTTGACCATGTTACTACAGATTGAGGGGGCGATACAGTCTTTTTATGAACTTTTAAATTTTTCATACAAATTAAAAGCACCCTAATGTGACATGCATATCAGTAGTACGGCACCCACTGGTCAAATTTATTAAATATGTATATTAAGGTGGAGTGAAAATTTTTTTTGGTAATTCAATTTGTTCCGAAGCCAGAACGGCACCTTTCTAGCCCAGAAATAAGCCTGTAAAATTTTATTGACCTACTCGCATGTTTAGAGGTGCCCCCAGCCCCACAAAGTTGAAAAAATAGCACGATCTGGTACACATGTGAAATTTGTAAAATTATAAAATCAAAAAACAAGGTATGAGGATTGATAAACATGGCTAAGTTGAGTATTAAAGTGAATTTTTTTTTTTTGGAAACAACAACAACAACAAAAGTTATTAAAAGTCAAAGTTTATATTATGCATTTTTAAATTGTTATTACTTAAGAACAACTGAACCGATTTCGAATACTTTTACACCATTCGATAGGTATTTTGATTCCCTTTAATTTGATATACATTTTATGTGGGTTCCATAGTATCCTCCTGCGGGGGTCAAGCCCCATTTTACCCCCCTTACTTTTCATATATAAAATGAATATCAAATTAAAGGGAATCCAAATACCTATCGAATGTTATAAAAATATTCGAAATCGGTTCAGTAGTTTTTAAGCAATTGCAATTTAAAGAAATGCATAATATAAACTTTGGCTTTTAATAACTTTTGTTGTTGTTGTTTCCAAAAAAAAGAAATTAACTTTAATACTCAGCTTAGCCATCTTTATGAATCCTCATACTTCGTTTTTTGATTTTATACCTAATTTTCAAAATTTCATATTTGTACCAGATCGTGCTTATTGCTTTCAACTTTGCGGGGCTGGGGGCAGTTCAAAACGTCATCCTATCGCTATAAAATTTTGTGGGGTTCATTAACTCGTATAAAGGCAACTTTTCATTACTGGTACGTTCAAAAAAAGAACAAAAAAAATCTCCATATGTTTTCACTCCACCTTAATGTATATATGTTGTGTGTAAAACAGCCATGTGAGTGCATTCTGTTTTTAATTGTTAATTTATGCTAATTAATTAACGGTCAAGTGAACAGGCGTGCAATAAAATGGCACGTATATACATACATATGGATATGTATTGTGTATGAAAATAATACTTTAATGTACCTATAACTTCAAAGGTTTTTAACAATTTTGTTGTCTATACATCTATACATACATAAATACAAATATTTAATAGAGACAAACGTCAGCTAGTAATCAAACAGTTAGTTAATTTTCATCAACCTAAATTTTATTTAAGAGACCAACCAATATTGTTCTTTGTTACTTCAGACTACGTCAACTATGCATAAAAATATTGGCATCGCATACACATCTCTCTAGCGAATCCAATGCTGTTTTTCGTTAATCATGACATTATCCATCTATGTATTTTGAGCCATCAATTCCATTCGAAAAGAACTTGCCATGAGAAAACACTGGGAATTATGGAATTGTCGAGATAAACCAAGTATTTACAACCAACCAGAGATATATGTATACAATATATTTTTTTTTTCAGACTATAATATATAGACTTTTTTTTGCGATACCGCACGTTTTATGCAATAGGGATTTAACTCAAAAAAATTTTTTTTGGGGAAAACGCAAATAAAGTTTTATAATTTCAAATAGTTTCCTTCTACTACAAAATCACTTTTATTTCCGCCATTTTTAACTTTTTGAGTATTTTATAAGACTAGACTCAAAGGCACTACCCAGTTATTGAAATATATGGCAAAATCCCAGAAATCGAAAATTTCGAGTTAAATCCCTATTGCATAAAACGGGCGATACGCTCTAATGTATGTACATACACATGTACCTACATACATAATTCACCACCACAAAATGCCACTCAAATTTCCATTGGTCATGGTCATACAATAAATTTAGCTCGTGCCCTTTTATTTCTTTGCAAAATAAAAACAAAACGCTAAAACAAAAGAAAGAGAAATGCAAAGAAAAAAAAAACCAATAAAAGAAGTAGATAAGTGCATTATTGAATTGAGGAGTTATTGTCTCTGCTACTTCACGTTGCACCCTTTACTTTACAAACATTGTTCCAGCGCAAAACGAATTGAATTTCTGCCATTTTGCCAGCAAAATGTAACTTTTCTGTTTAGTCGGTTCCATTGTTCCATTCACTGATTTTTCTTTGCTTCGTTTACTACTTACACCCCTAACCATAAACTTTTTTTTTTTTGCCAAACTTTTCATTGCTTCTGTTAACTTTACGTTGTCTGTGTTATTGTTTTTTCGTCATGGTCTTTGTGCAACGCTCCAGCTGTTTGTCTGTTTGTTTTTGGACATGGCATGTCGCTTGCAACTTACATATGGACAACAACAACAATGCATTCAATGACATTTTCATGCTCGTTAAATCGAAGAAAACTTAAAATACATACATACATCCTTACATAAATACATGAAATGAAAAATCAAAATTTTCGTTAATAAAATTTCATATCAACGTTAATGCACATCAGTCACTTTACTGCTTTTAGGCATGGGAAATTTTCCTTTATAGCGCACAATGCGCAATCGCGTGAGCTGAGCTCATAAACAAATACAAAAACAAGCACACAGAGCATGATTCATGCAATGTTGTCACATTTCAACAAAGTATAAAAACTGTTAAGATAGTGTAGGAAACGTTTGTAACTGAATTGTATATAACCAGTGGTGATTTTGCAAACGGAGCGGGTAAGCGATCGGTATAGACCATGGATGCTCAACAAACTATCAAAGTATGTTTTCGTTTGTTAACATGCTATGTTAACGAAACGGATATGCAACCGTTAAGGTTATCAACGGAATAAATCAACAAAACTGATTTCGCTAACGTTGAAACGAAAACGGTCAACAAAAAGGTTTCGTTTTTTTTTGTTTTGGAAATGCTTTAACGAAAAGCAAAAGCAAGGTTGCCACTTGTAAGAAAAATAACTAACCATAATCTGAAAAACAACCAAGTTTGTCGGGTAGTGTTATTCATGTGTTTTTTGTAAACTCCAAGGTAATCTATTTCTTTTTGAATTTACATTGTTAAATTTAATTCGATATCGCTAAAAACCAAAAGAATCCTTACCTTTTAGTTTGAATTGCTTTTTATCAAAAATGGTAATTTCAACAGTATAAAAATAAAGCTCAACTATACAGGTCCTAGCAGTTAAAAGGGAATACATAATTGCCTTTCGATGACCGGTTTTTTATAGATGTTAAGAACAGTTGGTGTTTTGTGTCAATTGAAAAGCGCCACCGAACACTAAAGCTGTTCCACGCAGTAAACGGATGAAACACCAAAACAAAAGACAATATTTTGATATTTATATAAAACAGGAAGAAGAAGAGCGATTTTCAAATAATTTTACCATTATTATTGAGCTATAGTACAAAATAAAAAATTTACCACTTGCTGCGTTTTTTATGATTTAACTACTGGAATGTCTCGGAAACACTATTGATAACTCGCATTGCCAACTCAAAAATAAACGCACTCAACTTTTCAACGTTTCAGCGTTAACGCTTTAGTTTGGTTAATGTTAAAAACGAAACGGAAATTATTTTGCTAATTTTTATAACGCTAAAAAACTAAGTCGTTTCAACAAAAACGACTAACATTTCGGTTAGCGTTAAAATTAACGTTACGATGCATCCTTGGTATAGACATTTACTTAGCATTCATATGAAAGCCTAATGTAAGCTCCATTTAATACATTGTTGCGCCGAATATACCTCATTTGAATAACCAATTTAAGTGTGCCGAAATTTTCGATATCTTTAATGTAATTTTGGTCTTTATCGTTTAATATCTAGAAAAGTATGCCACCAGCAAACAAATAAAGCAGGGTATACAATGGAACATTACAGAAAAATGGAACATTACAGAAAAATGCAACTAATGAACATTGAGGGTAGAAAAACGTCATTGGCATGATTCACAGCGAAGGGTAGAAAGTAGTAGGTATGTATGTATGTAGGGTGCGCAAACAGCTGGCCTAAAACAAAGCATTATCAAACACACATTTGGCCAGCAATTGCCAAAAAAAAAACTTCGTTTATATCACCCCCGGCTCTAAGTTCTAAGTGATGATGCATTGTAAATTTGAATTTTCACGATTTATACGCGGCCGCGGGAAGCGGATAGCAATACTGGAATATGCATTTGCCCTTTCAATGCTACTTTATTTACTACTTGCATACTACCTAATTAGAGAAATAGAAATGAAATGAAATGAGAGTAGGGAGGATATGAATTGGAATGATTGTGCTAAATGGGGAGGAATAGATCGATCATAGAGCTCTAAACATTTTTGGTAAGCATTTTTCTAATGAACAATATGCTTAGCTAATAATCAGCGTTGCAAACATTAAATATCATCGACAGGATATTGAAATGAAAGCTATTGCGTATGTATGTATGTATGCACAAATTTATATTGCTTAATACCATGTCTCCACATAACGTGTTTCGCTCTTTTTTTCTGCATTTTCTCTCTCAATCTTGTTTCGACACGGAAACCAGTGCCGAAACTCGCCAATTTCCATACAAATTTCTGAGAGCGAGTGAAGATTGAAACACTGTTTCATTCTGAATCATCTTGCCAACCTCGATGATATCGATGTCTTCTCTAATTTTGTATCGAAAATCTATCGAAATCTCACACAAACCAAAACAAAGACGCAAAAATAAGCAAACATACAAACATTTAAGAAGAACAAGAAAGAAAAATGTCAAACTGAATCACGATTAGGCACGTGGAGACGGGTTATTGAGCGAGATGTTTTGCTACATGTTTCTCTGGTGAATCAAGTTATGTGGAGACGGGCTTTAAGGTGAACGAACGCGCCCCGCCCCGAAGAGCAAGCAATACATTGCAAGCAGATGTTCTTTTCGTGCTGTAAACTGCATTTGAGCGTTTCGAAGAATGAAAATTGCATAAAGGAAATTCAGGGAATGCGAGGATTGTAAATGATTAATTAGGATGATTGGAAAGAATTCAAGGAATGTAAATATGTAAGCAAGTATGTGGAAAGGACATGATCCCAGCAAACACAATCCCTAACGTTAGAGAATTAGTGGTGAGTACTAACGAGTGTAATTCTTGAACTATTCTCTAATCGAAAGCGAAGGTGGAAAACTGGACTATAATTCAATTAGAAACTAAATAGAAGAAGGAGAGCTACATTACATTTCGATTTGAGAATTATAATTTTCTCGATTTGAGAAGTACCTATGTCTCATTTTGTTTGATAGCGCTATGATTCTCCACATTTTCTCGTATCGTCCTATAACGTGAGATATTTGAGAAAAGGGCTAATCCTTGAGTTATTCTCAAACCGATAGCTAACCTCAGTGTTTGTTGGGATAGATATGAAATCAAAATTTTACCAGAGCACTGAAATTAGAAAAGAAAAAACTAAACGCTAAAAATCATAAGCTGGCGAAAAGAAACATTGTTTCATGAGCAGCTCGAAGAAAGAGAGAAAATAGCTTTACCGATCAAAAGAGAGAGAACGTGCCCACATTATTATTTAAGTACAGAAATAAGCCGATTACTAACCTTCAGAGTGTGGTTAATAATTAGGTAATTGTTGAAATCGAGTGCGGAAACATTAAGCAAATTTGGAAATATGCGCACTGGCTGTTCATACAAAAAAAGAGAAAAAACAAACAGTAAGGGTAACTTAAAAGTTTCAAATCACACAAACATTAATGGAAACGAAGCTCCGCAATATGCACTGGCAAAAACTCAGAAACAAGTTTACTTTCAAGGGCGCTAAGCCTTACATTTTTTCTTCAAAATTAGTTTAGAAACCCAGTCAGAAGTCAATGCGTAAAGTTCCAAACTCGTGAACCAATGGATATTCAAGTGGAAGCAACAACAACATTAAATTCGTTTAATCCGGTTTATAAACGTAGCAGTTTTGTGTATAGCATTAATCAGTTATGCAATTGGTTACTGTGAAATTTTTTATTTTTACTTATTTGAATTACATTTAATTTCAACTTCATTTGTGCCACTTAAAAGTTTCCAATACACGAACTCACAAAACACGTTTTTATCGCTTAAAACGCATAAAAATGAAATGAACGTAACAAATGTGCACTAGATTGTTTAAATTACTACGAATTTGTTGTGATTTCAAATCGATTAAAAGCGAGTGAAACAGAAATTCTAAAATTTAGATAATTCTTGAATTTAATAAATCAACTATTATACCACAATTATGTACATACATATGTATGGAACAATTTACTGTATCAAATAAGGATGATAGTTTTATTTTTATTTTTTTACTTGAACCGCAAAACTTTAGTTTTGGATAAATGCCAGCTTCGTAATGAGATAGAAACCACATTAAGGACCGTTTACTCAACCTCTGGTTAACGCCAACCACGTTTAAAGCCCGGTTAGACATCAGTATCGACTTCATCAAAGCATACATTTTACATGTGGTCGATTTTCCTCCGGTTAGCGTTAACCAGAGGTTGAGTAAACGGCCCTTAAAGTCATAGGAAGCAGCAAATTACATATTTAAATCGGTTTTCTTATTTACTGTGAAAAAGCATCAAGGGTGCTTGACAAATTCCATATGGCTCCCCTTGTCCATTCGATTTAATAAAAATTCCCATAAATTTGACATTTAATTAAATTTATAAAACGGCTGTCAGGCATCTGAATTGCCATATCACACACACACGCACACATCCACGTTTGATCATGCTCCGCATCCGCAAAAACAGCCAATCAATCTATTTTATATTCTCAATTAACAAAGCCATCATGAAAGTTCATTTTTGAAATCAAAAAAACAATTCCTTCCGTTTGGGTCATAATCAAATGGCCAGAGAGAGTGTGCAAATTCATGCACTCAGCCACCAAACATTCCATAAAAAACAACAATCTGATTTACACGCACCGACGACGCCGCCATTCCCGGTTCACCGGTTCACCGGCTCAACCATATCACCTTTCTTAAATCCACTAAATCCACATTCAACCATCCGCTGGATGTTTACATTTTTTTTCCTGTTGCTGACTGTTTGTTGTCCGAGACGAAAATCCATTAAAAGTGCGCGCGCTTTGATTGCAATGCTCGAGAACAAAAATTGTGCAAACGTCAACATGAAAAGAATTGCCAAAAAGCAATAAAAGGAAAAAAAAAACAACATCTGTTTTGTCGCGACGGCGACGGTCGTTGACGCTTTGATACGAACGAGCAGCAGAAGGTGGGTGAGGTTGATGGTGGCATATGCATATAAAGTAATAACAATTACACATTTACAGATTACAAATTGGGTTCACTGGCCAACGTGAAAGACGTCAGTATTACATAGTTGCCATACAAACACCTAACCACCCAATTTTCTATCGTTGTCCTCATCCACTCATTCATGCAAATACATTACTTACTTACTCATGGCATTTAATCGACAACAGAAGCCAGAAACGTCCATTTACTCTTACTATAAACAACTTCGTTGAAGGAAAAGAAAAGTTATACTATCACTGTTTAAGGCAGTGAGGTATAAAAAAACATTAAGCAAACATTCTGCTTTACAAGTTAATTTTACTCAAGTAATTCGCATTCTCACTTGCAAACACACAACATAGACTTTTTATTATTAAGCCTCAGCTCAACCCACCGTCCTCCTGCTTTTTCGCTCAGCCGTCAACCGTCAGCGCAATAGCAAACAGAAGCCACCCACCAATCACCGACCCACCGCCACTTTCTATCAGCAAAACAATAAGAAAATGGATCTTAATTTGTCGTTTCTATGGTAAATAATTCCAAATAACTGCCTCACTACACGTGCAATTGTCGTTAATGACTGTCGCCCCATCAACCGGCCTAGCAACCGGGTGGGTGACTTGAGAAAGAAGCTGAAACCACAAAATTGCCAACGAAATCACACCCGCTGAGTGCGTAACAAAAGGCAATTGTTATTTTGGGAAAAAGCTTCGAGAGTAAAGTGTGTGTGTGCACAACGTAACATATTTCTCATTACACTCACCCCCAAAAGATTAGCCATCATCAAACACACTGCCATCCCTGCATTCCTTCCCATTAAAAAGCTACCTACTTTTTATTTTTTCTTTTTACGCAAATTAGCCTGGGGAAGTGGTAGTAAGAGTGTGATTATTGCTTTTGCTCCCCGACGTGGATGTTGGCAATTGTTTTGAGAAGCTTAAACTTGATTTTGTCGAGATGAAAGTAAGACAAACGCAGCGGAGAAGCCAATTAAAGTTAGCTAACTTAGGTACATACATACACTCAGGGAAAAACAGCATTTTAAAATCAAAAATAAAATTTTTGTTTTCATAATGCACGTTTTAAACCAAACCATTTTTATTTTAACAATGAAAATTTTTAAATTAAAAATGCAATTTTTGAATTAAGAGTGAAATTATTGAAGTAAAAATGCATTTGGGATTTAAAAAGAAACATACTTAAATTAAAAATGCAAATGAATGTTGATTCAAAAACTCGCTCTTGGTTCAAAATTTTTTTGTGAGCAAATATTTTTTTGTGAGAAATCCAACAAAACCAATAATGAGAATCGATTTTTTTAAATTTTGTTTTTACAATGATTCATATAATTCATGGATTCTTTTTTAGGAAAAGGGAAGTATAAATAGGTTACTACAATTCAATATAGTGTTTAATGTTCCACTATGTGATGGCGTTGGATTGAATTTCAGGTTGATTTCATGGTTCGAATCCGGAAGAGAATATAAAATAAAGAAGAAAAAGGAGAATAAGGAGAATAAGAATTAAAGATAGCAAACAGTTAAGGCAAAGTAGAAAACAAGAGGAGAACAAGCGGAGGCTATGTTTTTGTAGTTAAGACTCGGATTGAGAGAAGATGAAGAGAATGCCGTTGGATACAATTTCGAATCCGGAAGAGGAAATGATATAGAGAACACTGCAGCATTTATTTTTCTCATAGTGCTTAAAATAAAAATAAACATTTTTAAATTTAAAATAGTCTTTCTTGATTTAAAAATTTTACAATAAACATTTTTAAAATAAAAATGTTGGCATTTACATCACTTTTAAATACGTATTTGCCCATTTTAATACAGTTTTCATATGTTTTTATAATATTTTTTCCTTAGTGTAGATTCTTGAATGTTTGTACGATTACATTGATAAATTATTCCTTTATTACTTTTCGCACTTGAATTGCGATTGTTGTGTTTACTTTGGGGTTTTTTTTTTGCTTCACTTTCTATTCACGACAGATTTATTATTATAAATTGATGGACCAACTCAAGAGATAGTCCAGATTACCTCCAGTTAATTCTCAATTTAACTCGTAATTAACTAGAGAGTCCGGATTAACGCTGCCGTCTGTCAATGCTATAAGAAGTCTTTACCAAATTAAGGCCCAATTTTGTAATTGAACGGTAAAAGTAAAAACTTTATTATTGAAATGCCAAGTCCAAAGTGATATACATATTACATAAATATTTATTTGTACATACGCTTAGTAGAGTTGTTCACAGCAAATACATTTTGCCAAGTATAAAATCAAATTGCATACCTGAAAGCAAAAAGAAGTTTTTTATCAATTTCTGGATACATAAAAATATAATAATAAAGTGGCTTAAATTTCAATAACTACAATTTCTAAAGAGATTATTAGGAATATGCTTAATGACTATGTAAGTACCACAGTACCTTTCTACATAATTTTAGGACACACTGTCCATTGAGATTTGACATATTTGCTCCCACTCTCCCCTTTTATTTTGTATCAAATTAAAACAAAGAAGCATTCTGTATACTTGCCAGCCAACCAGACTAAATGCAAAATCAATATGCAATTCATCTGATAAGTAAAGAGTACATTGAACGTTTATTGTTCGGAACAATGACCCATTACGTTCATCCTACGCAACAATGTTACTTACGAAATTTCATTGATTTTGGCACCGCACAGCAACTCTTTGACGGCGCGCTTTCCGTTGGCTATAAATCCAACCACACACAAACATAAACAAACAAAAGGAATATCAAAGTCAATAAACAAAAACAAAATAAGAAAGTGTTTGGTTGAAAGCAAACACCAAACGACAGCAGAAGTCTGCTTACTCGAGATAAGCGTTCATGTGCCTACATAATATTTACGATATGTTGCCAACAGCTTTGCAACAGTGAACCACAAACAAGATGACGATGCTGACTTCGAGGTAAAAACGGTACAGTGTGTGTAAAATTACTAATTTCAAATGGTATGTATGTATGATGAACAAAGCTTTATCGAACAATATGCACTTGGTACTTGGCACTTGGTGGTTATCGTGTAGGTACTTGGACGCAACAATGCGGACACACGTGGCACAAACACAGCCACTCACTGGCTTACTCACTTACTCAAGGCCAGTGCGCTGATCAGTTTGGTTGAGAAATCGTGAAATAGAGTAAAGAATTACAACAACAAAAAATTAATAAATAAATAAAAACAAACAAAAAAAACCTGTTGATGAGCAACGGGTACTTGTTACAACAGCTCCTGTGACTGATGCTGCAGCTCAGGTCAAGGCTGACGACACGCCGCAACGTTGGAATTCGCCAGGCGCAAGCACTCGAAGGATAATTGAAAGCTAGCAAGGCAGAAAATTAACGATAAGGTCAATTGGTGGAAAGGAGGGAGGAAAAATATGCATAGAGTGCAAAACGAAACGAAAACGTGTGTGTTCTTTTAAAGCAAATAGGCATAAAACTTGTTTGATACATTTCTAAAAAATATTTAATATTTCATCTTTAATCAAACTAATAAGTACTAAATAGTTTTGGACCAAGTTCCCAGTATAATATCATCAACTTACAGCGAGTGAGTACATCAGAGCAGAATCAACAAAGTAACTACCAGTTTTCGCTTCCAAGCTTAGTCGTTTCATTGGCGAGAGTGTAATCGGAATTTATCACCAACCTGACTAACTAAAGGCAAAATAAAAGAAGGACCTCCACTGCGTTGGTAAGATCAGGTGAAGACAACTCATACTCCAATGGTATTTCCATTTGGCGCCTGGCAGCACGAAACAGGCACGACTGGCGCGCTTTATTGTACTCGGCCAAAATCGTCTAGACGGTTACGCGCCAATTAAGAAGAAGAACTAACTATAGGATCTCATAAACTACATACGCCTCCTTATAACTAATCCCATTCAAAGCCAACTTTTCTCGAAAGACTGATTATGTATGTATCTATAAAGAAAAAAATATTTAATGCCTTCCTTCCCCATTCATATCACAGTCACATCACTTATTAATAGAGCTCCAGATTTTTTTTGAACATTTTCGAGTAGCCCGAACAAATGTTGTTCAAATGCTCGAACAGTCGTTTGTTTGTTTATTACCCGTATGTTTGTACGGGCATTTGAACAATTCGGGCATTTTGAAGTTTGTTTTTTTCTTTTGTTTATTACTTTTTTTCTTCTTCATATGTAGTTGTTTTAATTTTTGTTTTTTCGATACACATTTTTTTTGTTTGTAAGCTCGAATGCTCGAATGTTTGTACGGGCATTTGAACAACAAACGGGCTTCAAACAAAAACGATCAATTCGAACTGTTCGATACCCGGGTATCTATAGCTCTACTTATTAATCAATCTGTTTGTACATACACATGTACATATATATTAATTTGCTGTCATTTCATACTTAATTTCCGATGTGATTTATAGAAATTTAACTTAACTCGTTGTCATTGATCCTCATAAGTACAGGCAAGCAAAGTGCCGGAGATGGTGATCTCAAATGCGAGGTAGATCCATATTTTTCCTCTTTTTTTTTTTGTAATTGAGAGTTATTTCAATTTAAATTATATTTTTCTATTACAACCATACACGAACACTTACTACATTGTAAGCTAATTGATATAATTGACTTTGACTTGTCTACATACGCATTATCTATCTATTGTGGTTTTGCACACAAATCGCCAGAGAAAGGGCTTAGCAACCTAAATATTGGTCTTAGAATAAATTGCAGAAACGGAGGTCATTATTGCTCAGAGAACCCCTCAATTCAACAATCAAGTCAAACATGTGTGTCGACTTCAAACGACCTCAGTCAGTGCAGCAAGCAATCACTTTTTTTAAGCAATTCAAGGGTTAATTATGCGCTAAAGTGTTTAAGGTATAACGTAATAACGTAGTAAGTGGTAGTATATTCTGCCTTAGAAAAAGTGGATTTCTAAAGAATCTTAATGTAGTTAATTTAAGTATTTTAGTTCCTACATTCATATACATAATCGTAAGTTGGGTTCACAAAATACCCGCAGTATAAAAAAAACTTAAAAACTCAGTAAAGCAATAAATGCCAGAAAAAAAAATATAACAAAACAAAAGCATCGTATTTTTTTTTTTTGTAAAGCATAGTACTGAGTTCGAGTTTCACGTGAAACCATGATACAAACAATCAAGGTAGTTCCATTTCACTTTGACTTTGTCATTTTCGATTATAATATGGATTATTGACGTCTCATTTTAAGTCCAAAATTTAGGATAGCGTTGCCCAATCAAAAGTTTTTGGCTGAGGGTATATTTGAACAAAATATTGGGTATTTTAAATGAAATGGTGTTTTTCACATATGCTAATCAACAAAATAAATGAGCCGATGTAATGAGCTTTTCAAAGAAAATATAAAATAAGTTATTCATAAAAAATAAAATAGATTTGTGCAGTTATTAAAGTCGAAAAATGGTATCAAAACGTTCTTTATTCAATATTTGAAAACTATTCGATGTTTTATGAATAAGGTAAGAGTTCTTGTGGCCGCTGTGGTGCAGTGGGTAGAGTGCTCGCCTGCTATGCCAGAGGTCTCGGGTTCAAACCACGGTCCGAGCCAAACAAATTTTTCTAATTAGTAAAAATCCAATTATTGGGTTTTTTAAGAGCAGCGGTCACCTCTCGGCAGTGGGCGGCATACCCTCCGAGAGTATTTCTGCCATGAAAAAGCTTCTCACAAAAAATGCATTCGCCGTTCGGAGCCGGCATAAAACTGTAGGTCCACCCAATTAGTAGGAAAAACAAAAAGGAGCACACCTCGAATTGGGAGAGAAGCTCGGCCATAAAACTCGTCAGAGTTATAATAGCGCCATTGTATTATTATTAAGAGTTCTTGATTTTCTTTATATGTATTATTTATTGCGTACGTATAAATATATATATGCATATTTGGTTTCAATGTTTTATACAAGAATATTTCCACATTTAAAAAATATATTTATTAAAAAAATTGTTTAGCAGTTATATAAGAATGTAAATTTAGTTAAATTTTTATGTTGCAGTTTTCTTTAGTTTTTACTTACGTTACTAAATTTATTTTCCTTTATTTTATTATTTACCTAATTCTGAAATAGATTCTACACAAAAAAATCTTTTTAGTACCTTTTCATCTAAATTAAATTTTGTATTTACTAATAAATTTTGCATATAACCATGCCATCGACCGCACTTGTTTTTTCGGTTGGAAGTTCATAAGTCGTGCCAATATTCATAATTTCTAAACCACTGAAATTTTTCAATGAAATTCACAGGAGGTGTAGTGGGAATGTAGTATGTACTATATTCCACAAACTTGCCGCAACTTATTTTAGGAATAAATCTTATTTTTTATATAATTATTTTTGATCTGAAGTTATGAAGAATTTAACACGTAAATGTGCGTATTTATATATATATATATATCAATATTTAAATTTAAAAAATTCGTTTTGTTGCAATCGATACCATGATTACCATGGAAATAAAAAATAACATAAATGGAGGATTTTTAGCACTGAATATGGCAGCACGAAATGTCATAATCCATATAATTGTCAGGTGGTTAATATGGCGACAAAAATTTGACGTTTACACTACCTTCTTTCTTGTATCATGCGTGAAACTGCTGTCAAAATCCATACAAAAAAAATGGTTGTGAAACATGTGTGAAATTTCACAGATATTTCACGACAAAGTTGTACTGAGTTCCTGCCGTGAAAAGTTGCGCAACATGCTAGCAACATTATGCCAGCAACATTTTTTCACGACAATTAAAATATACAATGCTATTTATTTTCGAGTGAAAAGTGGCATTTGCTGAAATTGAAATTTATATTTTGTATAAAATTTTTTTATTGGCCAAAATTTGAAAGTTGGTTCTGAGGCGATGCTCCAAATTTTTTCTTTTTACATTTGCTCAGTTTTCGTTTTGGCATTTATTCTCATTTGACAAAAAAATGTTCTTGAAACATTTCACGGCAAAATAAATGCATGTTGCTGGCGAAATTTTACGGCGGTGAACTCAGTACTAGGCTTATTTCACGACAAAGTTGTACTGAGTTCCTGCCGTGAAAATGTTGCGTAACATGCTAGCAACATCATGCCAGCAACATTTTTTCACGCCAATTTAAATATACAATGCCATTTATTTTCGAGTGAAAAGTGACATGTTGAAATTGAAATTTATATTTTGTATAAAATTTTTTTATTGGCCAAAATTTGAAAGTTGGTTCTGAGGCGATGCTCCAAATAATTTTTTTTTACATTTGCTCAGTTTTCGTTTTGGCATTTATTCTCATTTGACAACAAATTTTTCTTGAAACATTTCACGGCAAAATAAATGCATGTTGCTAGTGAAATTTCATGGCGGTGAACTCAGTACTAGGCTTAAAAAAAAAAAATTTTGTTTTTAATTGTTAATTTATGATTGTTGCAATACTTTAACAAACCATGATACAAACAAAGCTACTAGATAATAAAAGAAAATTTAAATATCGATTCTATATTTTGGCGCTAATTTATCTAGATCTCAATGTTCTGCATAACAATTTCGACAGTGCAATGCAAAGTTTCAATGTCGCAATTAAATGCAAAGATGTGATGTGATACGAACATGATTGGAATATTAATTAATGAATGCATGTCGTGCAAGCCAAGTAAATAAATATGAATTTCAAAGTGCAATTGTGCATGAAAGGAATGTTCATACATTTTTAATTATGACAACAGCAGTCACAAAGCAGAAAGAAAATACATATGTGTATGCATGAAATATTTTATTTAAACTAAAAAATTGATTATTGAAGTCACAAAATAAATAAGCATTTAGTTTTAAACCTTCTATTTTACGAAATGCATAAATAGAAATCTGTGTATTATTTTTTCTGGCAGGCACAGACAAGCCTTCTTTAAACTTCATTGAAATATGTCCAGACTAGAAAAATTTTGCAAGCTTTACGAGATTTTTAATATTTATAAATATTGGGCCCGTTAGAATGAATACTCTTTCAGCAATCCGTCTCTGTTTTAATTTTCTGAACTTCAATTGTAACTTTCTGAACTTAAAACTGGAAAAGGTGTAGAACTCGAAGAAGAGCGAAACAATGGTATGATCATTTAGGCTCTCTTGCGGTCGATATTATAATTCTATTTTACTATTATCCATTAAACTATGTATGTATGTATATCTACTTTCTATACTTTGGGACTTTCGTTTTAGAAAATCTACTCACCGGGTAGCTACAGTTACCAGACATGGGCATCTGCAATTACAAAATTTTTCAATTAAAATTACTTGCTGTTATGACCCACCCACTTTGATTGATTCTTATGCTCAAAATAACTATGTATGCTCTTAGATATAGGTATGTATTAGCTTAGGGATGTGCTAACACCCAAAAAATTAACTAATTCACTGTTCAATTACATGTAATTGAAGACTATTCGGTAACAATTACATGTAATTGAATACTACTGTGTTATTTTACTAGCAGCATTTCAATTACAATTGCAAAAATGTAATTGGAAAATTTTTCATTGATATTTTTCAATTACAATTACAATTAATAAATGTAATTGTTGTGCGTAATCAATTACAAAATGTAATTGAGTATGCCCATGTCTGACAGTTACATATCGTCATACCATACGAAAAGTAGCACTTTCAAAATTTTTCAACAAGGAAATTGTATTGAAGAAATTTTGAAAGTGCTAGTTTTCGTATGGTACGATGATATGTACTACATATCCATGTATGCATGTATATAGATACAGTGTTGGAAAAAATAATAGGGACACGAGAAATATTTTACAATTCTCCATTTATTTCATTTTATGACCAAACAATAATTACTATATATTGATAGTTACACGGAGAGGACATGCTTCAATGACTCTGGGGTGGTTTTTGTATAATAATTTAATTTTTATAAACAAAAATAATGAAATGTATAATTTAAGTTGGACAAAATAATAGGGACAACCTTTAAATTCGATTGTTTTTTCAAATAATCTACAATATTACTGCTGCAGTTAGATTTAAACTAAAGTTTAATTGAAGCTCCTTCATTTTTATAACTTCCTTACATCTTCGTGGCATAGGGTTGACCAAATCAGCGCAATTTGCAACCGGTATTAAGTACCAAGCTTCTTTAATTTTTTTTTTCATAACTCTTGCTTATTTTTCCATTTTTGATCCGCCATCGTCTTCTTTAATGTTCCCTATAGGCCTGAGGTACGACGTCTGTGAGCGCTACTCCAAAACAGCAGCTTTCTTACGTTAAAACCATGAGTTTTCGATTCTGGAGGCATGTTTGGGGTCATTGTTTAGTTTAAATCTAACTGCAGCAGTAATATTGTAGATTATTTGAAAAAACAATCGAATTTAAAGTTTGTCCCTATTATTTTTTCCAACTTAAATTATACATTTCATTATTTTTGTTTATAAAAATTAAATTATTATACAAAAACCAACCCAGAGTCATTGAAGCATGTCCTCTCCGTGTAACTATCAATATATAGTAATTATTGTTTGGTCATAAAATGAAATAAATGGAGAATTGTAAAATATTTCTCGTGTCCCTATTATTTTTTCCAAGACTGTATATATGTGTGTTGTCTTACACCCTGCCCTAGTGCTGCCATAACAGCATGCAATAAAACAACTGAATGTAGTAGATATTTCATCGACCGGCGCTCGTTTGCCACCCATTTGTACATCTGTTTCTATGTTTGTGCACTCCATTAAGACACACAGCTATTTGTATAATAGTCACTCCCCTGTAAAAAAGTGTGCGACGAGTCTCTAAAAAGATTTGTCCGGGAGCGCTCTCTTTCGGGTACAATTAGTCTACAATTGTTCCCAATTGTACCCGAACGGGTACATATGTATACTAATTATAGACGAATTGTACCCGAAAGGGTATCAAACGGGTACAATTAGTCGCACAAATGGATGTGTCGCATTTGCTACCTGTTCGGGTACAAAACGGGTACAATTGTGCGCTTTTGCTACCCGTTCGGGTACAAACTGGGTACAATTAGTCTCTTCATAGGACATGCTCAAACAAAAGAGAACACTTCAACCCATATAAAGAGATACAAATGGGTAGTAATCGCATGCTCCCTTGCGAGTTGTCCCGGATGTATCCCGGAGTGATCGCATTTTTTGCAGGGTCTTTAAAAAGTGCTCTAGAAACGTACACATGTGCATTCACACATACATACGCATGTAAGTATGTACATAAGGGTGGTAATTAAAAATCAAATTAGCGATTATCTTCGGTTTCACTCTCTACTTCGGTAGCAGCATAGTCAAAGTAGTGATGGGCGAGTCCGAGATGTTTTATTCGATTCTCTCGATTGTTGAAACATCTCGAATGCTCTCGATGATTTTCATTCGTATTCGAGTCAAGTCGTAAATGGCCGTCAGTCGAAACAATCGCTAAAACATCTCGGACTCGCCAACGATTCCTCTCGTTTTCAACCCTACAACATCTCGGACTCGCTGCAAAAAATACATAAAAATACATTTGTTGTTGCCGCTTGAATATTAAAATCGCTTTACAAAACATACAGAGTGGTACAAATTTATTGCCGTTGTTGCTACTCGTAAAATTCATTTGTTTCATAAGCGTCTGACTTCAGAAAATTTATTAATGTTTAAATAATTAATTATTATTATTATGCACGACACTGTTTAGTTGTGATTGCAATAACGCTATAGACGCTATGTATAGCATATTTTTCAATTTGGTTAATTTATTTATGTATTTGCCTTACTTCCATTAAAAATCCTACTTTCTTTATCAACAAACCTCATTCAGTTTATTTTATCAACTAAAACATATCATCAAAACAACAGCCGGCCCGCCGACTCGGAACAATCGCAAAAACATCTCGCTTGTGTAGTCGAGATGTCATCGAAACAACCTACGACTCGCCGACTCAGAACAATCGCAAAAACATCTCGCTTGTGTAGTCGAGATGTCATCGAAACAACCTCCGACTCGCCGACTCGGAACAATCGCAAAAACATCTCGATTGTGTAATCGAGGAGCGAGTCAACTTTTGACTCGATTGTGATTTTGCAACGATGGCGATTCTCTCGATTGTCTAAACATCTCGGACTCGCCCATCACTAAGTCAAAGATATCATATATGAATTTTGGTCCCGATCGGAGATGGTTAAGAGGTCCAGAAATTTTTATTTTTTTTATATCTAATGCCCGAAACCGATAGTCCTGCGCTGAAATATATTAAATACAAATTTTGGTGCCGATAGGGGACGGTTAAAGTGTGTCGCAGCGGGGTCAAAATTCATATTAGGTATTATACCTATATAGGCCAAAAAATTACATACCATTTTTTATATCTAATGCCCAAAATCGATATTTCTGTACTCGAGGATACCAAATGTAAATTTTGGTCCCGATCGGAAACAGTTAAGGGGTGTCGCACAGGGGTCACATAGGACAAATTGAACGTTGACCCCTCTACGACACCCCTTAACCGCCTCCACCCGAGACCAAAATTTGCATTTGGTATTTTTTGGGCATTTTGGGCCGCTGTGGTGCAGTGGGTAGAGTGCTCGCCTGCTATGCCAGAGGTCTCGGGTTCAAACCACGGTCCGAGCCAAACACCAAAACAATTTTTCTAATTAGTAAAAATCCAATTATTGGGTTTTTTAAGAGCAGCGGTCACCTCTCGGCAGTGGGCGGCATACCCTCCGAGTATATTTCTGCCATGAAAAAGCTTCTCACAAAAAATGCATTCGCCGTTCGGAGCCGGCATAAAACTGTAGGTCCACCCAATTAGTAGGAAAAACAAAAAGGAGTACACCTTGAATTGGGAGAGAAGCTCGGCCATAAAACTCGTCAGACTTATAATAGCGCCATTGTATTATATTATTATTAGATATATGTATAAAAAATTAAAATTCAGTTTTTGAGTCTTCATAGAGTTTTCTGATCCCTCTGCGACACCGCTTGACCGTCTCTGATCAGAACAAAAGTTTCTGTGCATTGTTCGATTATATTAGCATCGACCTAGCGGGTGCGGTTGAAGAAATATGATATAAAGTTTTTTTCCATGTATTTGAAGACCATCCTAATGTACATACATACATATTCATCTCAACAAAAAGTTTCTTTCATTTCTTTTTCTTTTCATTGTCTATTTTTACTCGTCGGCTACGTTCGCTGTCAATTGGCAATTAACGCAAACAAAAGGTCAACAACAAATTGCTACATTTCTACTTAAATTTATTGTTGTTGTTTTCTACTTTATTTTGGCTTTTTCGGTGACTTTTAGACGCCCTTTTTTTGTTACATATCTGAAGCAGCAGCGTAGCAAAACTCAGTTTATTTTAATTTAAATCTCCCTCCGTAATTTTCGAACTTTTTAGTTATGATTATTGAGCATGAAAAAGTATTTTATACATACATACATACATTCATATGGCCCGAAGAGTCTTATTGTAACTAACCAAAGGAGAAGGGAGAGGCTATTGAAAAGACAACCTTTGTATGCGGAACCCGAATTTGTTTCCGACAGAGTTTACTAGCCACTTCCTCTGTATATACCTATGCAGACGAAAAAACACTCAAATCCAAAAATGAGAAACTCAACACACCCTGTGGCGCATAATTGCTTCCAATGTGTTTTTTAAGTCGTTTCAGTAGCGAAGCTCGATTTTTTATTCATCTAGTTGGCGTGCTTTGAAATAATTTCTAGCTGCGTGAGCGCGAAAACAGAATAACAACAATGAGTAAGTAATATGTATTACATTTTTGGTCTAATCAAGCTAAAGTGAGTATCTATTTGATAGTCATTCATTCCTTCACGTTCCACAGCCAAAACCACGCGGTGTATTCACGCTGAGGGCAGAGGCTTTAAGCGATACCTCTTACATACATATGTACATACACACGTCCCAGCAAGTCAAATAGCAATCATTAAGCTGAGAATAAAATGTACAAACATACATACATACTTACATACTTATGTATATAAACAGCGTACATTCATTCATTTGGAGGCTACGCCCTGAGAATACCGCAAAACATCATTCATACTGTTTTTTTCTTTGTTTGCTTGACCCCCTCGATCTGCAACCTCATACCACGCAAGGCGGTAAGGCGTGTTCAATTTCTAATTTGTTTCAGCTCAGCTCAACGAGCATGTAAAGTATTGCGATGTTCTCAGGGCGTGGACACTTACTTTCTTCAAAAACTTCAAAAAATTGTCAGCTAATGAGAGTTAAGTAAATTGAGATTCGTATGTACATAATGTGAATTTTTCGTATTAAACTACAAATTAGAAAAAACCCGCCACGTCCTCAAGCTCTATTTTCTTTGAATATTTTTTGTTATTACCTGAAAGCTTAGCCCTTAAGGAATTTAAGGATATAAAAAATAATACCACAATATGACAGATTTTTGCAAATTCAATGTTAAATATTTCACATAGCTAGTTTTGAAATTGGAACGCATAATAATAACGGTTTTCTTACAAAACCTCCCTACTTCTCTCTCTTATCGCAGAAAAACGCTCCGAACCGACGGAAAAGGGAGACCTCCATTTCGATGGGGAGATCAGGTAGAAAGCGACTGGTTAAAATGGGTTAAAACATTTACATTAATGGATTTCTGGTCAAATAAATTGGTTTTAGAGCAGGGTTTGAAATTGCTTAGCTACTTTTGCTGCATTTGCTTTTGCTTTGCTTTTGCTAACGAAAAGTAAATTAGCAAACTCGCTAAGTCGAGTAAAAAACGAGAACACGATTCATTCGCTTCAGTTTTCAGCTGAGCCGTGTTTGCTTGTATAGTTAAGCAAAGCAACGCGATTTGGGGGATTTCATTTTACTTCCAGCAATTAGTTGTGTCTTTGCATTTTTTCTGCTTTTGCTTATTTTGCTGAAAAGATTTGTTTACGCATATTTCGATTTTTTATACATATTTACTTATGTATGTATGTATGTACACATAATATGTATGTATGTCCATTTGTAAACATATATTCATGTTGAATTTTGCTTAAAAACTAGTTTCAGCAAAATAAGCAACTGTTGGCAAAAATTTACCACTCAACTAATTGCTGGAAGTAAAAGCAACCCTCTCAAATTGAGTTGCTTGGCTTAACTATACAAGCAAACACGACTCAACTGAAAACTGAAGCGAATGATTCGTGTTTTCGTTTTTGGCTCGGCTGAATTCAGCAATAAGCAAAAAACATCGACTATTGCTATTTTGCAGCAAGCAAATTCAAACCCTGTTTTAGAGCGCCCCTTATCTGATGCGCCACCAATGTGTGCCATGGCGTATGAGTGACCTATTTTAGACAGAGACTTTTGAAAGTGTATTAATAAAACTTTTTCAGTTGAATTGAAACCTTTTCCAATTGTAATTAAACCTTTTTCAATATTGTTTCAATTGAAAAAGAATTAATTTGACCTGAAAATGCTATAGACTTAGAAATGATGTCCGCTTTGTTGAAGCAATGCAATTAGAATTACTCATGCGTTGTGCAATAATTGAATAATTGCACTCTTCCGAACATTTAATGCATGCAATTTCTTTGACAAATTATAATTTATAATTATTTAGATTTTTTTTTTTTGATTTGGTCCAAATCAAATTAAAATTGCTAAAAAAAATTAAGTAAAATTCCATGCTAGCCACTAAAATTGCATTTATTATTTTTTTTTTTTCAAATTTGGGATAAGCGGAGAAATCCGAACAACTCAAACAGCGATGGTAGATGTGATACCTTCGAACCTACGCTCCAACCATCATTAGTCGAATATTAGCGAAGCGTTAAGCACTGCAACTATTGATGGTTCTGCTGGGTTGTTGTATATTTCTGGCTTACCTATTTTTTATTATTTGAAAGAATCGTTTTAGCTGTCTTAAGTATTGCACAGTACTGTTTATCTTTGTATGTAATTATGTAGATATATTTGTAAGTATGTACATACATATATGTACATATGTATGTAAGTTAAAAAGTCGTTAAGTTATAATTATATGCTTCACATTATGGCGGCATTTATGTATAAGAACTTTTCACTCATATGGTAACTAACTGCAATTAGTGAAGCATACATACATATGTACATGTACATATGCATCTACATATGCCGTCATAAAGCCAAATGTGCATACATACTTACATATTCACATACATAGATATTTTGTATTTAATACAACATATCGCACCCTAAATAATAAAGTGACACAACTCAAAATTTGTTGAAATGGAGTTTTTTGCATAGACGGTGCACATAACTTATCTCTAGCGATTGACAACAAAAAAAAAAACTTTTCAATAAGTGTCTCTTTTGACTGAAAAATAACCATTATACGCGGCCTTTTGTCATACGATTGCTTGTAAAGAAAAAAAGTTTTTTGGCTCTCCTGAAAATTTTTGAATTTTGAGTTGTGTCACTTTATGATTTAGGGTGCGATATGTACACATGTATGTACATATGAATGAAATGACACATAAATATGTACATATGTACATTGGGATGGCAACTATAACCGGAAAAACGATTATAATCGATTATTTTCTTTCGGTTAACGGTTAAAATGTATCGGTTTTTTTCTTTTGATTATTTTTTCGATTAACCTTTTTCCTCTCAAGTCGAAAATAATCGAAAGGAAATAATCGAAGTTGAGAATTACCGCCTTTTCATTCGAGTGAGTTTGTAAATTATTTTTCAAGGCAAAATGTTATGAATTAGTATTAATGAATGATTGATGATGTTATTTATTTATTTTATCATATAAGTAAGCGCAGTGTGTAGATAAATGAGCACAGCTTTTTTATACTCAGCTGTACTAGTACACAGAGTATTATAGTTTTAATCACATAACGGTGGATTGTAACAGAATGAAATAATCGAGATAGATATAGACTTATATATATCAAAATGATCAGGGTGAAAAGAGAAATCGATTGAGCCATGTCCGTCCGTCCGTCCGTCTGTCCGTCCGTCCGTCCGTCCGTCTGTCCGTCCGTCTGTAAACACTCTAACTCGCGCAAAAATTGAGATATTTTGATGAAATTTGAAATGCAAGTTGGTATCGAGACTGGGACGGTTGGTATTGAAAATGGGCGAAATCGGACCATGACCACGCCCACTTTTCCTATATAGAAAAAATCGGAAATTTGGTATCTCAACCACCAATATAGCTAGAGTTATGAAATTTTACCCACGTGTTGAGCTCAGGCCCCTAAGAAGAAATTTGATGGAATTTTGGAAAATGGGCGGTGCCACGCCCACTTATTGAGGAGCAAACATTGAAAGCTTTATGAGTCATAACTCAGAAACTGTTGAAGATATGTCGATGAAATTTGGTACGCGTGATATACTTACTTAGGCAAATGTTTGGACGAAAAATTATCAAATTCGGTTGACGGCCACGCCCACTTTTATATATGGGTATTATAAAGTGACCTAATAAAAACATTTAAGCGATATCTCTGTCAAATATAAAGATATACCATTGAAATTTTATGCCAGGAGTCCACCTGCGGACATACAACCAAAAACACAAAAATTTTGGAAAATGGGCGTGACACCGCCTCTTTTTAGAAGCTGGAATATACGAGATTTCTGAGCCCATAACTCGACAAATAATTGATATATAATGACGAAACTTGGTGTGTACACTTTTATTACTTGTGGTAATACATGCTGAAAATTTTAGCGAAATCGGTTGACGACCACGCCCACTTTTATATATGGGTATTATAAAGTGGCCTAATAAAAACATTTTAAGCGATATCTTTGTCAAATATAAAGATAATTCATTGAAATTTTGTGGCAAGAGTTCCACAATAGACGGAAACAAAAAATAGACAAATTTTGGAAAATGGGCGTGGCACCGCCTCTTTTTAGACAAAGGAATATACGAGATTTCTTAGCCTATAACTCGACAAATAATTGTGATATTATGACGAAACTTGGTTTATACACTTTTATGACTTGTGTTAATAGACGCGCAAAAATTTATTGGAATCGGTTTATGACCACGCCTACTTTTTAACAAAGATATTTCTGGAACGCCCTTTGGTAATTTGTAACGTGACATCTTTGTAACTAGATGTGATAAAGGAATGAAATTTTGCACAAAGAATAATATTCATATGCTTAGTTGGATGACTGATAAAAATTTTGAAAATGGGCGCGGCTACGCCCACTTTATGCAGCACTTGCTTTATATAAAAAGTACCTAGACCGTGTTTCCATCAAACGCAAACAAACAATGAAAGCATACAGCTGAGTATCTAATGTTCGATTCCACTCGAACTTAGGCTTCCTTACTTGTTAAATATGATTTCATTTATATACGAATTTGTATGAATTCGTACCTCTTTAAAATTGTTTTTGGGAAAATTTCCCATTAAGGAACAACGCCCCGAAATAAATGACTATTTCCGGGGGGTGGAGGAGCTCTCACAGGACGTGGAACTGAAATCAAAAATTTCCGGAGGCTTGTTGTTTACAAGATATTTGTTGTTAAAATTTTGAAATTTACCAAACAAAACACGAAAACTGCGATCTATTGCCGAGATAAAAGCACGTATTAAAACGAGCAAATGCATATATGTATGTGTGTAGAACAACATTTTGCGTTGGCGGCCTTCAGCCGCGCTTTAAAAAAATAATCCTCAGCCGACATAATTCTCTTTCTGGGGTAATATCTATGGACCCATCCAACCTTACCGACAATTATCTCGTAAACTGTAAACTTCCTGCAAGTTTTGAGATATCTGAGAGCCCCTGAAAAAGTAATTTTTTTCGTGGTGCGCTTTCTCAGTGGAAAGCCGACACTTTTTTTGTTTATAACGTGTTTTTTGTAAAGATGAGATAGCAACAAAATATTGACGATTTTTCGCTGAAATGACGATTTTTTATTATTATAATAAAAACGAACACACATACATACATAGTATGTATAAAAAATTAGCTTGTTTGTCCTCTTGGGGTACTACGTATTAATTTATCAATAATTGTAATCGAAAAACGGTTATAATCGGTTAGTTGCCTACGATTATTCGCGATTAATAATCGAACCCTTTCGATTAACCTAAAAAACGGTTAATCGATTATTAAATTTTTTTTGCCATCCCTATATGTACATATGTACTTATTAGATATGTGTGCGGATATTAACATAAATACTTATGGTATCAAATGTGAAAGTCATTAATAACATCGAACTAGATAAAAGTTAATATTTATGTGCTTTAACACTTAAGAAAATGAGGTTATGATGAATGGAGGTATGACAATGAAGTTTCAGTTTAAGTGCTGACATTTTATATATTTTTTGTTAATGTGTGTGTGATATTGTTGCATTTATATACTTACATATCATTATTATGTTTTATGCTTGCCAACACGCAAGAGTTGCCACTTTTTGTTACAAGAAAAAGACACAAAATAGTCTAAAAAAAAAGTACTTAACAACTCATTAACTCAATAAAATTATGTACATAAATCAGGGATTGCAAATAATCGTTATTTTTTAAATTTTGACTAAAAAAATCATACTGAAGGAGAAATGCTAAACGCAAAAGAAGTACACAGATGTAATCACCGTAACGCAGACTATCTCTAGGTGCATTAACTTTTATTTTTTCGATTTTTATAAAAAAATTGATTTTTAATCATTATTTTCTGAGTTTTATTTTGTGCTCAGAAAATAAGTTATTTCTTGAGTTTTATTTTTCCCTCAGAAAATAAAAGTTATTTCTTGAGTTTTATTTTTCCATCAGAAAATAAAAGTTATTTTTTGAGTTTTATTTATCGATCAGAAAATAAAAGTTATTTTCTGTTTTATTTTTCCCTCGGAAAATAAAAGTTATTTTTTGAGTTTTATCTTTTTGCTCAGAGAATAAAAGTTTCTTCAGTTTAATTTTAGCTGCAGCTGTCGATTTTGCCACATTAAAACGTAGGTAAAGTTTATAAATAAAAAAAATTAAAAATTTATTTAATTACTTTACCTATTTATATGGCAAAATCTACAATTGCAGCCAAAATTAAACTGAAAAAAATAAAACTCAGAAAATAACTTTTATTTTCTGATCGAAAAATAAAACTCAAAAAATAACTTTTATTTTCTGAGGGAAAAATAAAACTCAAAAAATAACTCTTATTTTCTGATCGCAAAATAAAACTCAAAAAATAACTTTTATTTTCTGATCGAAAAATAATACTCAAAAAATAACTTTTATTTTCTGATCGAAAAATAAAACTCAAAAAATAACTTTTATTTTCTGAGGGAAAAATAAAACTCAAAAAATAACTTTTATTTTCTGATCGAAAAATAAAACTCTAAAAAAAAACTTATTTTCTGATCGAAAAATAATACTCAAAAAATAACTTTTATTTTCTGATCGAAAAATAAAACTCAAAAAATAACTTTTATTTTCTGAGGGAAAAATAAAACTCAAAAAATAACTCTTATTTTCTGATCGCAAAATAAAACTCAAAAAATAACTTTTATTTTCTGATCGAAAAATAATACTCAAAAAATAACTATTATTTTCTGATCGCAAAATAAAACTCAAAAAAAAACTTTTATTTTCTGAGGGAAAAATAAAACTCAAGAAATAACTTATTTTCTGATGGAAAAATAAAACTCAAGAAATAACTTTTATTTTGCGAGCAGAAAATAAAACTCAGCAAATAATGATTAAAAATCAACTTTTTGGATATAACTTATAACCGTTACAGTCCTTGACATAAATCTAAATTGAATCGCCAGCTCATCTAAGAAGAGCTCAATCAAAACAAAACAAGTTCTAGAGGCTGAAGTAAAGTTTTACAAAGTGTTAACAACTCAAAATCCGCAACAGCGCAGACAAAACAAGAATGAATAAAACAAAAAGCCTCGAATGCAACACAACATTAGGGCTAAGTTATATAACATGAAAACTAATGCAATAACTTCAACTTTTTTTTGTTGCTTTGCTTCATTGCACTTAATAATTCAATTCTGGCACACAAAAGTGAACTTTAGCGGAGGCGTGACACAGACCAAGGAGCCGTCGACTGAGGCAAAAGACGGCGCTGAAATAGCAAAACGGCACAACGGAGACGAAAGTATGGCGGAACATAAAATGAGAAGAGAAGAGATGAAAAAAATAACTAAAAAAAAAAAAACAAAATGGAAATCAACTAAATTTGCATTTGCGTGCAAAAACTTCTAACCTAGTTTTTGATTCAAAGGGTAGAAAAACGGGCGGGCATACATAAACAAAGTTATAGTAAAATACAAAAAAGTATAGAAGAGCCCGCAAAAGCTAACGAGCAAACGAACGAATGAAGCCAACTAGAAAAAAGCAAAAATTAAATAAAAAAAAAAAGTGAGAACGTAAGGAACATACATATGTACATACATACATACGTCAGCCGCATATAATTTTTGTTGCTGCAAGCACATGAACAGCAAGTATTACCCACAAATAACTAACGGCACTATGCCACTTTTGGCAACGTTGCCAGCGCGCCAGTAAAGCCTACTTAATAGCGCAGGCAAGTGTAGTGGTGGGGAAATGATGAAGTGCTTTCTAGTGCTGGCGCTAAGAGCTTTTCAAGGGAGAGCGGGTACGAAAAGCAAGCAAAATGTTAGCAATTATCAACACGTCAGAAAAGCTCGTTTTTGTTTGGTGTTGCATGTTTGTTGCACGTTACAGAAGCCGACCGGCACTTAAAAGTGCAATGCCCTCACTCTCACACACACACACTCATTCACTCGCCCACTGTTGCGAGGGTAGCGAAAGAAAGCGCGGCTTGATAAAGCGCATAACGGCAATTGCATTATGGCGGCGTCATTTTTGGAAGGGTTGCATGAAACAGCATCTAAATTAAAAATTAGTACAATTGTTTGTAGTTGTTTTAGGTCTATGCATTTTCATGTATGTAAATGCTACGAAGCAGATGCAGATGTATATATGTATGTATCTAAGTATCTGTTTGTATATACATATGAATGCACGTGTGTAAATATCAGTGCTACGGGGCGTATACGCAACGCGTGAAATTATTGCTTGAAGAAAATTTAGTAAGAACACCAAACGTAATTAAAATGAAATTAAATATGCAGTTTAAAAGGAAAAATTACTCCGCTTTGGTGTAGTTTGTAAAGAGCTGTATTATACTATATACATACATATGTATGTATATATGTACATTAACTCAGGTCCGACGAGAGGGGGGGAGGGGGGCTGAGGGGTCAATTGCCCCGGGCCCGGGCTTTAGAGGGCCCGGGAATCTCAAATGATATCCAAGTTTTTGCTTACAGATAATAAATAAACAACACCTTTAATCACGATGTATTGTGGAACGATCGTCCGTCATCCCTTGTCAAGTTTGGTTTGGAGACAAACCGGTTTCGGCTAATATGCGCCACCTTCAGTGTCTTTTTTCGTTCTTAAACTGCGTTCCGGACGCTACAAAAACACGTCCATTTTTTTAGTGGCTAAAACAGAGGCATTAAACTAAATTTCTGTAGCTAACATACTTTTTGCATTAGCAGTGGCCTATCGTCCATTGGCTGTACACAGCGGTAGTGCGTCCTATTCTCTTCTATGCAGTCACCATATGGTGGCCAGCACTGGAACTCGAAACCAATAATAGCAAATTAACTAGAGTGCAGCGAATGGCTTCCATGCTTATTAGCGGAGCCCTTCCCTCCACCCCAAATAAAGCTCTCGAAACCATCCTATTTCTTCTCCCCACGGATATACAGGGGAAACTCATTGCCAGCTGCAACGCGGCAAGGCTCAATGCAACCGAACCCTGGAGGGACACCAGATTCGGGCACGCTCAAATTCTTAGTAACGTCCCTGCCAATTTTCTAAAGCTGGACTATGCAATACCAGCCTTCTGTTGGGATAACAAATTCTCCACAAGAATCCCGGAGAGGAGCGAGTGGAAGAACTTGGGGGATCCCGACCCTAATACACTGCACCTTTACACGGACGGCTCTAAATTGAACAATAGAGTTGGAAGTGGGTTTTTCTGCGAAAAGCTTCATCTGAAAGTAAGTTTGCGCCTACCTGATCACTGCAGCGTCTATCAGGCTGAGCTCATAGCCATATGGGAAGCAGCTCGTCGCCTGACAGATCTGCCAGACATAAATTCTATCAAAATCTTCTCTGACAGCCAAGCTGCCATAAAATCCTTACAGAGTAACAATGTTACATCTATAGTTGCAATGAAATGTAGGGAGTCTTTGAACAAACTAGCCGAAAGGTGCGACCTGAACGTCATTTGGGTTCCAGGCCATAGCAACGTTCGGGGCAACTGCATTGCAGATGAGTTGGCAAGGGAGGGCACAAGCTTGCAGGATATCACATCTGCGACATGGGTTGGCCCCCCGCTTAACTCATGCAAGCACTGGTTGAGATCTCGCTCCATTGAACAGGCTAACGCTAGATGGGCCAGGGAGTCAACTTGTGTGATTTCTAGGCAAATCTGGCCTAGACTGGATGAGGCTAGGTCTGTATCGGTGCTGCATCTGAATCGGCTCTCTATAGGTCCGCTGGTGGGACTTCTAACAGGCCATTGTCTTATGGGCACTCACGCCTCTCGCATGGGCCTATATAAAAACGACTTCTGCCGCAGCTGCAGGGACGTGGAGGAAATAGAGAGTGTTGAGCACTATCTATGCCACTGCCCCGCACTGTCGCAATCCAGGTACCGCTTTCTCCATAAACACTTTTTCGAGTGCCTGGCGGAGATGGAAAAGGCAAGGACACTAGATTTTCTGCGCTTCATGAAACAAACGCGCTGGTTTAGCTTAACGGGCATCTAATCTTATCATACTTTCGAATCTAATTTTTCCGGAAAGGTTTGTAAACAGGGATAAGGAAGCTAGGGCTCCCGTGTGGTATCACAATGGGCCACCTCGGTCTAAGTGTGTCCCCGCTTTCATGAATTGCGGAGACAGCCACCTCAACCTAACCTAACCTAGCAGTGGCCTAAATCTTTCCCTTTATCATAAAACGATGCAATATTTCGTGATATTTCTGCCTCAAAAGTTCAAAAAATCGTGCGAACATACCGTCAGAAACGCCCATATATGTACATATGTACGTGTATGTATGTATGTAAACAGCGATACGCCGAAAACAAACGAAGCTTGCGAAGCTAAAATTTGTTTTGGTGCTTCGTACAGTTGAATTCGATTGCTGTTTCACTAAAGCGTTCAGCAGAATCAGTCTTTTGTTATACCAAATTCCTACCAACAAATATTTGTATTCCAATTTAAAGAAATTTATTTCATACAAATAAAGCAATATGTATTTAAACAGAATTCATTCAGACCTATGGTCCCATGGACAATATTACTCAGTATGGCCCATGGATTCGGAAACTGGATGTGTTTTGAACAATACATTTGACCCACCCTAATATGTATATTTCTATATAAACATATTTACTTGATCTGTTTTAATGTATAGATAAATTAAAGTTCGTAACTATATATTCATTGAATTTTGATTTTGAGAATTTGTTCATTTAGTATGGGGGCCCCGGGCCCGGATTTTCTCTCGCGGGCCCTGCATTAACTCCACAAAGTATTGATCTAAGCAATCAATCATATGGGAGTTATATGTGAGTGGTGCACAAATGATCAATTATATGACATGACTTAATCGGCTCAGCTGGTGATTCTGATCTTATCGTTACATATGTATAAGTATATTGGTGGTGCTATCAAATCTCCTTTGGGTACTAAAAACAATCGAGTTTTGAACCAAAGTATTAATACCTTTTCATGCTCTTGAAAGTTATACAAAAGAAAAAAACAAAAACAGAGTAAAAATAGCTGCAGTATTAAATTTGAGTGATAAACATTAAGTAATAAATTTATTAATATTTACTTTAAATAGAAAAAATCAGACAACAAAGCAAGCAAATAACTGAGCCATTTACGTATTAATTTTATCGTTATTAAAAATCAATGGCACACGTAGACGATGGAAAACAAATTAAAATAATATAAGCCACGAAGGGTTTATTAGTCTACAAGTGGGTGGCAGGGTTGCGTGATTTTGATTTGACTGAATCACTAATCAAAAATATTTTCTGATTCTTGATTTAAAATATTTTCAAATCAAAGATAATTTTTATTTGTGATTCGTTTCAAAAAAGAATCAGAAATACGATATATTGTGGAACGATCCTCCGTCATCCCTTGTCAAGTTTGGTTTGGAGACAAACCGGTTTCGGCTAATATGCGCCATCTTCAGTGTCTTTTTTCGTTCTGAGTTATTTTGTGTAAGTTCGATAGTACTTATAGTAACTGACTTCCATCGTTTGGTCACGTACTTCGTGTTCGTGTGATGTGTTCGTGTGTTCGTGCATTCGTGCGTTCGGGCGACGTGCATACGTGCGTGCGTGCGAGTCTGTGCGTTTAGGTATGTAAATCTATTTTTGTATCCTCATTAAACAGGCAGGTAAAAGTCCGTTATTGTCCTCTTGTGTGTTGTTTTGTTTATGTCGGTTTTAGGTTTTCTGTCCTCTTTTCGGTATAATAGCTTAAGCGGTTCAAATAATGTATCTGATGCGGTGTTTATTTGTTCATTTATTATTTTACCTACGAATGTCTTCTGTTTGTATATCTCCATATTTTCTAATACGTTAAGTCGTTTTCCCTTATGTTGTATGTGGAGAATTTTAGCTGTTTTTCCTATTTTCATTGGTGTACATTTGTTTTCTGCCATGTGGTTGGCGAAATTTGATTCCACTGTCGTTGATGATTTCCTTATTTTCTTATTGTAATCTCTTACGTGTTCTCGATATCTCGTCTTGACTTGGCGTCCTGTTTGTCCTATATAGCTATTTTGGCATTCGCAAGTCAATTTGTATACGCCTTGTTTGTCAAAGGGGTCTTCCTTGTTAATGTTGTTTCGTAGAAGTTTTTCCATGCTGTTCCTCGTTTTAAATGCTGCATTAATGTTATAATTTTGGAAAACTTTAGCCAACTTGTAAGATGTTGCTCCGGTATATGATAAGACTGCCCATTTCTTCTCCTTTTCTTTGTTTTCCGATTTCTTTGAGGTTATGTTTTTCTGTATTTTCTTCACCAAACTTTTTTGATATCCGTTGTTCTCCGCGATTGTGTATATTGTGCTGAGTTCCTTGTTGTAAGCTTCCTTTTCTAACGGGGTCCGTTCAAGTCGTGTTAATAAATGTCTGAAAGCGGCGTTCTTGTGTTGTTGAGGATGGCTTGATTTATTGTGTATTACTGTATCCGTTGCTGTGGGTTTTCTGTATATTTCGTAAGTAAATTTGTTAGTCTCTTTGTTTATTTTAATTGTGAGGTCTAAGTAGTTGATTTTTCCATTTTTCTCTGCATCCATGGTGAATTTTATATTTTTGTGTTGGCCGTTGAGGTATTCCAAAATTTTTTCTTCTTTATTTTCCGTTATGAGGCAGATGATGTCGTCTACATACCTGGCATAAAAATTTACTCCCAGATTTTTCGCCAGTTCTTCCATATAACTTTCCTCCAAATGTTGCATAAATACTTCCATAAGGATGGCTGATCAAATCTTTTTTGATTCTTGATTCAAATTTGATTTCGAATCAAGATTCTTAATAAATTTTTGATTCGAATCAAAAAATTATTTTGAATCAAAACTTTATTTCAAATAATGTGCCTATGCATATACATACATACGTATGTATTGATGTACGTACGGCGTAGCACAAACGTACATAAATACGACAATCAGAAATATGTATATATGTACATACATTTGGCGTCAGCATACAATTTGGCTGTTATTGGACTTTTGGTGCATTTTATACATTTTTGTGTTTAAGTTACCGAGAATGTACTTGAATATTTCTGACATGCTACAGTATTTTTGATTCTAAATAAATTTTTGATTCGAATCAAATTTTTGATTCAAATCAAATTATTGATTCGAATAAAATTTTTGATTCGAATCAAAAATATATTTTGAATCAAGATTCGTAATAAATTTTCGATTCGAATAAAATTTTTTGAGATATTTTTTGAATCAAGAATCAAAAAAGATTTTTGATTCTTTTGAGAAATGAATCACAAATCAAATTTATCTTTGATTTGAACATGGTTTGAATCACGAATCAAAGGGTATTTTTGATTCTTTTGAGAAATGAATCACAAATAAAAATTATCTTTGATTTGAAAATATTTTGAATCACGAATCGAGTTGATTCTTTATTTGAAAGTTGATTTGAAATAAAAATTGATTCGAATCAGGCAACGCTGGTGGGTGGCCAACTTCGCCAGTTTAAGTGACTGAACTTTGCATGATGTCACTTGTTGTAATACATACTACAAATGTACATACTTTTGTATGTATGGCTGTACAAAAGAAAGCCAATTGCGTGCGCATAGAAACATTGCATAGACGAACTTAAAGGGCGTTTGCATGTGTAGTGGCACCCAAAGGCGCCTGGGCGCCATCGGAAACACAAACAAAAATCGTATGGATTTCATCTACTTAACACCTCTATTCTGTGTACTTGACAAATTCACCATATTGCTTACTTGTCTATTTTGACTATTTATCAAGTATTTGCAATTCTGTGTCAAAATAAAAAAGCTCTTTTCTTGCCAAATTGTCAATACGTCGATTGGTCTTGACAAATAAAATTCGTTTGTTTTGAATTCAAATTCAAGGTTTTTTACTTTTTCTGTTATTGGTGGGTGAGGAAGAAAATGAGGAAAATAGAAATCGTTCGCGGCACTTAAGATCCTTGCGGGACTCGAGCGCTCCATTTTCCTTGAGTGAAAATTTGTTCGTGCAAAATTTTCGTTTGACCCGTCAATTGTGCTAGCGCCTTATTAATGATTCACAACCATATGACGATCAGCAGACATTTTTGTCATTAACTGTCCGGATTTTGGCGGTGTTGAATTTTATGGCAAACAAGTCCTATCAAAAATGTGTGGGCAACAATTTCAACTTGCCAAGCCGTCTTTCTCACGAAGTTCATTGTGAATGTGGATGGCGGTGAAATCGAATTTCCGCGCACAATTGATGAAAAAATGTTGCCAAAACAGGATATGTACAATGTAGATTGTAGATACATATACTTATGCACATTTCTCGTTCCCTCTGTCTCTACCTCTCCCTATACTACTCTCTCTCTCTTTCCCTCTCCCGTTTCTTATAAACAACTTTCCATGACCATCCTGGTCCACATATCGGTCTATATCATATAAATCGATTTAGGTATCGAAAAAAAAGTTAGTTGTAACCCTGATTACTACTACATTGCTCAAAAATATCTCGACCTATTCCGGTTCATGTTTGGGCCTCAATATCGGGAATCGATTGAGATGTGCGTATAGCGTTAAACATATATGGTAACCCTGATACGCACCCTTAATTTGATGCCAATATTGCGCAAAAATATTTGGGGCACATCCGGGACCACGTTTTGGTCTCTATCTGGAGAACGGACTGGAAAATTGGAATGGAATGAAGTTTCTATTAATTTGATACCAATATTGCTCAAAAATATTTTGGGTCCTTATATTGGCCTATATATATCTCGGGAAGGGGTTGAGATACCAGAATTAAATGTAGTCATAATTTTAAATTTCAATGTGATCGGCCCGGTAGCTACGACGTGCATAAAGCTCCTGCCAGACGATGCAATGAAAGTGCTTTCAGAAAGTGAAAAAGTAAAATTTTCTCGTGTAGCCACCAAAAAAGTACTTTCTGAAAGTGTTTTCCGAAATTTCAGCAATTACTTTCTTACGAAAAACTTTCATCGTCTAGCTGCGAGAAAAATACTTTTCAGAAATACTTTTCACTTTCAATTGTTACATCTGAAAGTGTTTTACTTTCTGAAAGTTGCTAGCTGATAGTGTTGCCTAAATGATCGAACCGGCATGTAAATATATTTTCTTTATAACAATACATATGTATAAACAAAATACAATTATTAAAATAATTAATTATCACATTATATTTTTCATATCAACACAAAAAACACAAAAGTCTCCACCATCACCATTCCACGCACAGCTGTTTGCTCTTACCGTAGCCATACACGGTGCGACCGTTGACCCAACTCGGTTGCAATCGAGTTGGACTGTTTGCCTACATACGGTGCAATTTATTGAACAACCATGTTGTACAATCTCATTTTGTAAAAAATTACTTTGAGTGAACATGGAATAGGATAATATTGCGCTTGTAGGAAAAAATATTACAAAAAGTGGTTCCTGCAAGCTTTCCATTTTGCGTTATTTATTCTACAAATATTTATGTGTTTTGTGTTGAATTCGCTTATTTTTACTTCTTTTAATTTGATGTGTTCACTTCAAGAATTCTCATAAAATGAAATTTTCGTACAACCGATACACAACTTCATACAACAGCCCCAGCGCAACTTGCTCAAGTTGTATAAAAAATTGCAAGGTGTGTGACTAGCATCATCACACTGTGTGAGTCACACAACAAGCTGTTTGCTCTCCTACATCTGTCTTGCTCTCACAGCTGTTTGAATTTAATTTGACAGCTGCCAGAAAGTACTTTCAAAAACTCATTTCCCTTTCACCGTGTGGACAAACGAAAAGTAATTCCTGAAAGTTTTCGGAAAGTGGAGGTAAAAAGTGCTTTCTGAAAGCACTTTCATTGCGTCGTGTGGATACTCATGAAAGTTCTTTCAATGATTTGACACTTTCGGAAAGCACTTTCATTGCATCGTTTGGCAGTACCTTAAGGAACAAACACACAATCCAACAAACAAAGAAACTTTCATCCCTATATACACTCACGGAAAAAAGTATTGGCACAGCAGACAAAGTTGGTTTCGACCTCAAAATACTCTTCCAAAGAAATACATTTTTTATTATTTCCTATTTTTGTTGCATTAGTACAAGTATTAAGAATACGTTAAAGAAAAATTTACATTGATTGATGGAATGGTTTAAGCACATTAATTCGTGTAATGAAAAAAGTCCTATTTTTATACGGAAAAAAGTATTGGCACACTTCATTTTCAGATTAAATAACAACTAAATTTTAAACGCTAGTATATTCTAGGCGTACTATTTCATTTTCTAACATCATTAAGTGGGTTTGGCATAGAATACACCAACTTTCTGGTAGTTTCCTCTCCAATATTTGACCATTCTTCCATTAAGGTTGCTTTTAGACTTGGCTTACCACTTTTCTAACCGCCGCTCCAGCTCATCCCACAGTTACTCGATATGGTTGAGGTCTGGGGACTGTGGGAGATGTGGGAGAACACGAGTAGTGTTATATGCAAGCCGCATACGTACTTCGTGGGGTGGTATTTCGGGTCGTTGTCGTGTTGGAAGGTGTGTGATGTACCCAAGTTTAACTTTTCAGCGCTTTTTCTGGCGTCTTCTTTCAAAATATTGGTATAAACTTGCTTGTCTATTATACCCTCAATAAAAACTAATTCGAACACACCGGCAGTGGACATGCAGCCCCACACTATCATACTTCCAACAGCCATGTTTAATAGAGGAAGCAAAGTTTTTTTCTTTTCATTCAAATCAGTAGAAAGGACTATGCGAAAGCTTACAAGGACAATCCTTGTAGCAACTGGGAGCAAGTTATATTTTCGGATGAAAGCAAATTTAATATTTTTCGCTCATATGGAGGAGTAAGGGTATGGCGAAAAGCTAATACAGCATTAGATTCAAAAATACCTTATCGCACTATAAAATATATTGGGGGAAACGTGATAGTATGGAGCTGCATGTCCACTGCCGGTGTGTTCGAATTGGTTTTTATTGAGGGTATAATGGACAAGCAAGTTTATACCAATATTTTGAAAGAAGACGCCAGAAAAAGCGCTGAAAAGTTAAACTTGCGTACATCACACACCTTCCAACACGACAACGACCCGAAATACCACCCCACGAAGTACGTATGCGGCTTGCATATAACACTACTCGTGTTCTCCCACATCTCCCACAGTCCCCAGACCTCAACCATATCGAGTAACTGTGGGATGAGCTGGAGCGGCGGTTAGAAAAGTGGTAAGCCAAGTCTAAAAGCAACCTTAATGGAAGAATGGCCAAATATTGGGGAGGAAACTACCAGAAAGTTGGTGTATTCTATGCCAAACCCACTTAATGATGTTAGAAAATGAAATAGTACGCCTAGAATATACTAGCGTTTAAAATTTAGTTGTTATTTAATCTGAAAATGAAGTGTGCCAATACTTTTTTCCGTATAAAAATAGGCCTTTTTTCATTACACGAATTAATGTGCTTAAACCATTCCATTAATCAATGTAATTTTTTCTTCAACGTATTCTTAATACTTGTGCTAATGCAACAAAAATAGGAAATAATAAAATATGTATTTCTTTGGAAGAGTATTTTGAGGTCGACACCAACTTTGTCTGCTGTGCCAATCAGTGTTGCCAGATTTTTTTTGTCCCAAATCGTCAATTTAAAAATAAAAATCGTCATCCATTTTTTGCCCCATCTGCGACAAATGCAATCATGTTGTTTTCATAAGGCACATCGTTTTCGATGAAATACTGTTTTAGCGCATTATGTAAATTGATAGCGTCGCAGGTTTCAACACGGACCAAGCCAAAAAAAAAGTCTTTCACTGAAAAGTTTATACATACTCTCACTACAAGACTGAGTAATTTCATATTACTTATGTAACCAGTGGATTCATCAACGCATAATGAAAATTTAGTTGTTCGGAGTATGGCACATAGCGATTATAGCTGGTACTGCCCAAAAGCGTTTTGAATAATACTTGTTGCTTTTGTTCTTCCACACGATAAAGCTGCCACCGTTTTAGAATAGTCGAAACTGCTTTTTATACACTTTACAAGATCATCTACGGCGGAGAATAGTAGATTATGTTGAGCAATGAATGCACTTATTCAATTCGTGTGGCAGTGCGCTCACAACTAAGGCAATGTTGCATTTTAATGTAATAAAAGGATTTATGAAAACCATAATACCAGTGTTGGAAAAGGATTGAAGAAAACCAATCAGATTGCCTTAATTTTTTTTTAATTATGGAAATTTGTATAAAGTAATTAATTTTTATTACGAATAAATCTATATTTTTCTGTACTTCCTAAAATCGTCATTTTGTGACATGAAATCGTCCCATCGTCATGGAGTCCAAAAATCGTCAAAATGACGATGCCATCGTCATTCTGGCAACGCTGGTGTCAATACTTTTTTCCGTGAGTGTACATATGTATGCTCATACATAGATACATATGTAGATATAAAATACTTACATTTTTTCAGCTTCTATTTTGCGATTTAATTGTATAAACAGCTGATTTCTGTTTACAATATTTATTTCACCACGTGTTGGAAAAATCACATTTTTAAGAGCTTTTTAGATTTGTCAAGTTACGCACAGAATAAGAAAAATTGTCAATTTGATAAAAATCTTGACTATTTGTCAACTTATTGATAATTTGTCAATTTCACAGAATAGTGCTGTAAGTATGTATATAAGCTTGATGGCAACCTGGGCAACTGAGCCATGCAGAATTTGTAATCATATACAAAACAAACTTGCTGCATACATACATACATATTATGTACATTCCCTGCAGGGAACTCAATAACTAGTGAGCAAAATTTCTAGTTCCGAACTAGCGAAAAGGTGTCAAAAGGGAACTAGATCAATTGTAGTTAGACCCTCACCAGTTCAGGAGGAGTGAATTGAGTGACCATTATAAGACACACTTTGATTTGTATGCAATTTCGAAGTGACAAAAATTCTATGAAAATGTTTCGTTCGTTCAATTTCCGTCGGCTTTGTATATTTCTGCAATTCTCAGATGTTTAGTGAAGCGTTTCATATAAAGAGTTTTCTATTTGCATCTTAACTTGTATGAAATGAAATGTCCCCCTAATTATGCTTTTCCGATCCCTCAGGCTTATTTTTAATTTTTTTTTTTATTTTATTACTTTGTAAATATTATTGTAAATTTTATTAAATAAATAAATAAAAAAATATTAGTCAAAAAAAAAATTAAAAAAAAAAATTATCATCCACCTTGACACCGACAGGATTCGAACCCGCGCCCCTCAGATTGAAAGGCACATGCGTTAGCCAGTCGGCCATCGCGCCACTTGCATGAAGTGTGTCAAAGTCTGCACTTAGGCGGCAGATGTAAAACTGTAGAATTTGTAGGTACTTGTAGCTAGTTCAGAACTATCGAAAATGTGCCAGTAAACGAACTAGTGTAAACTGTAGAATTTAGTACTAGTTCGGAACTATCGAAAATGTAGTGCAGAGGGTGACAATTGACACCGCCTAGGACATTGCCGTGTTAAATTCGCCAGTTGATAACATGCAAAAGAGATTTAGCTCGCACTAGTAGTGTCGAAAAATGCACTAGAGGCGACCTAGTTCCGAACTAGAGATTTTCCCTACAGGGTTTTATTCGTTCACAAGTTTTATGTATTCATTGCGTGTGAAAGCAAAAACATACGGTCAGACGTCTTTTATGTATAAATTGCCTTAGGCAAGTAACATATGTATAAGGACGACTTGATACAAAGTAGCCGCCCGTGTGTAAGCGCACAGACTTCGTCTTTATTTTTCCCGAGTTGAGTGAAAGGACACAAACCGAACATTTTTTGGAGAATTTCATACGAAAATGGAATTTGATGTCATCATTCATCCATAAAAATACGTATGTACATATGCAAATAGATACATACATACTCGTATTTGTACAAGCACATTTGTGGGTAAAAATCGATATTTACTCTGCGCAGCACTCCGTTTCATTTTTGTGTGTATTGGAATGCTGCTTTGCCCATGTTGTTGGTTGGCAGTGACAACGTCTACGCCGTTCAAAAGGTTTTCGTTTTAAGTTTTCGCCATTTTTCCCCATTTAATACACAAAAATTTTGGAAAATGGGCGTGGCACCACCCCTTTTTAGAAAAAGGCATCTACGAGATTTCGGAGCCCATAACTCGACAAATAACTGAGATATTATGACGAAACTTGGTTTATACACTTTTATAGCTTGTGTTAATAGACACGCAAAAATTTATTGGAATCGGTTTATGACCACGCCTACTTTTTAACAAATATATTTCTGGAACACCCTTTGGGAAGTTGTAACGTGACATCTTTGTAACTAGAAGTCATAAAGGAATGAAATTTTGCACAAAGAATAATATTCATATGCTTGTATTGGATATGCTGAGTTGGATGGCTGATAAAAATGTTGAAAATGGGCGTGGCTACGCCCACTTTATGCAGCACTCGTTTCATATAAATTACACCGTGTTTCCATCAAACGCAAACAAACTATGAAAGCATACAGCTGAGTATCTAATGTTCGATTCCACTCGAACTAATACCATGTCTCCACATAACGTGTTTCGCTCTTTTTTTCTGCATTTTCTCTCTCAATCTTGTTTCGACACGGAAACCAGTGCCGAAACTCGCCAATTTCCATACGAAATTTCTGAGAGCGAGTGAAGATTGAAACAGTGTTTCGTTCTGAATCATCTTGCCAACCTCGATGATATCGATGTCTTCTCTAATTTTGTATCGAAAATCTATCGAAATCTCACACAGACCAAAACAAAGACGCAAAAATAAGCAAACATACAAACATTTAAGAAGAACAAGAAGGAGAAATGTCAAACTGAATCACGATTAGCCACGTGGAGACGGGTTATTGAGCGAGATGTTTTGCTACATGTTTCTCTGGTGAATCAAGTTATGTGGAGACGGGCTTTTAGGCTTCCTTACTTGTTAATACATCGTATTAATATTCACAAAAGAAAAACAATTTTTCCCTTAATTTGTTTACTGAATTGCGTGATATTAGCAATACATACAAATAAAATGCTAATAAAATAATGCAAAAGCTACAAACAAACAATGAGCAAGTGCACAAACAAAAGAAAAAAGAGAGTAAATATTTGCAGCGACGAAAATATATGTATGTATATATTATATATGAATATCATCATTCGGGACCACAGGGGTTATTTACACGAAAGCATGAACAATATTTTCACTTTCATTTATTTATTTTTTTACCCATATAATAATGACTAATAACCATTGATGATTGCTGGCGTTCTACCTTCAACCCCATCCATGTCACCATCCGCGTCTGACGTGTTTTCTTCTGTGGGCGAAGATTTATTTGTTTGCACACGTAAATATTAATTTCGATTGTGTGGAATATCAAAATTTTAACTTAGTCATTTGGCACAATGAAGGCATATAAATAAGCATTTGATGGGTGGGAGCCATTTGGCATTGATTGGGTTAATATTTTGGTTTTTATCACAAGAGGAAACCCATCTAAACAACTTAGACTTTGAGGTCTGGAATTTTCTGCAAAAAACAGCTCCAACTGCACATCCCACGCCTCGTTCAAGACAGCAAAAGGTCGATTGATTAGCAGACCTCACGTGCTGGCAGTTCCCATGTCGCTCGGGTCTAAGTAATGAAATGGACGGGATTTTTATTCGGTCAAGGACTGTAATTAAGTTTTACTTTTCTACAAGTTCTTGTTTTTTTCCTTTTATATCTAACTCAATGCGAAACATGTTTACTAGGTTGGTCCCGAAATGTATGGAGACAAATTTTATAGCATAAATATTTATTCAACCTCACACCTAGATGCGAATACATATAGTCGAAGATATGTACTACAAATAAATGTTTGTCCCGATCGGAAACGGTTGAGGGGTGTCGTAGAAGGGTTCAAAGTTCAAATTACCACATGAAGACCAAAAAATTAAATTAAATTTTTTTATCTCTAATGTCTAAAATCGATAGTTCTGTACTCAAGGATACCAAATATAAATCAGAGAATGTTAAGGGGTGTTGCACAGGTTTATCTGAATTTTGACTCCTTTGCGACATCCCTTGCCCGTAGTAGCGATTTTGGGTATTAGATTTAAAAAGCGTTAAAATAACGTGGGTTTTTATGGTTTTTGGTCACAAAACTTCTATTCCCAGATGCAAAAGTCAACCATTGCAAATCTAGGGTGTGGGCTGCATACATATGTACATACGTCTCGGTAGGTCAATTCTCTTTTAGAAATTAAATATTGAATGCTTTTTGAGTTCGAACGGAAAATTACTAGAGGTGCCTCTCTAGCTTCTAACCCAAATTGTTTAGCTCCCGAAATAGACTACGGATCGCAAAATTACGTGGTACACACTCAGCCTTTCTGTATATTGTGAGACTTCTCTCTCATCGATAAAAAGAGGATGGAGAATATCTGCTAAATCCGCTGTCCAAAAATGTATGTTTAATATGCAATAAATCAAAAACTTGTTTTCGAAATCATATTTAAATAGTATACAGAACAAAAATAACAAAAATCCAAGGCTATCATAAATACAATTTACATACATACATACATATATTATACATATGTATATACCCTGCAGGGAACTCAATAACTAGTGAGCAAAATTTCTAGTTCAGAACTAGCGAAAAGGTGTCAAAGGGGAACTAGATCAATTGTAGTTAGACCCTCACCAGTTCAGAAGGAGTGAATTGAGTGACCATTATAAGACACACTTTGATTTGTATTCAATTTCGAAGTGACACAAATTCTATGAAAATTTTTCGTTCGTTCAATTGCCGTAGGCCTTGTATATTTCTGCAATTCTCAGATGTTTAGTGAAGCATTTTATATAAAGAGTTTTCTATTTGCATCTTGTATGAAATGGAATGTTCCCCTAATTATGCTTTTCCGATCCCTCAGGCTTATTTTTAATTTATTTTTATTACTTTGTAAATATTATTGTAAATTTTTATTAAATAAATAAACAAAAAAAATGTTATTAAAAAAAAAAATTAAAAAAATTATCATCCACCTTGACACCGACAGGATTCGAACCCGCGCCCCTCAGATTGAAAGGCACATGCGTTAGCCAGTCGGCCATCGCGCCACTTGCATGAAGTGTGTCAAATGCTGCACTTAAGCGGCAGATGTAAAAATGTAGAATTTTTAGGTACTTGAAGCTAGTTCAGAACTATCGAAATTGTGCCAATAAACGAACTAGTGAAAACTGTAGAATTTAGTACTAGTTCGGAACTATCGAAAATGTAGTGCAGAGAGTGACAATTGACACCGCCTAGGACATCGCCGTGTTAAATTCGCCAGTTGATAACATGCAAAAGAGATTTAGCTCGCACTAGTAGTGTCGAAAAATGCACTAGAGGCGACCTAGTTCCGAACTAGAGATTTTCCCTGCAGGGTATGTACATCTGTCTTATGTACGTATGCACGTACGTACATATTTACCTTAACCCTTTCATGCCTGAGTTTTTTTTTCACAAAACAGGCGGTGTTTCCTAAATTTTGACGGTACATACCGTAATAAGACAAAAATAGAAGATTTTCGGCATTCAAAAAATATCAGATATCCTTACGTTATCCTGGGTAAGTAATACATATAATCCCAATAAGGGGTTTCCCTCTATAAAAGCACAAACAAATTCGCTCAAAACTCTTATTGGTACAATATGTCGCATTGACAAAAAAAAACTTACTAAAGTCTTACATTACATTATCAACGTTTTCGCCACATTTTTCCAGTTAAATCTGCCTAAAACTTTATTGGGATATTTAATATGTCAAAATATTGAAGGAGGAAAAGATCTTAACGAATGGAACATTGCTGGGACACATATTCCCAGTAGGGGCGAAAGGGTTAAAGCTTCAACATATTCTTCAATTTATTATGAAAGACCACTTCGATTCGATTCAGAATGTCCATACACATTTTAGGCGTGCTGTTGGACAAGTAAAGACACTAACAGAAAACATAAAATAAAAAGAAAAGAATTTTGTTTAGCATAATGACGTAATCCCGCAATGCCTCCAACACACATGAGACGCGAACATTGAAACACACGCGCTTGGTAACGCGTTCAGGCGAATTGTCTAAAAAAAAAAATAATAAACGGAATGAAAATTGCGGCACGAAACGACCGCAAAACCCCAAAGCGTTGTGAATTTTATGAATAAAATGACATCTACGAAAAATGAATACAAAGAAAAATAAAAAAAAATCAGACAGAAAGGCATGATTCAACAATAAAGGTTTTCGCATGACGACATACCTTCATACATAGTGGGGCCACAAGTGTCATGCAAAGAGGAATGTAGAAGAATTTGACAGATTCGGCCCCTATGGAAATACTAAGGTGCGTGTGTGTGTGGCATATGTCAACAAAAAAAATGCTTGTGTTAGTGTGTTTATGAAGATTGAAGAAGAAGTCAGCTGATCTTATGCATTCTCCTTTATTGTTGCTCCATGCAGAAAGGTAGAGAAACTGTAAAGGAGAATATGTAAATTAAGCGAAAAGTAACACAATAAAAACCACAAAAAAAGGAAACAAAAAATCCGGAGCAAAGCACAAATTTTAAAATATGTACACAAACGGCAGTGAGAAAAGCAATTAAATAAATAAGTAGTACTATAATTTAAAAATAGATAATACATAGGTATAATAAATAAAAATGTATTTATGTATGTCTGTACATAAGACGTACATACATCAGGGTGAACCTTAAAATCAATAATGTCCCACGGAAATACCCTGCAAAAAATGCGATCACTCCGGGATACATCCGGGACAACTCGCAAGGGAGCATGCGATTACTACCCATTTGTATCTCTTTATATGGGTTGAAGTGTTCTCTTTTGTTTGAGCATGTCCTATGAAGAGACTAATTGTACCCAGTTTGTACCCGAACGGGTAGCAAAAGCGCATAATTGTACCCGTTTTGTACCCGAACGGGTAGCAAATGCGACACATCCATTTGTGCGACTAATTGTACCCGTTTGATACCCTTTAGGGTACAATTCGTCTACAATTAGTATACATATGTACCCGTTCGGGTACAATTGGGAACAATTGTAGACTAATTGTACCCGAAAGAGAGCGCTCCCGGACAAATCTTTTTAGAGACTCGTCGCACACTTTTTTGCAGGGTACCTATGAATGTACATATGTATGTATATACACATACATACATATGTATATCACATATCTGTGGCCACAAGCCATAACCGTCTAAGTCGACTTAAGACAAAATTGAGTTATATATACCACGTTATTATACATTAAAAACTTTATATTTCTGTAAAACCCCCATACCTATAACTTATTCCAATCAAAAGATATTAATAAAAACATTTTGGCTTAACTCACAATAGAGGTATAGATATTAAATTTGCTGTAACAGCCAAAATTAATACTTAATGAAATTTCTTCATCACATTTTGTTTTATATACAAACTTTAATCGTGGCAACGTGGATGGCTCGTCGATTTGGCATTCATAGTTTTTAATCAACTTTTATGATTTTTAAAATACACATTCGAATATAAAAATCAATTTATCTCGAAATCATATTTTACTACTTAGGCGATTATGGCTTGTGGCCACAGATATTACTATTAGTTTCGGTTAAAGCGTATCCTACAGGGGTTCAGCTTACTGTATGAAAATTGCAAATTTCCCATCGGGATCCCAAATTAAATGTGACTTCTTGGGCTGTAGTAGTATGGACTTAGAGGGTTAAGGATATCTGTTGTAAAATTTTTCTCTCATATTGTATAAAAGAACCATCCTAATGTAAATACATACATACATACATACATATGTACATAGATCCCCTGCAGGCAAAATTAAACTAGTATGAAAATAAACTAGTTGATCAACTGGTATGTAAAGGAAAAAAAAATTAAAGCGTGAATAACGGGTATTCATGAACATTGATGTGTAAACAGTTTCGAAATCGGATATTTATTCCCTTTTCCTTATTCCTTTTTTCCTGGTTTTCTATGGATTAAAAGGCGACTATCGTTTTTGTAATTTTTTGTTGTCATTGTGACTGCTACTATTTTGTTGTTTTTGTTTGTTTTGGTTTTTAACTTTTGATTTATTATGTTGTTTTGTTTTGTATTGCTCAGAAACATGCAAGATAATCCGAGTCCACGTTTGACCTATATCTGGAGACCCGGCCTAGGAATCATAAAGAGTAGAGCTCCGTGTAGAAGGGCTGCTCATCACCTTTCATTTGATACCAATATTGCTCAGAAACATGCAAGATCATCCGGGTCCTCCTATTGACCCATATCTCCGGACCTGACCTAGTAACCATGAAGAATAGAGCTCCCTGAAGAAGGCCTGCTCAAGATCTTTAATTTGATACCAATTTTGCTCAGAAACATTCAAGGATCATCCGGGTCCTCCTTTTGACCCATATCTTGAGACCCGACCTAGGGGTCACAATGAAAAGAGCTTCATATCGAAGTCCTGCTCAAAACCTTTCATTTGAGACCAATATTGCTCAGAAATATTCAAGGATCATCCGGGTCCTCGTTTTGACCCATATCTGGAGACCCGGCCTAGGGGTCACAATGAAAAGAGCTTCATATCGAAGTCCTGCTCAAAAACTTTCATTTGATAACAAAATTGCAGAGAAAATTAGATAGGTAGATGTAGGTATGCATATCCATACATTTGCATACATGTTCAAACAGGTTGTTCCTTTTTATTTTGCCTATTTGTCGCATTGTTGCAGAAAACAACAACAACAACTTCACTTCTCTTCGTTGCTGTTGTTGTTGATATTTGCATTTGCACGGTTATGCATGCAAACATTTGTAAGTACATGTCTATCTACCTACCTACCACTGACAATGCCAAGCGATTCACACGGACGCAGCAGTGCACTAACACAAAGGTCATTTACCTTTACGCGTAAACTTTACCTGTTTTTCGAAATCACTCGTAGCTACAGCAAAGATGTTTACACATCAAAAATTCAACTAGTTGGTTTTCTACTAGTTGATCAACTGGTAAGAAACCGGCAAAATTATACTAGTTAGCTATCTGCTAGTTGATCAACCGCTTTTAGAAAGAGAAAAATTATACTACACCTTTTTCAGTTGAAATTCAGAAAGTTCCAATTGATATTCAGAATTTCCATTTGAAATTCAGAAAATTACAATTGAAATTCAGAATTTCCAATTGAAATTCAGAAAGTTACAATTGAAATTCAGAAATTCCATTTGAATTTCAGAAAATTGCATTTGAAATTCAGAAAATTACAATTGAAATTCAGAAAATTACATTTTGAAATTCAGAAAATTCCATTTGAAATTCGGAAAATTACATTTGAAATTCAGAAACCTCCTCACAGTACTCAAGAAGTTTTCTGAATTTCAATTGTAATTTTCTTAATTTCAAATGTAACTTTCTGAATTTCAAATGTAATTTTCTGAATTTCAAATGTAACTTTCCGAATTTCAATTGTAATTTTCTGAATTTCAAATGCAATTTTCTGAATTTCAAATGGAAGTTCTGAATTTCAATTGTAATTTTCTGAATTTCAAATGGAAATTCTGAATTTCAATTGTAATTTTCTGAATATCAATTGGAACTTTCTGAATTTAAACTGAAAAAGGTGTAGTTGGTATTCTACTAGTAATATACCAATTTATTTACACATCACAAACAAAGCTTTATTGGCGATTTTGAAGTAAATTTACGCTATTATTTAACGAAAGGGTCAGAATAGTTATTACCAATTCACCAAAAAGAAACAATCATTTCTGACAAAATAGATATTTTTAAGGCTTTTCATTTATTTTTGTGCAAGGGTACACAAGAATTATTACATATGTACATACATATATGTTTGCAGCAGGTGGCAAGAAGAGTTTAAGAGAGTTTAGTTAATAGATTTGGTTTCATCCAAATCGGAGATTCTATCAGCCAACTGCCGCAGTAACACGAAGCCATTATTTTACCTTACTGTATATAATATGTACTAAATGTAACTTTAAGAAGTACTGAGCTAATTAAAGTGAGCTTTATTAAATGAACTAAAATGCTATTTTTCACCTAGACGAATTGGCATTTTTCTAGTATTATTCTGACTGGTATTCTTCTAGTATACCCTAAACTGGTATTTTTCTAGTATGAAGCTGATGTGTTGTCTACTGGTATGAAACTGAGTGGTATTTTTCTAGTGTGAAGCTTATGCAAGGGAAGACAATTGCCATCTCGTAGGCCATCGCCACGTTAAAACTACCAGTTGCTTGCAAGTAAAATGGATAGTTGGGCAACTAGATGCCGACATTTTCAAACTGGTACAATTGTAGTATGCAACTAGTTGTTTTGCCTGCAGGGTCGTCGTACCATACGAAAACTAGCATACGATTTTTTGTGGCTGACGAAAAGTAACAAGTTCGACTTTTTGACGAAAACTATCAATTTCATTTAAACAACAATAATTTTAATGTAAAAACAGTACATAATTACTGTTACTTTTCGTCAACCACATAAGTACTGTCACTTTTATTTCCGCCATTTTTATCTTTTTGGGTATTTTATAAGACTAGACCCAAAGGCATGACCCAGTTATTGAAATATATGGCAAAATCCCGGAAATCGAAAATTTCGAGTTAAATCCCTATTGCATAAAACATGCGATATGCTAGTTTTCGTATGGCACGACGTTATGTTCATAATTTTCTTCACTTTTTGGACTTACACAATTTGCGTATCACTGAATGACAACGAGTAGAAATATGACAAGTATCACAGACTTGTTTAGCGCTGTGCGTATTTGATTTTTCTAGTGTTCTACATAAAAAAACACTTTTTTCATAAAAGTGGACTTACACAGTTTGCAGTCTAAGCTAGCGATATGTACATATATATGTATATATATACATACATATGTACATGGGACATTCCATCGTGACTCCTGGGACATTTGACTCCAGAGCTTAGTCAACTTTGAATTATAAAACTGACATCGGGACTTAAATTGCTATGAAATATATTTATCGACATGGATAAATATCCAATACAACAAGTGCATTAAAAGAATTGGCTAAATAATAACAAATAGCTTTGTAACTACTCAGTAAATCAGTGTGACTTCTGGGACACCGAAAAATCCCTTTGTTGCACCTTTATGAGCACGAATACGAATTTTAGATCAACTATTCAACTTTCACCTACAATTTGTATATGGTCGAAAAAACATACTGCATAGTACCATATTCTATAAAAATATTTTATATATTCAAACTCAATTAACTATTTTCAATATTTAAAATTGTGACTCCTGGGACAAGTTTTTGTGACTCCTGGGACAAGTGCGAAATATGTAATATACTAGATTATTGAAATCAGTTTTATTATTGTTTTAGCCCTTTTAGACCAAGTTACTCATAAATCTCTCCCAGCAGAATTGAAGCCAAGCCAATTAAATGAAAAAAATAAAGTGAATGCAAAATAATACTTATATTTACTTCAAAGTTCTAATTAAATACACTGGATCACAAAATGAAATTTTTTGTCTGTACTTTGGACGCGACTATCCTATCTATATGTAAAATCGGTCGCTGATTCCGAAAATCGGGTTCATTTTTAATTCTATGGGAAGGTTTTTGAGATATCGGCAATTTACGGCTATTTGGCCAATGGCTCCACTTAATCCTGTATATCTCTTTGACGCAGTGAGCTATCTTCCTTGAGGTGGAAAAGAAAATTAAATTTACTTTTCGTGGCTTCTATAACATTTTTCTCTATCTCTTATAGTTTCTGACATTTTGACGATTCAATTTGAATTTTTTTCGATTTTTTAAGATTTTTAAAAAAAAAATTGATTTTGTCAGGCAATATCTTTAAAACCAATGTTTTTACCTTTATGTGAAGCTCCATTCCATTAGCAAAAAAATAAGCTATCAACGAAGAAAATCCATGGTAAAATGGAAAAGTTATAGGCGATCAAGTAAATACAGCCAAGTCGCGCATGATATTTTCTTTCGTTTGGTGTCACCACAAGGAAGATAGCTTACTGCGTTAAAGAGATATACAGGATTAAGTGGAACCATTGGCCAAATAACGGTAAATTGCCGATATCTCAAAAATCTTCCCATAGAATTAAAAATGAACCCTATTTTCGCAATCAGCGACCGATTTTACATATAGATAGGATGGTCGCGTTTAGAGTATTTTTTGGCTGTAGAGCAGTGATATTTATTTAAAACAAGTCGAATTCATCATCTCTAGAAACAATTATTTAAAACTATATAATAAAAACTAAAAACATTTCAAAATTTCGTTTCAGAATCTTCTATTTTAAGTACAGGTTTGCCCTAATACATTAGAGTTCAGAATCGTGTGACTCCTGGGACATATTTCAAAATAGTCTAGAAACCACAGTATGACCCTATTAACTTAAAAAATGTATTTAGACGGTGAACAGCCTTTTAGTCCTTACTTTGATAAATATCTGGTTTCATAGGGTCATACCTGAGGTTACCAGACCAATTTTTATGCCTTTTCGTGTGACTCCTGGGACACCCCATATGAATCAATTATATGAAGATATACGCAAAAATCACATATCCTTTTTTAATTTTTTGTGATGCAATTATTTAAATTTTTCTCTGCTTTACTTGAATGACATGCAATTTTTTTTTACAAATGAAAATATAGCTAATATAGCAATGCAAACATGAGCAAACTTTTTCCGCAAAATAGTTAGGTGTGAAGTCAAAGTTCTATGGACAAAAATTTTGGGTTTTTACATATTTTTCTATATTTCTGTTACCAGATTAGGAAAATATACACATTTAGTTACAGGTAACTGAATAAATAGGAATGATTAGTAGCATTTTAAATTTTATGTTGTTTTCCTCTGTTGGCTGGAATGTCCCACATATACATATCTACTAGAATTTGCAGGTAAAAGTTTAATTTAAAATTTGGTACCTACATACCTACCTACCAAAAAAAAACGAGCTCATAGAAAAATCAATTCAAATCTAAATCCATTCTATAAATTTTTTTTGAAAACAATGGCCAGTGAGCGAGTGGAGCGACAGATGCAAAATTCCAAATGCCAAACGCCAAACAACAAACAAAAGGGCACATTCGACATTAGGGTGGTCCCCAATGTATGGAGTCAAATTGTATGTCTTATTTCTTCAACCTAACCCCCGAGGTCGATGCTAATATAGTCGAAGACACCACATATAAATTTTTGTCCCGATCGGAGACGATAAGCGGCGTCGCACTGGGGTCAAACTTCAGAAAAACTCTATGGTGTCTCAAAAAATTTAATTAAATTTTTTGTATATCTAATGCCCAAACTCGGTAGTCCTGCATTCAAGGATACTAAAAATAAATTTTGATCCCGAACGGAGACGGTTATGGGGTGTCGCACAGGGCCCTTATATGGTAATATGCACTTTGGCCCCCGCGGGACATCCCTCAAACGTCTCCGATTGGGACCAAAATTTATTTTTAATATATTTGAGAGATTTCGGGCATTAGATATACAAAAATAATAATTTAATATTTTGAATCCCCATAGAGTTTTCTAAACTTTGACCCCTTAACCATCTCGATCGGGACCAAAATTTGGGTGCGTTCAGCTGGACCCCCCACTCAATGGATTTGAAAATTGATAGGCTAGGATTTATGTGCTTTTTATGTGCTAATTTCGTCCCCCAACAAAAAATTTTGTGCTCGAATTTTAAGGGTATTTTTTAAAAAATCAAAAGTGGGGGGTCCAGGTGAACGTTCACCTAGACCCCCCCCTCAATGGATCAAGATGGTAATAACATAAAATGAATTAGATATTTATGTGCTAATTTCGTCCCCCAACAAAAAATTTTGTGCTCGAATTTTAAGGGTATTTTTTAAAAAATCGAAAGTGGGGGGTCCAGGTGAACGTTCACCTAGACCCCCCCCTCAATGGATCAAGATGGTAATAACATAAAATGAATTAGATATTTATGTGCTAATTTCGTCCCACAAAATTTTTTTTTTTTTTTGCTTAAATTAAAAAAAAAATTTCACTTGGGAAGTGGGAGATAGGTGAACAGTGTACAAAACCAACTATATAATCTATAGTTAATATAATATTGATGTACTAATTACCTACACCAACAAAAAAAAGTTTTTTTTTTTTAAATAAAAGACTATTTAGTATTTTTCTTATCTTAACTGCATGTTTGCTTGCATGTATGCACATATGTACATACATGTGTATATATGTACATCCATATGTAGCCGGCTCCTTTTTGCATTGCATACTTTGCGGAGAAACGTGTGTACATACATGTGTATGTGTGTATGAGAGCTTTCATATGACATTAAAAGTGGGAGCTGAGATTATCAAAATTGTAATATTATATTATGGACACAATATTTATGTGCTAATTTCGTCCCCGAGGAAATTTTATTTTTCCAACGTTTTATATGAGTTTTCATATGACTCCAAAAGTGGGGGGTCTGGACGCAACTTCTACCCTATGTTATGTATCAAGATATTGATAGTATAATATGAATACAATATTTATGTGCTAATTTCGTCCCCGAGGAAATTTTATTTTTCCAACGTTTTATATGAGTTTTCATATGACTCCAAAAGTGGGGGGTCTGGATGCAACTTCTACCCTATGTTATGTATCAAGATATTGATAGTATAATATGAATACAATATTTATGTGCTAATTTCGTCCCCGAGGAAATTTTATTTTTCCAACGTTTTATATGAGTTTTCATATGACTTCAAAAGTGGGGGGTCTGGATGCAACTTCTACCCTATGTTATGTATCAAGATATTGATAGTATAATATGAATACAATATTTATGTGCTAATTTCGTCCCCGAGGAAATTTTATTTTTCCAACGTTTTATATGAGTTTTCATATGACTCCAAAAGTGGGGGGTCTGGATGCAACTTCTACCCTATGTTATGTATCAAGATATTGATAGTATAATATGAATACAATATTTATGTGCTAATTTCGTCCCCCAACAAAAAATTTTGTGCTCGAATTTTAAGGGTGTTTTTTAAAAAATCAGAAGTGGGGGGTCCAGGTGAACGTTCACCTAGACCCCCCCCTCAATGGATCAAGATGGTAATAACATAAAATGAATTAGATATTTATGTGCTAATTTCGTCCCCCAACAAAAAATTTTGTGCTCGAATTTTAAGGGTATTTTTTAAAAAATCAAAAGTGGGGGGTCCAGGTGAACGTTCACCTAGACCCCCCCCTCAATGGATCAAGATGGTAATAACATAAAATGAATTAGATATTTATGTGCTAATTTCGTCCCCCAACAAAAAATTTTGTGCTCGAATTTTAAGGGTATTTTTTAAAAAATCGAAAGTGGGGGGTCCAGGTGAACGTTCACCTAGACCCCCCCCTCAATGGATCAAGATGGTAATAACATAAAATGAATTAGATATTTATGTGCTAATTTCGTCCCACAAAATTTTTTTTTTTTTTTGCTTAAATTAAAAAAAAAATTTCACTTGGGAAGTGGGAGATAGGTGAACAGTGTACAAAACCAACTATATAATCTATAGTTAATATAATATTGATGTACTAATTACCTACACCAACAAAAAAAAGTTTTTTTTTTTTAAATAAAAGACTATTTAGTATTTTTCTTATCTTAACTGCATGTTTGCTTGCATGTATGCACATATGTACATACATGTGTATATATGTACATCCATATGTAGCCGGCTCCTTTTTGCATTGCATACTTTGCGGAGAAACGTGTGTACATACATGTGTATGTGTGTATGAGAGCTTTCATATGACATTAAAAGTGGGAGCTGAGATTATCAAAATTGTAATATTATATTATGGACACAATATTTATGTGCTAATTTCGTCCCCGAGGAAATTTTATTTTTCCAACGTTTTATATGAGTTTTCATATGACTCCAAAAGTGGGGGGTCTGGATGCAACTTCTACCCTATGTTATGTATCAAGATATTGATAGTATAATATGAATACAATATTTATGTGCTAATTTCGTCCCCGAGGAAATTTTATTTTTCCAACGTTTTATATGAGTTTTCACATGACTCCAAAAGTGGGGGGTCTGGATGCAACTTCTACCCTATGTTATGTATCAAGATATTGATAGTATAATATGAATACAATATTTATGTGCTAATTTCGTCCCCGAGGAAATTTTATTTTTCCAACGTTTTATATGAGTTTTCATATGACTCCAAAAGTGGGGGGTCTGGATGCAACTTCTACCTTATGTTATGTATCAAGATATTGATAGTATAATATGAATACAATATTTATGTGCTAATTTCGTCCCCGAGGAAATTTTATTTTTCCAACGTTTTATATGAGTTTTCACATGACTTCAAAAGTGGGGGGTCTGGATGCAACTTCTACCCTATGTTATGTATCAAGATATTGATAGTATAATATGAATACAATATTTATGTGCTAATTTCGTCCCCGAGGAAATTTTATTTTTCCAACGTTTTATATGAGTTTTCATATGACTCCAAAAGTGGGGGGTCTGGATGCAACTTCTACCTTATGTTATGTATCAAGATATTGATAGTATAATATGAATACAATATTTATGTGCTAATTTCGTCCCCGAGGAAATTTTATTTTTCCAACGTTTTATATGAGTTTTCACATGACTCCAAAAGTGGGGGGTCTGGATGCAACTTCTACCCTATGTTATGTATCAAGATATTGATAGTATAATATGAATACAATATTTATGTGCTAATTTCGTCCCCGAGGAAATTTTATTTTTCCAACGTTTTATATGAGTTTTCATATGACTCCAAAAGTGGGGGGTCTGGACGCAACTTCTACCCTATGTTATGTATCAAGATATTGATAGTATAATATGAATACAATATTTATGTGCTAATTTCGTCCCCGAGGAAATTTTATTTTTCCAACGTTTTATATGAGTTTTCATATGACTCCAAAAGTGGGGGGTCTGGATGCAACTTCTACCCTATGTTATGTATCAAGATATTGATAGTATAATATGAATACAATATTTATGTGCTAATTTCGTCCCCGAGGAAATTTTATTTTTCCAACGTTTTATATGAGTTTTCATATGACTTCAAAAGTGGGGGGTCTGGATGCAACTTCTACCCTATGTTATGTATCAAGATATTGATAGTATAATATGAATACAATATTTATGTGCTAATTTCGTCCCCGAGGAAATTTTATTTTTCCAACGTTTTATATGAGTTTTCATATGACTCCAAAAGTGGGGGGTCTGGATGCAACTTCTACCCTATGTTATGTATCAAGATATTGATAGTATAATATGAATACAATATTTATGTGCTAATTTCGTCCCCGAGGAAATTTTATTTTTCCAACGTTTTATATGAGTTTTCATATGACTCCAAAAGTGGGGGGTCTGGACGCAACTTCTACCCTATGTTATGTATCAAGATATTGATAGTATAATATGAATACAATATTTATGTGCTAATTTCGTCCCCGAGGAAATTTTATTTTTCCAACGTTTTATATGAGTTTTCATATGACTCCAAAAGTGGGGGGTCTGGATGCAACTTCTACCCTATGTTATGTATCAAGATATTGATAGTATAATATGAATACAATATTTATGTGCTAATTTCGTCCCCGAGGAAATTTTATTTTTCCAACGTTTTATATGAGTTTTCATATGACTTCAAAAGTGGGGGGTCTGGATGCAACTTCTACCCTATGTTATGTATCAAGATATTGATAGTATAATATGAATACAATATTTATGTGCTAATTTCGTCCCCGAGGAAATTTTATTTTTCCAACGTTTTATATGAGTTTTCATATGACTCCAAAAGTGGGGGGTCTGGATGCAACTTCTACCCTATGTTATGTATCAAGATATTGATAGTATAATATGAATACAATATTTATGTGCTAATTTCGTCCCCCAACAAAAAATTTTGTGCTCGAATTTTAAGGGTGTTTTTTAAAAAATCAGAAGTGGGGGGTCCAGGTGAACGTTCACCTAGACCCCCCCCTCAATGGATCAAGATGGTAATAACATAAAATGAATTAGATATTTATGTGCTAATTTCGTCCCACAAAATTTTTTTTTTTTTGCTTAAATTAAAAAAAAAATTTCACTTGGGAAGTGGGAGATAGGTGAACAGTGTACAAAACCAACTATATAATCTATAGTTAATATAATATTGATGTACTAATTACCTACACCAACAAAAAAAAACTTTTTTTTAAATAAAAGAGTATTTTGTATTTTTCTTATCTTAACTGCATGTTTGCTTGCATGTATGCACATACATACATGTGTATATATGTACATCCATATGTAGCCGGCTCCTTTTTGCATTGCATACATTGCGGAGTCACGTGTGTACATACATGTGTATGTGTGTATGAGAGCTTTCATATGACATTAAAAGTGGGAGCTGAGATTATCAAAATTGTAATATTATATTATGGACACAATATTTATGTGCTAATTTCGTCCCCGAGGAAATTTTATTTTTCCAACGTTTTATATGAGTTTTCATATGACTCCAAAAGTGGGGGGTCTGGATGCAACTTCTACCCTATGTTATGTATCAAGATATTGATAGTATAATATGAATACAATATTTATGTGCTAATTTCGTCCCCGAGGAAATTTTATTTTTCCAACGTTTTATATGAGTTTTCATATGACTTCAAAAGTGGGGGGTCTGGATGCAACTTCTACCCTATGTTATATATCAAGATATTGATAGTATAATATGAATACAATATTTATGTGCTAATTTCGTCCGCGAGGAAATTTTATTTTTCCAACGTTTTATATGAGTTTTCATATGACTCCAAAAGTGGGGGGTCTGGATGCAACTTCTACCTTATGTTATGTATCAAGATATTGATAGTATAATATGAATACAATATTTATGTGCTAATTTCGTCCCCGAGGAAATTTTATTTTTCCAACGTTTTATATGAGTTTTCACATGACTCCAAAAGTGGGGGGTCTGGATGCAACTTCTACCCTATGTTATGTATCAAGATATTGATAGTATAATATGAATACAATATTTATGTGCTAATTTCGTCCCCGAGGAAATTTTATTTTTCCAACGTTTTATATGAGTTTTCATATGACTCCAAAAGTGGGGGGTCTGGACGCAACTTCTACCCTATGTTATGTATCAAGATATTGATAGTATAATATGAATACAATATTTATGTGCTAATTTCGTCCCCGAGGAAATTTTATTTTTCCAACGTTTTATATGAGTTTTCATATGACTCCAAAAGTGGGGGGTCTGGATGCAACTTCTACCCTATGTTATGTATCAAGATATTGATAGTATAATATGAATACAATATTTATGTGCTAATTTCGTCCCCGAGGAAATTTTATTTTTCCAACGTTTTATATGAGTTTTCATATGACTTCAAAAGTGGGGGGTCTGGATGCAACTTCTACCCTATGTTATGTATCAAGATATTGATAGTATAATATGAATACAATATTTATGTGCTAATTTCGTCCCCGAGGAAATTTTATTTTTCCAACGTTTTATATGAGTTTTCATATGACTCCAAAAGTGGGGGGTCTGGATGCAACTTCTACCCTATGTTATGTATCAAGATATTGATAGTATAATATGAATACAATATTTATGTGCTAATTTCGTCCCCCAACAAAAAATTTTGTGCTCGAATTTTAAGGGTGTTTTTTAAAAAATCAGAAGTGGGGGGTCCAGGTGAACGTTCACCTAGACCCCCCCCTCAATGGATCAAGATGGTAATAACATAAAATGAATTAGATATTTATGTGCTAATTTCGTCCCACAAAATTTTTTTTTTTTTGCTTAAATTAAAAAAAAAATTTCACTTGGGAAGTGGGAGATAGGTGAACAGTGTACAAAACCAACTATATAATCTATAGTTAATATAATATTGATGTACTAATTACCTACACCAACAAAAAAAAACTTTTTTTTAAATAAAAGAGTATTTTGTATTTTTCTTATCTTAACTGCATGTTTGCTTGCATGTATGCACATACATACATGTGTATATATGTACATCCATATGTAGCCGGCTCCTTTTTGCATTGCATACATTGCGGAGTCACGTGTGTACATACATGTGTATGTGTGTATGAGAGCTTTCATATGACATTAAAAGTGGGAGCTGAGATTATCAAAATTGTAATATTATATTATGGACACAATATTTATGTGCTAATTTCGTCCCCGAGGAAATTTTATTTTTCCAACGTTTTATATGAGTTTTCATATGACTCCAAAAGTGGGGGGTCTGGATGCAACTTCTACCCTATGTTATGTATCAAGATATTGATAGTATAATATGAATACAATATTTATGTGCTAATTTCGTCCCCGAGGAAATTTTATTTTTCCAACGTTTTATATGAGTTTTCATATGACTTCAAAAGTGGGGGGTCTGGATGCAACTTCTACCCTATGTTATGTATCAAGATATTGATAGTATAATATGAATACAATATTTATGTGCTAATTTCGTCCCCGAGGAAATTTTATTTTTCCAACGTTTTATATGAGTTTTCATATGACTCCAAAAGTGGGGGGTCTGGATGCAACTTCTACCTTATGTTATGTATCAAGATATTGATAGTATAATATGAATACAATATTTATGTGCTAATTTCGTCCCCGAGGAAATTTTATTTTTCCAACGTTTTATATGAGTTTTCACATGACTCCAAAAGTGGGGGGTCTGGATGCAACTTCTACCCTATGTTATGTATCAAGATATTGATAGTATAATATGAATACAATATTTATGTGCTAATTTCGTCCCCGAGGAAATTTTATTTTTCCAACGTTTTATATGAGTTTTCATATGACTCCAAAAGTGGGGGGTCTGGACGCAACTTCTACCCTATGTTATGTATCAAGATATTGATAGTATAATATGAATACAATATTTATGTGCTAATTTCGTCCCCGAGGAAATTTTATTTTTCCAACGTTTTATATGAGTTTTCATATGACTCCAAAAGTGGGGGGTCTGGATGCAACTTCTACCCTATGTTATGTATCAAGATATTGATAGTATAATATGAATACAATATTTATGTGCTAATTTCGTCCCCGAGGAAATTTTATTTTTCCAACGTTTTATATGAGTTTTCATATGACTTCAAAAGTGGGGGGTCTGGATGCAACTTCTACCCTATGTTATGTATCAAGATATTGATAGTATAATATGAATACAATATTTATGTGCTAATTTCGTCCCCGAGGAAATTTTATTTTTCCAACGTTTTATATGAGTTTTCATATGACTCCAAAAGTGGGGGGTCTGGATGCAACTTCTACCCTATGTTATGTATCAAGATATTGATAGTATAATATGAATACAATATTTATGTGCTAATTTCGTCCCCGAGGAAATTTTATTTTTCCAACGTTTTATATGAGTTTTCACATGACTCCAAAAGTGGGGGGTCTGGATGCAACTTCTACCCTATGTTATGTATCAAGATATTGATAGTATAATATGAATACAATATTTATGTGCTAATTTCGTCCCCCAACAAAAAATTTTGTGCTCGAATTTTAAGGGTGTTTTTTAAAAAATCAGAAGTGGGGGGTCCAGGTGAACGTTCACCTAGACCCCCCCCTCAATGGATCAAGATGGTAATAACATAAAATGAATTAGATATTTATGTGCTAATTTCGTCCCACAAAATTTTTTTTTTTTTGCTTAAATTAAAAAAAAAATTTCACTTGGGAAGTGGGAGATGTACATATATACACATGTATGTACATATGTGCATACATGCAAGCAAACATGCAGTTAAGATAAGAAAAATACTAAATAGTCTTTTATTTAAAAAAAAAAAACTTTTTTTTGTTGGTGTAGGTAATTAGTACATCAATATTATATTAACTATAGATTATATAGTTGGTTTTGTACACTGTTCACCTATCTCCCACTTCCCAAGTGAAATTTTTTTTTTAATTTAAGCAAAAAAAAAAAAAAATTTTGTGGGACGAAATTAGCACATAAATATCTAATTCATTTTATGTTATTACCATCTTGATCCATTGAGGGGGGGGTCTAGGTGAACGTTCACCTGGACCCCCCACTTTCGATTTTTTAAAAAATACCCTTAAAATTCGAGCACAAAATTTTTTGTTGGGGGACGAAATTAGCACATAAATATCTAATTCATTTTATGTTATTACCATCTTGATCCATTGAGGGGGGGGTCTAGGTGAACGTTCACCTGGACCCCCCACTTTTGATTTTTTAAAAAATACCCTTAAAATTCGAGCACAAAATTTTTTGTTGGGGGACGAAATTAGCACATAAATATCTAATTCATTTTATGTTATTACCATCTTGATCCATTGAGGGGGGGGTCTAGGTGAACGTTCACCTGGACCCCCCACTTCTGATTTTTTAAAAAACACCCTTAAAATTCGAGCACAAAATTTTTTGTTGGGGGACGAAATTAGCACATAAATATTGTATTCATATTATACTATCAATATCTTGATACATAACATAGGGTAGAAGTTGCATCCAGACCCCCCACTTTTGGAGTCATATGAAAACTCATATAAAACGTTGGAAAAATAAAATTTCCTCGGGGACGAAATTAGCACATAAATATTGTATTCATATTATACTATCAATATCTTGATACATAACATAGGGTAGAAGTTGCATCCAGACCCCCCACTTTTGAAGTCATATGAAAACTCATATAAAACGTTGGAAAAATAAAATTTCCTCGGGGACGAAATTAGCACATAAATATTGTATTCATATTATACTATCAATATCTTGATACATAACATAGGGTAGAAGTTGCATCCAGACCCCCCACTTTTGGAGTCATATGAAAACTCATATAAAACGTTGGAAAAATAAAATTTCCTCGGGGACGAAATTAGCACATAAATATTGTATTCATATTATACTATCAATATCTTGATACATAACATAGGGTAGAAGTTGCGTCCAGACCCCCCACTTTTGGAGTCATATGAAAACTCATATAAAACGTTGGAAAAATAAAATTTCCTCGGGGACGAAATTAGCACATAAATATTGTATTCATATTATACTATCAATATCTTGATACATAACATAGGGTAGAAGTTGCATCCAGACCCCCCACTTTTGGAGTCATGTGAAAACTCATATAAAACGTTGGAAAAATAAAATTTCCTCGGGGACGAAATTAGCACATAAATATTGTATTCATATTATACTATCAATATCTTGATACATAACATAAGGTAGAAGTTGCATCCAGACCCCCCACTTTTGGAGTCATATGAAAACTCATATAAAACGTTGGAAAAATAAAATTTCCTCGGGGACGAAATTAGCACATAAATATTGTATTCATATTATACTATCAATATCTTGATACATAACATAGGGTAGAAGTTGCATCCAGACCCCCCACTTTTGAAGTCATATGAAAACTCATATAAAACGTTGGAAAAATAAAATTTCCTCGGGGACGAAATTAGCACATAAATATTGTATTCATATTATACTATCAATATCTTGATACATAACATAGGGTAGAAGTTGCATCCAGACCCCCCACTTTTGGAGTCATATGAAAACTCATATAAAACGTTGGAAAAATAAAATTTCCTCGGGGACGAAATTAGCACATAAATATTGTGTCCATAATATAATATTACAATTTTGATAATCTCAGCTCCCACTTTTAATGTCATATGAAAGCTCTCATACACACATACACATGTATGTACACACGTGACTCCGCAATGTATGCAATGCAAAAAGGAGCCGGCTACATATGGATGTACATATATACACATGTATGTATGTGCATACATGCAAGCAAACATGCAGTTAAGATAAGAAAAATACAAAATACTCTTTTATTTAAAAAAAAGTTTTTTTTTGTTGGTGTAGGTAATTAGTACATCAATATTATATTAACTATAGATTATATAGTTGGTTTTGTACACTGTTCACCTATCTCCCACTTCCCAAGTGAAATTTTTTTTTTAATTTAAGCAAAAAAAAAAAAATTTTGTGGGACGAAATTAGCACATAAATATCTAATTCATTTTATGTTATTACCATCTTGATCCATTGAGGGGGGGGTCTAGGTGAACGTTCACCTGGACCCCCCACTTCTGATTTTTTAAAAAACACCCTTAAAATTCGAGCACAAAATTTTTTGTTGGGGGACGAAATTAGCACATAAATATTGTATTCATATTATACTATCAATATCTTGATACATAACATAGGGTAGAAGTTGCATCCAGACCCCCCACTTTTGGAGTCATATGAAAACTCATATAAAACGTTGGAAAAATAAAATTTCCTCGGGGACGAAATTAGCACATAAATATTGTATTCATATTATACTATCAATATCTTGATACATAACATAGGGTAGAAGTTGCATCCAGACCCCCCACTTTTGAAGTCATATGAAAACTCATATAAAACGTTGGAAAAATAAAATTTCCTCGGGGACGAAATTAGCACATAAATATTGTATTCATATTATACTATCAATATCTTGATACATAACATAGGGTAGAAGTTGCATCCAGACCCCCCACTTTTGGAGTCATATGAAAACTCATATAAAACGTTGGAAAAATAAAATTTCCTCGGGGACGAAATTAGCACATAAATATTGTATTCATATTATACTATCAATATCTTGATACATAACATAGGGTAGAAGTTGCGTCCAGACCCCCCACTTTTGGAGTCATATGAAAACTCATATAAAACGTTGGAAAAATAAAATTTCCTCGGGGACGAAATTAGCACATAAATATTGTATTCATATTATACTATCAATATCTTGATACATAACATAGGGTAGAAGTTGCATCCAGACCCCCCACTTTTGGAGTCATGTGAAAACTCATATAAAACGTTGGAAAAATAAAATTTCCTCGGGGACGAAATTAGCACATAAATATTGTATTCATATTATACTATCAATATCTTGATACATAACATAAGGTAGAAGTTGCATCCAGACCCCCCACTTTTGGAGTCATATGAAAACTCATATAAAACGTTGGAAAAATAAAATTTCCTCGGGGACGAAATTAGCACATAAATATTGTATTCATATTATACTATCAATATCTTGATACATAACATAGGGTAGAAGTTGCATCCAGACCCCCCACTTTTGAAGTCATATGAAAACTCATATAAAACGTTGGAAAAATAAAATTTCCTCGGGGACGAAATTAGCACATAAATATTGTATTCATATTATACTATCAATATCTTGATACATAACATAGGGTAGAAGTTGCATCCAGACCCCCCACTTTTGGAGTCATATGAAAACTCATATAAAACGTTGGAAAAATAAAATTTCCTCGGGGACGAAATTAGCACATAAATATTGTGTCCATAATATAATATTACAATTTTGATAATCTCAGCTCCCACTTTTAATGTCATATGAAAGCTCTCATACACACATACACATGTATGTACACACGTGACTCCGCAATGTATGCAATGCAAAAAGGAGCCGGCTACATATGGATGTACATATATACACATGTATGTATGTGCATACATGCAAGCAAACATGCAGTTAAGATAAGAAAAATACAAAATACTCTTTTATTTAAAAAAAAGTTTTTTTTTGTTGGTGTAGGTAATTAGTACATCAATATTATATTAACTATAGATTATATAGTTGGTTTTGTACACTGTTCACCTATCTCCCACTTCCCAAGTGAAATTTTTTTTTTAATTTAAGCAAAAAAAAAAAAATTTTGTGGGACGAAATTAGCACATAAATATCTAATTCATTTTATGTTATTACCATCTTGATCCATTGAGGGGGGGGTCTAGGTGAACGTTCACCTGGACCCCCCACTTCTGATTTTTTAAAAAACACCCTTAAAATTCGAGCACAAAATTTTTTGTTGGGGGACGAAATTAGCACATAAATATTGTATTCATATTATACTATCAATATCTTGATACATAACATAGGGTAGAAGTTGCATCCAGACCCCCCACTTTTGGAGTCATATGAAAACTCATATAAAACGTTGGAAAAATAAAATTTCCTCGGGGACGAAATTAGCACATAAATATTGTATTCATATTATACTATCAATATCTTGATACATAACATAGGGTAGAAGTTGCATCCAGACCCCCCACTTTTGAAGTCATATGAAAACTCATATAAAACGTTGGAAAAATAAAATTTCCTCGGGGACGAAATTAGCACATAAATATTGTATTCATATTATACTATCAATATCTTGATACATAACATAGGGTAGAAGTTGCATCCAGACCCCCCACTTTTGGAGTCATATGAAAACTCATATAAAACGTTGGAAAAATAAAATTTCCTCGGGGACGAAATTAGCACATAAATATTGTATTCATATTATACTATCAATATCTTGATACATAACATAGGGTAGAAGTTGCGTCCAGACCCCCCACTTTTGGAGTCATATGAAAACTCATATAAAACGTTGGAAAAATAAAATTTCCTCGGGGACGAAATTAGCACATAAATATTGTATTCATATTATACTATCAATATCTTGATACATAACATAGGGTAGAAGTTGCATCCAGACCCCCCACTTTTGGAGTCATGTGAAAACTCATATAAAACGTTGGAAAAATAAAATTTCCTCGGGGACGAAATTAGCACATAAATATTGTATTCATATTATACTATCAATATCTTGATACATAACATAAGGTAGAAGTTGCATCCAGACCCCCCACTTTTGGAGTCATATGAAAACTCATATAAAACGTTGGAAAAATAAAATTTCCTCGGGGACGAAATTAGCACATAAATATTGTATTCATATTATACTATCAATATCTTGATACATAACATAGGGTAGAAGTTGCATCCAGACCCCCCACTTTTGAAGTCATATGAAAACTCATATAAAACGTTGGAAAAATAAAATTTCCTCGGGGACGAAATTAGCACATAAATATTGTATTCATATTATACTATCAATATCTTGATACATAACATAGGGTAGAAGTTGCATCCAGACCCCCCACTTTTGGAGTCATATGAAAACTCATATAAAACGTTGGAAAAATAAAATTTCCTCGGGGACGAAATTAGCACATAAATATTGTGTCCATAATATAATATTACAATTTTGATAATCTCAGCTCCCACTTTTAATGTCATATGAAAGCTCTCATACACACATACACATGTATGTACACACGTGACTCCGCAATGTATGCAATGCAAAAAGGAGCCGGCTACATATGGATGTACATATATACACATGTATGTATGTGCATACATGCAAGCAAACATGCAGTTAAGATAAGAAAAATACAAAATACTCTTTTATTTAAAAAAAAGTTTTTTTTTGTTGGTGTAGGTAATTAGTACATCAATATTATATTAACTATAGATTATATAGTTGGTTTTGTACACTGTTCACCTATCTCCCACTTCCCAAGTGAAATTTTTTTTTTAATTTAAGCAAAAAAAAAAAAATTTTGTGGGACGAAATTAGCACATAAATATCTAATTCATTTTATGTTATTACCATCTTGATCCATTGAGGGGGGGGTCTAGGTGAACGTTCACCTGGACCCCCCACTTCTGATTTTTTAAAAAACACCCTTAAAATTCGAGCACAAAATTTTTTGTTGGGGGACGAAATTAGCACATAAATATTGTATTCATATTATACTATCAATATCTTGATACATAACATAGGGTAGAAGTTGCATCCAGACCCCCCACTTTTGGAGTCATATGAAAACTCATATAAAACGTTGGAAAAATAAAATTTCCTCGGGGACGAAATTAGCACATAAATATTGTATTCATATTATACTATCAATATCTTGATACATAACATAGGGTAGAAGTTGCATCCAGACCCCCCACTTTTGAAGTCATATGAAAACTCATATAAAACGTTGGAAAAATAAAATTTCCTCGGGGACGAAATTAGCACATAAATATTGTATTCATATTATACTATCAATATCTTGATACATAACATAGGGTAGAAGTTGCATCCAGACCCCCCACTTTTGGAGTCATATGAAAACTCATATAAAACGTTGGAAAAATAAAATTTCCTCGGGGACGAAATTAGCACATAAATATTGTATTCATATTATACTATCAATATCTTGATACATAACATAGGGTAGAAGTTGCGTCCAGACCCCCCACTTTTGGAGTCATATGAAAACTCATATAAAACGTTGGAAAAATAAAATTTCCTCGGGGACGAAATTAGCACATAAATATTGTATTCATATTATACTATCAATATCTTGATACATAACATAGGGTAGAAGTTGCATCCAGACCCCCCACTTTTGGAGTCATGTGAAAACTCATATAAAACGTTGGAAAAATAAAATTTCCTCGGGGACGAAATTAGCACATAAATATTGTATTCATATTATACTATCAATATCTTGATACATAACATAAGGTAGAAGTTGCATCCAGACCCCCCACTTTTGGAGTCATATGAAAACTCATATAAAACGTTGGAAAAATAAAATTTCCTCGGGGACGAAATTAGCACATAAATATTGTATTCATATTATACTATCAATATCTTGATACATAACATAGGGTAGAAGTTGCATCCAGACCCCCCACTTTTGAAGTCATGTGAAAACTCATATAAAACGTTGGAAAAATAAAATTTCCTCGGGGACGAAATTAGCACATAAATATTGTATTCATATTATACTATCAATATCTTGATACATAACATAAGGTAGAAGTTGCATCCAGACCCCCCACTTTTGGAGTCATATGAAAACTCATATAAAACGTTGGAAAAATAAAATTTCCTCGGGGACGAAATTAGCACATAAATATTGTATTCATATTATACTATCAATATCTTGATACATAACATAGGGTAGAAGTTGCATCCAGACCCCCCACTTTTGGAGTCATGTGAAAACTCATATAAAACGTTGGAAAAATAAAATTTCCTCGGGGACGAAATTAGCACATAAATATTGTATTCATATTATACTATCAATATCTTGATACATAACATAGGGTAGAAGTTGCATCCAGACCCCCCACTTTTGGAGTCATATGAAAACTCATATAAAACGTTGGAAAAATAAAATTTCCTCGGGGACGAAATTAGCACATAAATATTGTGTCCATAATATAATATTACAATTTTGATAATCTCAGCTCCCACTTTTAATGTCATATGAAAGCTCTCATACACACATACACATGTATGTACACACGTTTCTCCGCAAAGTATGCAATGCAAAAAGGAGCCGGCTACATATGGATGTACATATATACACATGTATGTACATATGTGCATACATGCAAGCAAACATGCAGTTAAGATAAGAAAAATACTAAATAGTCTTTTATTTAAAAAAAAAAAACTTTTTTTTGTTGGTGTAGGTAATTAGTACATCAATATTATATTAACTATAGATTATATAGTTGGTTTTGTACACTGTTCACCTATCTCCCACTTCCCAAGTGAAATTTTTTTTTTAATTTAAGCAAAAAAAAAAAAAAATTTTGTGGGACGAAATTAGCACATAAATATCTAATTCATTTTATGTTATTACCATCTTGATCCATTGAGGGGGGGGTCTAGGTGAACGTTCACCTGGACCCCCCACTTTCGATTTTTTAAAAAATACCCTTAAAATTCGAGCACAAAATTTTTTGTTGGGGGACGAAATTAGCACATAAATATCTAATTCATTTTATGTTATTACCATCTTGATCCATTGAGGGGGGGGTCTAGGTGAACGTTCACCTGGACCCCCCACTTTTGATTTTTTAAAAAATACCCTTAAAATTCGAGCACAAAATTTTTTGTTGGGGGACGAAATTAGCACATAAAAAGCACATAAATCCTAGCCTATCAATTTTCAAATCCATTGAGTGGGGGGTCCAGCTGAACGCACCCCCAAAATTTATACATAAGTGATATCTTGACTGTGTTGTTACCGATGTAGGGGGTGAGACCGCAGAAAATCGCTAATTTGATTTTTTAAGGACCACCTTAATATATATACATACGTACATTTGTATAGCCAACATCAAATCATTTATGTGTGTATTTATTGTTTGCATGCATAGATCGACTTATGTATCCATGCATACATACATCCATATGTACATAAAAACATAGACTCTCGCTGCGCATTGTTTTTGCAAAGCGATTATTTGACGTACTACCTACACCATTTAAATAAATAAAACTATAAAAAAAAGATGAAACTCAGTTTGTATTAAGTAGATCAGCGGCTAGGCATTGACAGTCGAAATGAATGGTAAAAAGGCAAACAAATAAAAGCAACTAGTAAACCCGGCCACGCGATGCTGTGGCTTTCAATTACACTGTGCGACAATTTGAGGGTGGAAGACCACTTATTGCCACATTTGAAAATTTTTTGATATATGTACCTTCATAGCTACTGGTTATTTTTATTTTCTGTGGACCTAGATTTTTTATACATAGATTTTGACCAAGGAGCCCCATAGTGAAGTTTTGTGCCGAATATTTTTCTATTTTTCTATTTTACTATGGTAACCTTAAAGCGACCTACAAAAGGCCATTTGGCGCGCTCCTCCTTTTCTTTCTAGTTCTCTTTCTCTTCCCCTTTCCCCTTTATTTGCGCTTTATTTTCCCTTTATCCATTTTATTTTTCATATTTCCTCTTTCGCTTCCTGTCCTTCGCCATAACCGTCCCTTTCATTTTCCTCTTCCCTCTCCTTTTATTACCCATCTTCAGTGCTAGGCCTTGCATGACACTTCAAATTTAAAAATGAGATAAACTGTAGCGTAAAAATGGATTATTGAACGGTGGCACCCTTTTTGTAAAAATTTTAATAAATTACTCATTTCCATGCCAAGTCCTTTCATATGACTCCTCAATTTTAAAAATCAAACAAACTATAGCGTAAAACTGAATTTTTGAACAGGTGGCAACCCTCTATTAAATTGCTCAATATCAGGTCAAGCCCCTTCATATGGTACCAAAAATTTTAAAATCAAACAAACTATACAGTAAAATTTAATTTTCAAACATCTGGCAACCCTTTTCAAAAAAATTAAACCTTCCTGCACATCTACAGGTCAAGCCCTTTCATCTGACACCACACTTTCGAAAATCGGTATAACGGTGTAAAAGTTATGGTGCTTACAAAAAATGGCTTAGCGTAATATATATAAAGATATATAAAGATTGGATGAATAGAAAAAAATGTACAAATAAACGTCTGTCTATATGTACATAGTACCTACATAATTCTCAATTTGAGTTCAGCTACTTTCAGTTTCGGTTACTACAGTTTTAGAACGGTTTTTTGAGATGCATTTGAGATTTGAAAATAGGTACATATGGTTCGCTCTCTAATCCTTCCCAAGATTATGAGGCACACACATTTGCAGCCAGTTCACATATGTACATATGTATGTATGTAGGTACCTACAATCCATAGTGGTTTTGTATAAAACACCTAAAAGATTTATGATTACATTTTTTTAAATGTTATTATGTGTTTGTTGGTTTTTCTTTTTTATAAGTTAATCCTAAAGTAAGAGCAAAAAATACGTACTATGTATGTACCTACATATAACAAAACTATAACTATTCATACAACAAACCATTTAATTAAAATTGTTGAAGATCAAGTGACGTGATGTATTCGTACCCTGTCGGAAAAGCAAGCATCCAAAAAGTAATTCAAGTGACTTCATTAATTTAACAGACAAAACACGGTTTCTGAAATGTCATTTACAAAACGCAACTTTTACACGGCCCCATCTTATATGGAAATACATATCGCTTGCTTAAGGCCCTTGGCAACTTACAATCTGGCATGTCAAGCAGTGTGTCGGGTGATTGAGGCAAATATCAAAAAGTTTTGATTTTCATCAACGTAAGCCCGACAACAAGAACGTGTAGCACGACGACTGCCGATTACACTAACACGCACACAAAAACACACATAAACACTGCTTGACATGCCAGATTGTAAGTTGCCAAGGTCCTTTAGATGCCAATTTGCACTAAAAGCTAGCGATATGTACATACCCTGCAAAAAATGCGATTAATCCGGGACGTGGCCGGGATCAATCGCAAGGGAGCATGCGACTTCTTATATGGAGTGAATTGATCGCATTTGTTCGAGCATGTCCTATGAAGAGACTATGTAATTGTTCAACTTGTATACCCGAACGGGTACCAATGTAGATTAATCACTAACATACCGAACGGGTACAAATGTAGATCAATCGCTTTCATCCCGAACGGGTACGAATGTAGATTTTTCCTTAAAAAATTGTAAATGTTCATGCATATTTAAATAATGTTTTACTTTTGTAAAAAAATCTCAATAAATAAATTTAAAAAATTGTAAGTTTTGAGTAGATATGCATTATATGAGCGTAATGTAAAGGATTTTTTCATAGGATATTTTAGGCAACATTTTGTTATAATTGTTATTAAAAAAGGGTGTTCAATGCGTTTTACTGGTTGTTCTACAATTTTTTAAATACATTGCATATTTTTGTAAAATGTCTACATTTAAGGAATCTAGATTTGTACCCGTTCGGAATGAAAGCGATTAATCTACAATTATACCCGTTAGGAAACAATTGGTCTACAGTTAGTCTACATTTATATCCGTTAGGAAACAATTGGTCTACAGTTAGTCTACATTTATACCCGTACGGAAAGAATCGGGGACTAATTGTGGACCGATTGTTCTCAAAAGAGATCAATCGAGGACAAATCTCTTTCGGGATTAATCGCACATTTTTTTGCAGGGTATTTACATATGTATGTATGCCCATTTATGATGCTCTTTTTTTTTAAAGCACACGTACACACACCCACACATTCTCCGCTACTAATTGGAATTTCAAATTATGTATGTATGCATGTATCACACATGGGCGTAGTTAACTAATCCGTGTCACCACTACGCCATCAACTACCACTACCGTCGCGATAGTGGGGCTTGAAAATTTTCCAAACAACTAACGTGAGTGGAAGTTGAAACTATTTCAACTGGTTCAAATCCCAGCTTAGTGGGATTGGGGCTTGAAAAATTTCCACTAATTTTCAATTAGTGACTGAAAACTTGTTCCCACTAAATCACGAAATAGTGGAAAAATCATTGATTCCACTATATGTGTAGAATCACTAAGTTTGTATATCGAAATACATATACATACTTACATACATGTGAATAGTTCATTTTTGCTCTGAGAAGAAATATGTCTCATTTTGCTCGTATATCTATGCATGTACATATGTATGTATGTGGGCATTTCCTGGGCGGTGCGGACGTTACGTTCGCACGATTTTTTGAATTTTTGAGGCAGAAATAACGCGAAATATTGTATCGTTTTATTATAAAGGGAAATATTTAGGACACACCTGATGATAAAACAAGTAAAAGCGCGGCTGCCTTCGGCCGTACCGAAGACTTCATACCTTTCATGAGTGGGGAAATGTAAAGTTACCTGTGTATGTACATAGCCGGATTAAGTTTAATTTATAATTTTAATTCTGTGGGTTATTTATGGAAAGATTTATTAGAAAAATTAGTGTATTGGCTATTTAAATGGAGGAGTTATACACCAAAATGTCCATATCTGAACAATCGGTTGTTGTGGAACTATATGTTCTAGTGGTCCGATCTTGACAATTTTCGGTAAACTTGTTTGGGCCAAAATGGGCACGTCTACTTCAAAGTTTCATGTCCTTAGCTGTTTAAATGGTGAAGTTATGCACAAATTACATCCAAAAATTTCATGTATATCTGAATAATCGGTTGTTTTCTATATGTTATAGTGGTCCGATTCGGCCGGTTCCGACAAATGATCAGCTGCATATAACAACATACCTGTATTCCGAATTTCATTCAGATATCTCAAAAACTGAGGGACTAGTTTGCGTTCACACAGACGGACGGACGGACAGACGGACCGACGGACAGACGGACATGGCTTAAACGACTCAGCTCGTGATTCTGATCATATCGGTATATATTTTGGTGGGTCCCCCACGCTTCCTTCTGGTACTTTCGACAAAAATTTTTTGGCACTAAGTTATAATACCATTTCATTCTCATGAAAGGTATAAAAACTTATTAGAGATAAATTGCAGAGAAAAGTCAATGGAACCGATTGCAAATACCATAGATTTTTTGCAGGGGGAAAAATTTATGTACTTTGGGGTTTTCATTGCTGCTCTTGTATCGTTAAAAATAAAATTAACGAAATTTCAAGAGGGTTTTGAATTACGAGACTTGACATCAGTTTGCACCGAACTTATAACATGCCTACACAAAAGATTACAAATATTTTTTGAAGGTAGTATGTTGTCGATTTAAAAGATAAAAAATAAATAGTAATTAATAAAATTATTTTAAGGAAATGAGGAAGCAAATTTGGCCATCATAGCGGCAATATCGTGCCCAGGTGTAAAGTTGCGTTTCTTGCAAGTTCTGCAGCGAACGGCACCGCACCTAACTACGGATTTCGCAAAAAAATTATTCATTGAATATGCTGCTCAGTTTTTTGTGAAAAGTGACAGCCAAAATTCAGATACAGAAAAATCCTCAGAACCAACTGATACATAAATTTTTGGAGTTCGACGATGCAAATAGTAAGACTATCTCCTTAAATTGAAATATAATTTAACCTTTTTTACAGTAGCAGCCCCTTAAATTATTGAACAGGATGAGGTCCGAAGGCAGCTTGATACGTATTTGCTTGATCCAAATAAGTCACTCAAGAGTCTAGAGAGCTATGGTATTGTGCGGAATTATACTATATATTTATATGTTTATGTATTTCGTACACGATAAACACACATACATATGTATGTATATTTGCCCTGCAAAAATTCCGAGTACTCCATTCGCTAATCCATGGAGTGCTCGCTATGGACCAGCCGATTACTCCATAACTTGCCACATTTCATACAAAAAATATGGTCCATTTAACATTGCATGTCATTGCAATGGAGTATATACTCCAGTCCCGCATAACAATCAAATTAATCCATGGAGTACCTACATTGGATTAATTGATGGAGTACCCAACAGTTAGCCGAACATAACAACAAAAACCAAATGTTTATCGCGACGTCGCCGAATGACGCGTGTTCGGCTAACTACGAGCCGATGCAGATACATGAATCGGTCGTTTGGGCTATGTTAATGATCACTTTGAAAGTACTCCAACCTACCACAAATGGAGCATATAATCCAATGATTTTTGCAAGGTAGGCGTCTATGAACGTATGACTAAATAAATGTGTACATATGTATGTAAAAATATTTACATTCCCGGAAAATATTTTATTGAAGATAACAGTTTTATTAGTGTTACTAACAGACATGCATATGTTAATATGGTTTAGTGGAAATAATTTACTCCCACTCAATTTGATTTCAACTACCACTCATTTCCAGAAGATTGAGTTAAAAAAATTTCCACTACCACGAAATCGCTTTTTTTTGAGTTGAAAAATTTTCCATTACCACTAAACGCTGTTAGTGGTAGTGGAAAAAAAATTTATCCCACTACACGTAGTGGTAGTTGAAAAATTTTAAAATCCACTAATGCCATATTAGTGGTACTTGACAGTTAGTTAACTACGCACATGTATGGCATGTATAACATTTCGAAATTTGACCAACTAAATTTTTAATAACATTCAAAACAAAGCGCCCTACAAAGATAGTAGAGGGATAGGCGCTACATTGGTCACATTGGCAACACTGCTAACGCTCTGCTCTGCCCCACCTTTTTTCAACGTGCAAAAGCGCTGCCAGCGACGTCAAAGTAGATGTTCATTTCTAAAACCTGTTTATTTTTTAACACGCTTTTATTAGTTTCACCTGTATGTATGTGGGTATGTAACTTCTAGCTGCTGCCTAAATATATGCAACATATTTACTAATGAGATTAGGTTACAACCACCGCTATTTTCCAACAGATGGCGCGCGTGTATTTATATTTTTAAAATATTCACTTATTTCAAACATACATATAAGCCATCGGTTCAAAAGGTTTTTTTTTTTAATAAATTTTACTTTGTTTAATTTTACATGTGTGTGCGGTCATATACTTATACCTACTCATAATAAAAATGGAATTTAAGGATAACTGTTCCATATGCCTAATAACATAGTACTCCTTCACTTTTTTTTACGAATTCGGTGGACCTACAGTTTTATGCCGACCCTGAACGACATCCGCCGAGGAATGTAAATTTTGCATGAGAAGTTTTTTTTATAACAGAAATACACTCGGATGGTTGCCGCCCGAATGCGAGGGATTACGCTACATTAATTCCCCGATTTCAAATAAAACAAATTTTCGATGTTGTTCGGACTGGGTTTCTAACCCACGACCTTTTGAATGAAGGACGAACTCTACCCTTCAGAAAAAAGTTTTGAAAAAAACAATGTAATTTTTTACCTGAAAAATTTACATAGAAACTCATGTTCCATGTTTCTGAATATGAATTGTAACTTTCTGAATATTAAATGTAATTTTCTGATTATGAATTGCAATTTTCTGAATATGAATTGTAAATTTCTGAATATGAAATGTAACTTTCTGAATTTGAAATGAAATTTCTGAATATGAATTGCAACTTTCTGAATATGAACTAGGTTTCTGAATATAAAATGGAAATTCTGAGTATGAATTGCGATCTTCTGAATATGAAATGTAACTTTCTGAATATGAATTGCAACTTTCTGAATATAAACTGTAGGTTTCTGAATATGAAATGGAAATTCTTAATATGAATTGTAATCTTCTGAATATTAATTGCAACTTTCTGAATATGAATTGCAACTTTCTGAATATGAATTGTAGGTTTCTGAATATGAAATGAAAATTCTGAATATGAATTGTAATTTTCTGAATATAAATTGCACCTTTCTGAATATAAACTGGAAAAGGTGTAGACAGTGATATTAAAAAATTTAACAAAAAATAGTTGTTTACTTACACGACATGTTTACATATAAATATACAAAAATGTGTATATGTATGCATGCACATAATTGATTTTTAAACTTTAGCAAACAATAAAAAATTTGACAAAGGCGTATGTACATCCATATGTACATTGTATGTATAATAAATGGCACGTGAGTGACTCATATGCTAATAGGCGCGAGATCGAGATTCTGCAACATGTTGTTGACCGACCAATAGGTTTTAGTAGCGGTCGATTTTTGGCGAATGCCTTAACAAGTGATGATGATGATAATGACAATGATGATGATAATGATGAGATGATGATGAGTGAGAAGTCATGAAAATTATTTGCCGTACAAGTTTAGTATTTATTCCAACTTTATTACAACCTGATATTATAAGAAAGCGCGTGCGGAGAGGTATGACAGTGAACCCCTGCTATGTACATATAACGTATTTTAAAACGTATGTATATTCCTTGGATTTCTTTGAACTTGATATACATCTGCAGCGTATAACACTGTAGGTAAATTTAAATTTTCTGATATATCCAGCGAAATGGCCAAACACGTCAACTAATCTTTGGCCGTAGATTAATCTATCGTAGACCACGGCGGTTTCAGAAATTTTGAGATAAGTATTTATGAAAGAAGTTTCAGATTTCTCATACACATTTTTTCAAACTTCGCACAAAGCAAGCGGATGTCGGGACGTATGAGTAACTAATATCAGGTAATGAACAGAGAAAAGTTTGTATTAAGAATTGAGTTCCACTGCTTTTAATATCGTTCAAAGTATATTTATATGCTACGTATATTAAAAGAAAAAGGAGTTAATCGCCCTTACAACAATAAACAAACTTTCATATATGTTCGAAGAGGAATGTAAATTTTGCATGAGAAGTTTTTTTTATAACAGAAATACACTCGGATGGTTGCCGCCCGAATGCGAGGGATTACGCTACATTAATTCCCCGATTTCAAATAAAACAAATTTTCGATGTTGTTCGGACTGGGTTTCTAACCCACGACCTTTTGAATGAAGGACGAACTCTACCCTTCAGAAAAAAGTTTTGAAAAAAACAATGTAATTTTTTACCTGAAAAATTTACATAGAAACTCATGTTCCATGTTTCTGAATATGAATTGTAACTTTCTGAATATTAAATGTAATTTTCTGATTATGAATTGCAATTTTCTGAATATGAATTGTAAATTTCTGAATATGAAATGTAACTTTCTGAATTTGAAATGAAATTTCTGAATATGAATTGCAACTTTCTGAATATGAACTAGGTTTCTGAATATAAAATGGAAATTCTGAGTATGAATTGCGATCTTCTGAATATGAAATGTAACTTTCTGAATATGAATTGCAACTTTCTGAATATAAACTGTAGGTTTCTGAATATGAAATGGAAATTCTTAATATGAATTGTAATCTTCTGAATATTAATTGCAACTTTCTGAATATGAATTGCAACTTTCTGAATATGAATTGTAGGTTTCTGAATATGAAATGAAAATTCTGAATATGAATTGTAATTTTCTGAATATAAATTGCACCTTTCTGAATATAAACTGGAAAAGGTGTAGACAGTGATATTAAAAAATTTAACAAAAAATAGTTGTTTACTTACACGACATGTTTACATATAAATATACAAAAATGTGTATATGTATGCATGCACATAATTGATTTTTAAACTTTAGCAAACAATAAAAAATTTGACAAAGGCGTATGTACATCCATATGTACATTGTATGTATAATAAATGGCACGTGAGTGACTCATATGCTAATAGGCGCGAGATCGAGATTCTGCAACATGTTGTTGACCGACCAATAGGTTTTAGTAGCGGTCGATTTTTGGCGAATGCCTTAACAAGTGATGATGATGATAATGACAATGATGATGATAATGATGAGATGATGATGAGTGAGAAGTCATGAAAATTATTTGCCGTACAAGTTTAGTATTTATTCCAACTTTATTACAACCTGATATTATAAGAAAGCGCGTGCGGAGAGGTATGACAGTGAACCCCTGCTATGTACATATAACGTATTTTAAAACGTATGTATATTCCTTGGATTTCTTTGAACTTGATATACATCTGCAGCGTATAACACTGTAGGTAAATTTAAATTTTCTGATATATCCAGCGAAATGGCCAAACACGTCAACTAATCTTTGGCCGTAGATTAATCTATCGTAGACCACGGCGGTTTCAGAAATTTTGAGATAAGTATTTATGAAAGAAGTTTCAGATTTCTCATACACATTTTTTCAAACTTCGCACAAAGCAAGCGGATGTCGGGACGTATGAGTAACTAATATCAGGTAATGAACAGAGAAAAGTTTGTATTAAGAATTGAGTTCCACTGCTTTTAATATCGTTCAAAGTATATTTATATGCTACGTATATTAAAAGAAAAAGGAGTTAATCGCCCTTACAACAATAAACAAACTTTCATATATGTTCGAAGCAAAAAAGTATTTAAAAATACGAAGTATTAATTCTCAGGTCCTCCCTACTGTAGGCGCATTTCTGTCGTACCAAGTATGAAAAGAATACTCGCTTATTCATCAAATTACCTTCAAAGCAACAACACCAACTCGACTATTTTACCCACTGACCTTAAAGTCGCTTATTGAATACCCGACCAAAACGTAGTGTTGGAATGTGAAAAAAATACGCTATTGTGAATGAGCTCTTAAAATATACCAAGGAAATTTTTTGACAGCTGTAACTATCGCAGCTAACTTCACTCAAACCGCGCAAAACAAATAAATTTATACAGATAATAGCTTTGTTCGCGTACTTTCTCCAACAGCATTTACTCAGCAGCCTCCAACAGCCAGGTGTTGGAGAAAAATGTCACCTATCCTCTCACAAGAGAAAAATATCGTAAGAGGTAAACGAACACAAAAGCTTTGTTCAATAACTCAAAGTTTTTAATTGCTTTTACAAATAGTTACGAATTTTATGTTCAATAACCCAAAAAATTTGCAAAAGAGACCCAAATTGGGAGAGTAAGACTTCGAGAGAGTTGAAAATAGTTGCAAGTAAAATTTTCACTTGCAACTACTTGCAGCTTTAAAAAAAAATAGAAGCGTCAAAAACATATGATAACAAAAATTGCAATTGGAAATATGCCAACATTTTAATCGCAAATTTCTAATTGCATACTAAATAAATTAGCGCAAAAAGGAATCTTGACGATGTTGTGGAATATCCAAAGTAGATTTTCGTCTTCCTAACTCAGTTATTTACATTCATTTTCAATTTCAAAGATTTCAATTACAACCTAACCTAAAAATCAAATTGTGAAAACAGCGCATCAGCTGTTTACTTGCAAATGTTTACAATTTTGTGTTCAATAACTTTGGTTGATAATTTTCTCTTTTTCTCGTTTTTACTCTTAACTGTCACTGACGCTCTTCTTGCAAGTAAAGTTGTTGAACAAAGCTAAAATTTGCAGAGTTCAACAGCTTTGGCAAACAGCTGATTTTTATTTACATTCACAAGCCCCAAATTCAAAGGATAATAGCTTTGTTCAACAACTTTACTTGCAAGAAGAGCGTCAGTGACAAATTAAGAGTAAAAACGAGTAAAAGAGAAAATTATCAACCAAAGTTATTAGGACCGTTCGCCGGCAGCAAATTGCAGAAAAAACTGCAAATTCGCGTTTTTTGAGGCATAAACTCAGTCAAAATTTGCAGAAGAGAGCGCAATTTTGACAGTTCAAAGAAGAAGAAAGCTGCAAAGTTTTACTGACGAAATTTGTCGTTGCAAAGTTCAGTAGACTGAAAAAACATATGATTTGCGATCATATGGTTACAATTTAAAAAAAATTCGAAAGTGATTTCAAGTCAAAAAACTATGAAAATCGGGAATATATGTGATTCAATAGAAAATGAAGTGAGAAAATTATATTATTTTAATTTATAAAGTTTATTTAAATGATTTAATTTGTTAATAAGGTACCAGCTAAAAGGAAACTTGTTAATGACAGCGCAGTGGGATCATCGTCTGCACTCTCGGGATTCTGCGTTGTTGAATCGCAAATAGGAGATTGTATACTACTTAAATGGGAAAACTGTCCATTAATCACGCACGCCCCGAAAAAATAACTTTTTCACAGATATAACAGAAATTAAAACTTGCCGGAAACCTATAGTTTATGAGATATTTGTTGGTAAAGTTGTAAAATCGGCTCAGATTTCCATCTGTCTACCAAGAGGGTAGGCCTTAGATTAAGGAACCACGGTCCGAGAAAAATGACTTTTTCAGGGAGGTAGAGGGCCTCTCACAGATCTCAAAACTAAAATCAAAACCTGCCGGAGGCTTATAGTTCACGAGATATTTGTTGGTAGTTTATTGGTAGTGTGATGGGTCCATAGATGTTACCCCAGAAAGATAATTCTGCCGGCTGAGGGTTATTTTTTTGAAGCGCGGCCGAAGGCCGCCAACGCAAAAAGGTGTTCTGCACACAAATATACATAGTGCGTGTTTTTAGAAGTGTCTTCATACGGTAATACTGCACAGTTTTGGGGTTTTGTTTTGTAAATTTTACAACTGACAAACATCTCCGGTCGACGGGACTTTTGGATTTTGAATAAGCAGGACCTCCTCTACAACGCCCGACAAGTCCTTTTTTCAGCGCGTGGTAGACTGTTGGAAAATTTTCCCGTAAAATCCACCAAACCAAACACCAAAACTGCGTACTATTTCCGTTGACGGCCTTGGGCCGCACTTTAAAAAGATAACCCTCAGCCGGCAGAATTCCTTTTCTGGATTTATTCCTGGACCAATCCACAGTGCTTTTGTGTAGAACATAGGACACTGCATATTTAGCTTTCCCTTGGATTCCATTTCGTAAAATTTTAATTTTGTTATGCACTTGTGAATAAAGGCAAACAGCTGATTTTCTGCAAATTTTGACAAAGTTCTGTTCGCTGAAATGCCAGTAAATTTGTATAAGTTTCTCTCTTTCGGAGAGCAAGACATATTTTTCTTTGATTGCAAATTGCGGCAATTTGCAGCCGCCGAACGGACCTATTGAACACAAAATCGTAAACATTTGCAAGTAAACAGCTGATGCGCCGTTTTCACAATTTGATTTTTAGGTTAGGTTGTAATTGAAATCTTTGAAATTGCAAATAAATGTAAATAACTGAATTAGGAAAACGAAAATCTACTTTGGATATTCCCCAACATCGTCAAGATTCCTTTTTGCGCTAATTTATTTAGTAAGCAATTAGAAATTTGCGATTAAAATGTTTGCATATTTCCAATTGAAATTTTTGTGATCATATGTTTTTGACGCTTCTATTTTTTTTAAAGCTGCAAGTAGTTGCAAGTGAAAATTTTACTTGCAACTATTTTCAACTCTCTCGAAGTCTTACTCTCCCAATTTGGATCTCTTTTGCAAATTTTTTGGGTTATTGAACATAAAATTCGCAACTATTTGTAAAAGCAATTAAAAATTTTGAGTTATTGAACAAAGCTAATAAATAATAGCTTAAAAAAACTAAAAAACACGCTTTAATCTTAAAAATCGTACTAAAAATTGAGAAATAATTTAATTAGAAACAAAATGATGAACGAAAATATAAGTATTTAAGGAAAAGCGTGGGGTGCTCAGTATGTCAAAAAATATTTAAAATCGGTGTTTTTTTACTAATAATTTTATTTTGACTTTTTTGAGATTTCATATATCGTACTCTTTAATTTCGCAACTAGGTATATTTTTGTACTAGTTGTACGAATCGAATATTTTCATGTTCAAATATTATTGAGCACCCCCACGCTTTTCCTTAAATACTTATATTTTCGTTCATCATTTTGTTTCTAATTAAATTATTTCTCAATTTTTAGTACGATTTTTAAGATTAAAGCGTGTTTTTTAGTTTTTTTAAGCTATTATTTATTTTACTGCAGTTGAGCCGCTATGTTGGACGTATGTAGATATGTACGTATCCATATTGAAATAAGACTTATTATTTTCAAATTTCACACCCCTTTTTACCAATGTAACGCAAATCCATGTGTATGTACATACTATACATATATGTACGCATTTGCATCTAACTTGGTCTTTACTACCTGCCACTCAGAACAAAAAAATAACCATCTACTTGAAAAAATCTACCAATTTTGGGGGAAAAATTACCATTATCTCTTTCTACACTTATTAGTAATAAATACTTACATATGTAAGTACTAGAGCTGCAAAACTATCGATGGCACTATCGATAGTATCGATAGTTTTTTTTTCGTGTCACTATCGATAGTTTTTTTCCACTATCGATGGTTATCCCTATTCATTCTTGTAGTTTTGTCCCAAGAGAAGAATACTGAATGTTAGGGAGGAGTTGGATTTCGATATCCAATTGCTCAAATTAATACCCCAGCGGGTTAGGGGGCTTAGAATATACCCGTGGTAAGGAATGCCTGTCGTAAGAGGCGACTAAAATCCACGCTTCTAACGATATACAACTTGTAGTAATTGAACGACACCTCGCTAAATGACATCTGGTCAATGTAAAAATTTTTAATTTTTTGCGATTTTTGAAAGTTTTGATTTTCAAATTAAGTTTTTTATAAAAACTTGTAAAAATCAGAAAAGTTTTATTTTTTTAAAATTATCCCGTTTAATTGTTAACGTAATATCAAAGATATCTGACAAAAACATTATTTTTAGCAATTTCTTTCATGTGAAACAAAAAGGATATTTTATGGACTAAAAACTCGGTTATATGACTCATCCGCGTATAGGGCGTCGTTTTACAACATTTTTTTTTTTTTTGCAAAACACCATAGACTTATTGCGCGGCCTTAAACTTATCATATTCAATAGTACTGCCTTTAAAATAGGAAACAATTTGCTCGCACAGCTAAATTCAATGAAGGTGCAAAACACGGTAACTCGCATGCTTTGATCACAGATGGAACATGGTGCAAGGTTTCCAATATATTAGCTGCGGAATGATTTGTATCTGACAGCAGCTTTTGTATCTACAGTACAGCTACTCGCAATTTGAAATCTACTTCTGATATAAAATGACAAGCAATAGTTAAGTAATTTTCATTATTCATTTTTTTGCTTGGTTTTCCGACGGGGCACAGTGCCGCGAAGGTGGACAAAAATACAAAAATCGACTGTCTTGAAACTTAGATATTTTGATGTCAAGTTACAGCTAAAACTCCATCTAAGAGAAACTCGTAAGTTATTTTGTGATAAAAACAACTTTTAGCCTCACACACCCCCTCAAAGTTCACCTATTTTCTACATACCATTTCATTTCGGCGCTTCGCACATAAAAGTGGCCGCAGTTAAAAATTTGTTAAAAATACATTTTTTAATCCTAGCAAGATCAACTTTTGCAATTTGATAAAGATATATTCATATGTATGGTTCATGAAAAAAAAACAAATATACAAATATTTTTTTTATTAATAAATAAATATATGATTAACATATCAAAATCCGGAAATTAGTAAATTTTGGAGGCAAAAAAAAAAACATCATAAAATTCCATGAATTTTTTGTTTATGGTAGTTTGGACCTCCTACTAACAGAAACAGTCGAAATCTCTTCCACCTTTTTCCAATATTTGAAAATTTTCAATTTTGAAAAAGTGACTAAATGCCCTTTTTTATACTCAGCTGTACTGTACTGGTACACATAGTATTATAGTTTTAATCACATAACGGTGGATTGTAACAGAATGAAATAATCGAGATAGATATAGACATATATATATCAAAATGATCAGGGTGAAAAGAGAAATCGATTGAGCCATGTCCGTCCGTCCGTCCGTCCGTCCGTCCGTCTGTCCGTCCGTCTGTCCGTCTGTAAACACTCTAACTCGCGTAAAAATTGAGATATTTTGATGAAATTTGAAATGCAAGTTGGTATCGACACTGGGACGGTTGGTATTGAAAATGGGCGAAATCGGACAATGACCACGCCCACTTTTCCTATATAGAAAAAATCGGAAATTTGGTATCTCAGCCACTAATCTAGCTAGAGTGATGAAATTTTACCCACGTGTTGAGCTCAGGCCCCTAAGAAGAAATTTGATGGAATTTTGGAATATGGGCGGTGCCACGCCCACTTATTAAGGAGCAAACATTGAAAGCTTTACGAGTCATAACTCAGAAACTGTTGAAGATATATCGATGAAATTTGGTACGCGTGATTTAATTACTTAGGCAAACGTTTGGACGGAAAATAGTTAAAATCGGTTGACGGCCACGCCCACTTTTACATATGTGTATTATAAAGTGACCTAATAAAAACATTTTAAGCTATATCTCTGTCAAATATAAAGATATATCACTGAAATTTTGTCGCATGAGTCCAACTATGGACATAAAACAAAAAACACAAAAATTTTGGAAAATGGGCGGTGCCACGCCCACTTATTAAGGGGCAAACATTGAAAGTTTTATGAGTCATAACTTAGAAACCGTTGAAGATATATCGATGAAATTTGGTACGCGTAATTTGCTTACTTAGATAAATGTTTTTGCGAAAAATAATCAAAATCGGTTGACGGCCACGCCCACTTTTATATATGGGAACTATAAAGGGGCCTAATAAAAATATTTTAAGCCAGGGCCGTGCGCAGGAATTAGCCTTGGGGGGGTTTTTAATTTTGGTTTGCATTCGCATATATTTTTCGCTAAGATAAACATATTTGCTGAAACAGATATCCAGACCCATACATAATAAATTTAAATGTTCTCTAACTTTTCTGAAACTGCATACTCTGATGCTTAAAATTATACCCAAGAAATTTTTTTGGTTGTAAAAATTTTTCTGTATTTGATAGAGAATTTGTGATATGGTGGCATATTATTCGCACTTTTATGAATACATGGCTATAATTAAAGTCCGTTTAACATTGCGATTCTTCGAGGTACGGAAAAGAATTCTGTCAAATATAAAGATAATTGATTGAAATTTTGTGGCATGAGTCCCACAATAGGCCGGAAACAAAAAACAGAAAAACTTTTGAAAATGGGCGTGACACCGCCCCTTTTTGGACAAAGGAATCTACGAGATTTCGGAGCCCATAACTCAAAAAATAATTATTATAATTGATATGTTATGACGAATAATAATAATATAATACAATGGCGCTATTATTACTCTGACGAGTTTTATGGCCGGGCTTCTCTCCCAATTCGAGGTGTGCTCCTTTTTTGTTTTTCCTACTAATTGGGTGGACCTACAGTTTTATGCCGGCTCCGAACGGCGAATGCATTTTTTGTGAGAAGCTTTTTCATGGCAGAAATACTCTCGGAGGGTATGCCGCCCACTGCCGAGAGGTGACCGCTGCTCTTAAAAAAACCCAATAATTGGATTTTTACTAATTAGAAAATTTTTTTTGGTGTTTGCTCGGACTGGGGTTTGAACCCGAGACCTCTGGTATAGCAGGCGAGCACTCTACCCACTGCACCACAGCGGCCACATGACGAAACTTAGGGTTAAACTTTTATTACTTTTACTAATATACGTTAAAAAATTTAGCGAAATCGGTGTTTTTTACAAAAACATTTCTAAAATGGCCTTGTGAAATTTTTGACGTGACATCTTTGTAACTAAAAGTCATAAAGGAATGAAATTTTGCACAAAGAATAATATTCATATGCTTAGTCGGATAATTATACTAATTTTGAAAATGGGTGTGGCTACGCCCACCTTAAGCGGCATCCGCATTATATAAAATACACCGTGTTTCCGTCAAACGTAAACAAACAATGAGAACATCCCTTTGCCAAAATAGTTGACTTATCTGGTCTAATTCTGATTCATCAAAACCTAGTTAACCAGGTCCTGAATAGTACTGTTTACAGTACTTGTTAATTGAAACTGCTCACTGTTTTCACAAAATGAAAATTTTTTGTTATCAGTACAATTTTTTGAAAAATTTCAAACGAACATATGCTACACAACTTTGAAATTTCGGAAAGCTCCAAGTGCAATTCAAAGTGCCGAACTTATGTATTGGCCAACCTTATTTTTTGCAACTTTCACCAATTTCTTCTTCCGTAAAATTATTGTACTAATTTTGTCAAAAATTATGAGTCAAGATTCAATGTAAAATTTATAAACTGTGTTTTGAAAATTTTTGCAAAATCATTGCAACTTAGATTTGGTCATGGGGGGGGTTTTAACCCCCAAACCCTTCCCCCCGTGCGCACGGCCCTGTTTTAAGCGATATCTCTGTCAAATATAAAGATCTATCACTGAAATTTTGTGGCAGAAGTCCAACTACGGACATAAAACAAAAAATACAAAAATTTTTGAAAATGGGCGGTGCCACGCCCACTTATTAAGGGGCAAATATTGAAAGTTTTATAAGCCATAACTCAGAAACCGTTAAAGATATATCGATGAAATTTGGTACGCGTGATATATCTGCTTAGCCAAATGTGTGGACGAAAAATTACCAAAATCGGTTGACGACCACGCCCACTTTTATATATGGGTATTATAAAGTGACCTAATAAAATCATTTTTAGCGATATCTCTGTGAAATATAAAGATAATTCATTGAAATTTTGTGACATGAGTTCTACAATAGACTGGAAAAAAAATAAAAAAAGTTAATAAAATGGGCGTGGCACCGCCCCTTTTTATACAAAGAAATCTACGAGCCTATTACTCGACAAATAACTGAGATATTATGACGAAACTTGGTTTATACACTTTTATAACATGTGTTAATAGACACGCAAAAATGTATTGAAATCGGTTTATGACCACACCTACTTTTTAACAAAGATATTTCTGGAACACCCTTTTGGAATTTGTAACGTGAAGTCTTTGTAACTAAAAGTCATAGAGGGATGCAATTTTGCACTAACAATAATATTTATATGCTTATTTGGATGATTGATACAAATTTTGAAAATGGGCGTGGCTGCGCCCTGTTTATGCAGCACTCGTTTCATATAAAATACACCCTATATCGAACAAACGCAAACAAACAATGAGAGCATACAGCTGAGTATCTAATGTTCGATTCCACTCGAACTTAGGCTTCCTTACTTGTTAAGGTTTAATTTAACCTGAAAATGCTACATACATAAGTGAAGTATTTAATTCTTATTTTATATTCTATTTTATTATAGTTTTGCGTAAAAAAAAGAAAAATTAAACACTTTTTGGAAAGAAAAATGTAAACAAAACCATCCCTCTTTTTATTGTAGTGAAATATTCATAAAAAACTATCGATAGTATCGATAGTTTTTTTTTTGACTATCGAAACTATCGAGTGGTCCGACTATCGATGGTTTTGCAGCTCTAGTAAGTACCTACATGTTTTGATAAGAGATACTTTGTTTTAAAGCGATTGGGATAACATGAAGAATGAAAAAATGCGGGTTTCGAAATTTAACCAATTCTTAAAACTGGTTATTACATTTATACCCCCGCAGGAACTTAAAAATGACTTTAAACAGTTTACAAAGACACTAGTGGTAACTGTTAATGGTATATTTTCTTTGAAAAAGGCTAACTACTTTTGTATGGGAATGGCGATAAAAAGGTCAGTCATGTGTACTTCTGCATTACTTGGAAGGTAATTATAAACTAACTTTTTTTGGGTGAAAAATAGTTAGTCCCAAAATATAACATTATTAATGTTTATAAAATTATACAAAAAATACAAGGGAAATGGTTGCATATGTGACTGCTACATGCATACAAGTTTAGAATCATGGAATTCACAAGCATTTCGCTATACATATGTATTTCCATTGCTTCGCTTTTCAAATCTAAAAAAATCTTGAATAAAAATATTTTCATCAGGAATTTGAAATTGATTTTTAAATAAATTTTTGCTTCCCAAGTTTTACCGAGCATTGTTCTAAAAATATAGTTTTTATATGCATGTTCTTAATTTATACATACCTAGGTACGTACCTCGGTATATTTGAGAAAAAATTGAGAATACATTTAGTTGTGAATTTTAAAATGCTCTGATTTTAAAATTTTGTATAATTTTTTTTTTCAACGTTCGAGATTTTTTCTATTATGTTTATTGGGCATCATCTCTCAGATGCTCGCTAACCTATGCGTTTGTGCTCATCAGTGCACGTGTGTATGTATGCCAATACTTAGACTACTCCTCGATACTTAAGTAGTCTTAGAGTAACAAGTAAATATTACTTATTACTGTAAAATTTTTAGAGTAACGAGTAAAGATTACTTATTACTGTAAAAGTTTTAAAGTAATAAGTAACGCGATACTTATTACTGTAAAATTTTTTTAAGTAACAAGTGAAGCGTTACTTATTACTGGAAAAAATTTTAAGTAAGGAATATTCTTTTACTGCTTACTGTTTGCTTTACTGAATTACAATATTACTTCAGTATGCCCATCTATGAGCTGATCCAACCTATTTAATGGGATTTGTATGTAACCGATTATTCAACGACGTACGACGCAGAAGCCCGTACCGCAGAAATCAAAATCATTTTGATTTTTTACGTAAAAACGTGGCAGCTGATAGCTCGCATGGTTGCAAGGTAGAAGGGTTGCCAGTTGAACATTTTTAGTTATTAAATATTTAAACAGTAATTTTCACAGCATTATACAACTAACTCAACAAGATTGTAAAATGTTATCGAATATACATATATGTGTTCACATGGAAAAAATAGTATGTCTACTTGAAACGAAACATTTATTATTACTTTAATTTTTAAAAAGAAAGGAAAGAAAACGTTTATAAATTTTTTTTAAATCCCAAACAAAATGTAAATATATATATATAAATTAATAACAAGATAATAGCTTTGTTCAACAACTTTACTTGCAAGTACTTACTTGCAAAAAGAGCGTCAATGTCAAATTAAGAGTAAAACGAGAAAAAGAGAAAATTATCAACCAAAGTAATTGAACACAAAATCGTAAACATTCGCAAGAAAACAGCTGATACGCTGTTTTGACAATTTGATTTTTAGGTTAGGTTGTAATTGAAATTTTTGAAATTGGAAATGAATGGAAATAACTGAATTAGGAAAACAAAATTCTACTTTGGCTATTCCACAACTTCATCAAGATTCGTTTTTGCGCTAACTTATTTAGTACACAATTAGAAATTTGCGTTTAAAATGTTTGTATATTTCCAATTGAAATTTTTGTGATCATATATTTTGGACACTTCTATTTTTTTAAAGCTGCTAGTAGTTGCAAGTGAAAATTTTACTTGCAGCGTTTATCAACTCTCTCGAGGTCTTACTCTCTCAATTTGGCTCCCTTTTGCAAATTTTTTCGGTTATTGAACATAAATTCGTATTCGTAAAAATATGTAAAAATTTTGAGATATTGAACACTCCTAATAAATGAAGATATTACTGAAAATTAAAGCAAAAATTGTATTTATCCACAATGGTGGCGGTATTTTCTTAATTGATAACTCTTGGTGGTCTTCTTCTGCAATTTTTCTACATTAAAAAGTTATAAATTGCCACAATAAATCTGAGTTTCTGTAACAAAATCAATTAAAGTGATGTCACACTAATACGATCCACACTTTGTTACCACCTATTTATACTAGAAAAGATATGAGTTACAGAAACTCAGTACAGATTTCTTAATTAAACACAGACTTTTGTGAGAATCTTGTTGCTTCCCAATATAATTTTTTTTATGGATTTTCAATTGTAAATTTAATGTTCTGACTGTGTTTTTTGTTATTTTATGTTTTAGCCCTTGATAACTATCACCAAGGTGTGATGGAAATATATTGGGCAGCAACAAAATTACAAGAAAAATGTGTTTTAATTACCAACTAAGCAGTAAAAACGTAACTAAATTATTAAAAAAAAAGTCGTCAACGACAACTTTAAAAACGATTAAATTATGTAGTATTTTCTTGTCATTTGGCAAATAATGCACAGTTGTGTATTGAAGAGTAATCCGCATAACACTTTGCAGATTGTTTGCTCAAAAATGGCTAAATGGCAACCCTGCCAAAATGTTAACAAACTTTATATATATGTAAATATGTGTGAGTAAAACAGCTGATTGCTACGGGCTCAAAAAATCCAAAAAATTCCATACGGGCGTTTGCGTCAGCGAGCGGACCACACGTTCTCGACTAACTGGGCTATTAATTTTAATTTTTTATACATATTTTATTTATATACATAATTGTGCATATACGAAGGTATGTATGTACATATGTACAATCGGCACTGGTACTGCCAGAACAAGGCCAGAACCACTTTTTGGCGGCGAACAATAAAAACAAAACACAAACACCGTTTATTATAGCCAACAAGGTGGCAGTAGCAGTGCAGCTTTATTTCTCAATGTGCTCATACAAAACAAGCACACACACATACATACATACATATTTACACCTTTTATTATTTCGAGTTACATATATGTATAGTATATACCATTAGAACTTAGTCGTTGCAAGTTGCAACTCAGCATAATTATTAATAAAAAAAATATGGGAACAAGTAAAGAATACCGTCCGGTGAGCTAAAAAAAAAAAAAAAAAAGTGGGCGTGGTCCGCCCTTTTGGCCTGATTTCAGTGATATACTTCTTTTTTGGCGCAAACGATTTTTGAGGGAGCTAGAGGGGGATGAAGTTTAAAAACCCCCTTTTTTAAAAAGCCAATATCTTCCAAAATATTCACTCAATTTTTAAAATTAAGGCATCGTTGGAAAGCTTACTTAAATGCCTTTCATATGATACATAAATATTTCCCCAAATTCCACACAAATTTTGTAAAAAAGCAAAAAACTTTAATTTTGGTAATTTTTTTTTGTTTTTTCTTTTTTTTTTTGTTGAAATGACCTTATTAACACTATACAAAGTTATTTACATTAAAAAGAATGTTAAATTACCTTTCATTTGATATATAATTTGTTACGAAAATTTTGTTAAAAACGTGCAAAACAATTCTTGTTATTTATGTATGTATAATATCAAGAAAGCAATTATAGCGCGGACAACAGTACTTTTATACAGAACCCCGAATAGCGTTGGCGGCCTTCGGCCGCGCTTTAAAAAAATAACCCTCAGCCGGCAGAATTCTACTTCCGCAATAGCATATATGGGGAAACTTTCCAATAATGTCACACGCCCCCAAAAAAACGACTTCTACCGGGGGGTAGGGGAGGAAAAGGGTGTTCTGAATCCGTAAAATTTAGGCGCCGGACGTACCTCGTTTTCGAGGAATTTATGGTTAAAGTTTAGTAACTCTCCATATAAATACGATAGATAAAGAAAAAACTTTTGCGGGGAACAGATTTTGCGTTGGGGCCTTCGGCCGCGCTTATAAAAAAATAACCCTCAGCCGCCAGAATTCTCTTTCCGGAGTAATATCTATGGTCCGGTCCACAGTGCTTTTGCGCAGAACATTTTTCTGCGTTGGCGGCCTTCGGCCGCGCTTATAAAAAATAACCCTGGGCTACGCCATCCGTCCGGACGTGTGCCCTAACCGTGGCTACCGCCACGGTGATGTCCTTCTGCGTAGTACACCCTTCGTGTGTCAGAAAAGCCTGCTGTACAACTTTTTTCATGGTTCTCTATACCTAAAACTACTAAAACATCTTTTCATTTCACGATAGCTAATTATATAGAAGTCTTGCTATAGAGAATAGTATATGAAATGAAAGATATTTTTATGCTCTTTTAAATGAATATATGTACATAATTTTTAATATCTATACTTAATAACACAAAAAAAAAAATCACAGTTTTTCCCTAAAAAAAATGCCAAAATTTGAGTTTTTTGTTTTTTAACAAAATTTGTAAAGAATTTACGAAAATTTTGATACGTCATATGAAAGGCCTTTAAATAAGCTTTCCAACGATACCTTAATTTTAAAAATTGAGTGAATATTTTGGAAGATATAGGCTTTTTAATAATAATAATAATAATAATAATAATAATAATAATAATAATAATAACCCACGCCCTCCAATCCCGCCCGACCGCACGAGAGGCGCACCCGCATGACGTACGGATATTTTTTATTTACATAAAATGCCGAGGTGTTGAGTGGCAGGAGTTTGTTAAGCGTCGAGATCTTAAACTGCTCAGCTACAGAGAAATAAAATCATCAGCTGAGTATAGTACATTTGAAGTTAGTCTTGAAAAGTTTTTTATAATTCATCCCCCTCTAACTCCCTAAAAAATCGTTTGCGCCAAAAAAGGAGTACATATATCACTGAACTCAGGACAAAAAGGCGGACCACGCCCACTTTTTGTTTTTTTTTTGTAGCTCACCGGACGGTATCCTTTACTTATGCCAAAATATGTATGGCTGGTTATGAAATACATAAGTACATATCGCGCCCTAAATCATAAAGTGACACAACACAAAATTTTTTGAAATAGACTTCATCATAAACCGATACACAGAATATATCTCTAGCGATTGCCCAAAAACACTTTTCAATCGGTGTCTCTTTTGACTGAAAAATAGCCATTATACGTGGCCTTTTGCTTGTAAAGAAAGTTTTTTTTTTTTCAAAATTAAAAAATTTTGAGTTGTGTCACTTTATGATTTAGAGTGCGATATGTAAATATACGCGGTTATTTGTGATTTGCTTTTCCCCCTTGTTTAGGTTAACATGTTTAAATATTATTTCATATTATTTATTATTTACTCCAAAATTAACCTGATTTGAAGCACTGTACCTTTTTTCTTGTTGGAAATCCTTTGCGGTAATTTTTTTGTGTTCATTGTATTGGCCAAAACGGGAGCTTTCTCTATACATACATACATATATGCAAATGCATATATATATGTGTATGAATTTTCGGCTGCGGCGGGCAAAGATACACATAAACTTTTGATCTTCAATTCATTATTTTTCAGCTTCACACTTTATTATTTTATTTTTTAGCCAAATATATTAGCTTGGAAATTACGTATTTTATTTCTATAAAAACCTACACTACTCAATTAAAATAAAATTACGAATCCAATAATTAACTACTTTGGCATAGAAAAAAATATTTTGCTGATTTACCACCCTGTCAGAAATTTACTTTCTCAATTCAGCCAACACGTTATTTTCACTCACGTCTCATCGACTCAACTTCTCGCGCACAACTGCGACGTCAACAGGGTTGTGTAAATTGTGCATACGAAATTCGTGAAAAATATGTAGTATACATTTTAATAATATGACAACACTGAAAATAAATGTATCGAATATGTTGTCATATTTATCTAATTCAATGCTTTGCTCCGTAATATATGTTAAATATAATCCAAATAACAGTTTAAAAACGTACTGCTTGAATTTGTTTGCAATTAAAAGTTTTTTAAATATGCACAGATCTAACTACCAGAATTAGCAACTCTGTTGCAACTGTTGATGTGGATTCCATGGTTCGTGGATTCTAATTGGATTCATTTGATTTGTTGCCAGATCAAACTTTTGTTAGTGTTGCCACATGTAATCCCTTACTTGCTGCCTTCAGCAGGGCCTCGGAGTAAAGAATTTTTTCGTGCTCCGGTCTTAAAATTTTCTTGCTCACACTTCTCCTTAGCTCCCAACTTTATTTGGTCCGAGTTCCGCTCTCGCACCGATAAACAAAAGACGTTATCAAATTTTGTACATACCAGTGATTTTAACATGATATTTGCAAAATTTCCGCGCAAAAAATATAAAAATTCATATATATATTAAAGATAAATATGTATAATAACAAATATGATTGATAGTTGTTCGGATTGAAAGTGTGAAATTAATACACGAATAGTGGGTTGTTTTTAACCGCAAATATTTAGTAAACCATTTATATTTCTTTGAAAAATTGTATATGTGTTTGTTAATGAGGCCTCCCTGAACGCGCTGTGTAAACTTCGTAGAAAAATTTCAGGTATTATAGAAGTTATAAGAATCGGCCTGGCTAAGGGGAGTATAGCCCTTATCACAATCGACCAGACTGTCTCAAATCAAATAATTTTTCATGATGAAAAGAGGAGCTCAAGGCTTACTTGAGATAAGTGATTTTAGCTCCAAGTCCACCTCCGCTCTTGACAATGGGTGAGTTTCTAAGACAAAGCTGTTCCGCAACTGTTGAGCTCAACAGTTTATCAGCTGTTCGGCTTTACACAACATGTTGAGCTGAAATAGCGAATAAAATTTGTAATGGAAAAAATGGCGAAAAGTTGCCAACTGTTGAGCTGAGCGGAATTCCTCAACAGTGCGTTTCTAATGCTGCCCATTAACCATACAATTTATCGTACGACTTGGTCTCGTTCAGTGCTCGTTGTACAACAAATCGCCACATTAGTGGGCCTGTTGTACAAGTTGGACAGACGGTTGGATGAAGATCAAACGATTTTGATATTTTGTCGCGTTGTACAACAAATTGGAAGGTTAGTGGATATGTTTGGCAAACTTCATTATTGTTTAACAAGGAGAAATATTATTTTGACATTACAATCTACCAATTACAATAACAAAATACATGGGAAATTTCTGAATTCGCCTTCCAAGATCTACCTCGGCAAGTGTCAGCTGTTTACAGATTTACGGCACCACTAACAGCTCACATGGATAGCGAGAAAGTTACAATAAGGTTAACGATAATGAAATACTTATAAGTCACCAATGTCTGAACCTTTATAGCCCCGTGACAATCAACTGCCGGATGTAGTTGCATTTTGCCGCATATAGGTGCATCGCCACAATCATCTTGCAGTAGATAATTAGTCTTAGAGCGCTTTCACATTACTCGGTGCGGTATCGGATCGACATTTTTGGTTTTTACCGAAAGTATACCGAAACCTTACTGACCACATGTATTTCAATTGGCACTTTCACATTAGTGTTGCATACATGAAATCGGAGCGGATTAATTTCGGTATACCGCAACGCGGTAAGACCGGTCAGTAAAATTTGAGGAATTACTGCATACATTTTTGCGGCGTAATAAAAGAAGAAGAACAAAGTCAGTAAAAAACTAGTTTCGGTTATAAATGTAGCAAGTTATAATGTCTTCGTCTTCGCTAGAAGACATTATTGTTATTATTGAGTGATTTGTTGAAGTTAAAAATTTTGTTTTGCAAATTTCGATGTTTGTTTTCCTATTTTCTGCCGATAACGCACCGAAAGTATTCCGACAAGTGTGAAAAACACAGCAACGCGGAATCGTTTCGGTAAGCTGGAAATACCGAGAAAAAAATGTCGATCCGTTGTTGTACCGAGTAATGTGAAAAGGCCCTTAATTATCACTAGCCACTGAGAAGAGAAACGGACCTATTGTGAAATAACTGTCGGCATCATGGTAGAAAAATAGAAGGTAAAATCACATATTGACGTAGGCAGCCATCTTAGCCATTTGACTTTTATTGAATTTATGACATTTCATTGAAATCATGCTACCAGAGTAAACAGCAGCAAATGTTTTCTTGGGCCGAAATCTGAAGTTTGTGAAAATAAATTAATTTATTTTCAAAAAAGCAATTGTGATTTGTGCAAACTAAATAAATAAATAAATTTACTTTCATACGCGTTATTTGTGAAAAAAGATTTGAAAAATGAGCTGCCTCTTCAGGGGATGCGAAAATACCGTGCACTTTGCAAAGGCCCAGCGGTGAAATTTTTTAGGTTTCCAGCAATTCCGTTTATAAGGAATCAATGGCTTCAAGCGTGCCAAATAGAGGAAGTTGATCTTCCAAAGAACCCGTTGATGTGCTCAGTGCATTTCGCTGCTAGCGATATTAGTAGCACAAACAACAAAACGATATTATTGAAATGTGCAGTGCCTAGTTATAATGCGAAAACAAAGTATGGACGCAATAATTAAAATGTGCATAAATCTTAATAAAATATGTATTTTTTAGAGTGCAATTAGTGGAAAGCTTTTTGAACAAAAATCTCGAAGCTGTAGATACGTAAGTGTTTTATAAACAAACATTGAATTGAAAATATCTCGAAGACATCCTGATGAAAAAAAAGATTACAAAAAAATTAAAAAAATTACAACTTAAATAAGTTTAATAAAGAACTTCAAAATATACCTTCTTGTTTCCTTTAACCTGAATTCTGCATTTCTGTTCCACCAAATTTTTGCTTGTATTGTACTCCTTCTCTTCCCTTTCTGTAAGATAGAAGTGAAAAAGAACGAGCAAAATGTAAAGAAAAAATTTGTTCGGACATAACGATGACTCCAGCCTTACTTCTTCGTTAAATGCTCTGTCTGTTGTATTGCGAAAGGCTTTGTATTAAATATTCGAGCCAAATACTTCCCACTTTTCATATCCGTTATAATAATATATGACTTTCTTTGATAATTTCTGAGCTTTCTTCAACTAAAACTAAAATTACCAACATTTTCTTAAAAAATCTCTATTTTTATATTTGTACAATATGGCAGCCTCACTCATAATGTTTACAAAAAAGATACTTCAGAAAAATTCAATAGCCGTCAAAAAGTTTAAAGTGAAATTACCTTCTGAATTTTTATACCATGGTCGGCATGGTTCAATAATAAAGGTTTTCGTATCTCGACATTCGTACATACTTACATACACCTCCATGTAAATTGTTTGTGTATTCTGTGGTGCTTCTGCCAAAATCATAGTTTGCCTTTGTAGAAATCACATTAGGTGAGTTCCCGTGGCAGTGATCCGGATCCGGAAACAAATTTTGCAAGCAAATTCAACCACAATTTTGTGATCCTGGTATTTATCTGGATCAAAAAAATCTGTTACAATATATACGGATCCGAAATTGATACAGATAAACACCAGGATCACAAAATTCTTGTCGCATTTGCATGCAAACCTCTTATCCCGATCTGGATCGCTGCCACGGGAACTCGCCTATTGTATCATGCTCAAAATTTAGGGCCTTTTCACATTTCTCGGTACGACATCGGATCGACATTTTTTGCTCGGTATTTTCAGCTTACCGAAACGATTCCGCGTTGCTGTGTTTTTCACACTTGTGAGAATACTTTCGGTGCGTAATCGGCAGAAAATAGGAAATCAAACATCGAAATTTGCAAAACAAAATTTTTAACTGCAACAAATCACTCAATAATAACAATAATGTCTTCTAGCGAAGACGAAGACATTATAACTTGCTACATTTATTACCGAAACGAGTTTTTTACTGACTTTGTTCTTCTTCTTTTATCACGCCGCATGTATGCAGTAATTCCTCAAATTTTACTGACCGGTCTTACCGCGTTGCGGTATACCGAAATTAATCCGCTCCGATTTCATGTATGCAACACTAATGTGAAAGTGCCAATTGAAATACATGTGGTCAGTAAGGTTTCGGTATACTTTCGGTAAAAACCAAAAATGTCGATCCGATACCGCACCGAGTAATGTGAAAGCGCTCTTACATAAGTTTGACACATGCACCACAAGATAAATAAAAATAGTAGAAAAAAGTTAATAATCAGCTGTTTAGCAAGTTAACCTGTAAAAATTACCCATTATTTCACTTTGCAACACTGTTTGTGTTTATATATAACAGCACGCGGGGCTTTGACTTTTCCCAATTGGAATTCGTCAAATTTACTTTTTCCTTCATCTTCAATTACGTCGGTTGTGATTTTGGGGCTTTCTTTTGTGGTTAATTAAACATTTTTATCGCCTTTAAATAATTGCTATTTATTTTTGTGTCCTTCGAATCAAAGCAGTAATAACAGGTTATTAAAATGAAGCCACAATACAAAGTTGGTAAGTAGATTAGGCTGGGAATTGTGTGCATGTACATACATACATATGTTTCTGGAAAAGGTTATGTTGCGCCGTTAAAAAACAACTGGAACTAACTAATGATTTCACAATATTTTCGTTTATATCTATATATTTTTTTAATATTAATGTCAGAAGAGTTTAATCATAATCACTACCCTTTCCAGCCGACATCAATCTTGCTGAATGGGGACGTAAAGCAATCATTATTGCTGAAAATGAAATGCCCGGCCTTATGGCCATTCGCAAGAAATATGGTCCAGAAAAGGTGCTGAAGGGTGCACGAATTGCTGGTTGTCTACATATGACGGTACAGACAGCGGTCCTAATAGAAACACTGAAAGAGTTGGGAGCAGAAGTAAGTATACGTATTTGAATACATAGATAAGATGGTGTGAAAGTGGAGGTTTTTAAAAATTTGTTTGGTCGGGGCCAACATAAAATTTGCTTATCATCATTGTTTGTGAAATGCATGTACGTGTCCAAAATTGCCTACATATGTATCACGTAAAGTATATTAATAGATAAGCATACATTTTTCAATATTCCTAAGCAAGCAACTGTTCAGGCTATGGTATTTTGTTTTGGGGGCCAATAGTTCAGCTTAGATGCTGCTATGATAAGAACAATGCTTACTTCCGTTGCTGTGAAATAGCGTACTTGTTTATTTTTTACTAATAATATTTGCATAGTTTTTTTCAATTAAATATGCCTATTGTTATTTTGTACAGGTTCAATGGTCAAGCTGTAATATATTCAGTACACAGGATCATGCAGCAGCTGCTATTGCTAAAACTGGTGTTCCAGTCTATGCCTGGAAAGGTGAAACCGACGAAGAATACATGTGGTAAGTTATTTTTGTATGCTCTTTTATTAACATAAAATCCTATATACATACATAGGTATTAGCCTTTCTATTGCTGCTCGTAAATTTGTATTGTTTTGGTTTTACTCTTCTTTTTTACTTTCAGGTGCATTGAACAAACTTTGGTGTTCCCAGATGGACAGCCCTTAAACTTAATTCTTGATGATGGTGGTGATTTGACCAACTTGGTACACGAAAAATACCCGCAATATCTAAAGGGCATTAAAGGTGTGAGCGAAGAAACCACAACCGGTGTACATAATTTATATAAAATGATGAAGGAAGATCGTCTAGGCGTGCCAGCCATTAATGTCAACGATTCTGTAACAAAGGTATGCACAAACAAAAAGTCGAATAAGTTTTGTGAAACGATTTATTATGCACAAATTTCTTCATCTACAGAGCAAATTCGACAATCTATATGGTTGCCGTGAATCGCTGATTGATGGCATCAAACGCGCCACAGATGTCATGATTGCTGGCAAGGTATGCTGTGTCGCCGGCTATGGTGATGTGGGAAAAGGTTGCGCGCAGGCGCTACGCGGTTTTGGCGGCCGTGTCATCATCACTGAAATCGATCCAATTATAGCACTGCAGGCAGCTATGGAAGGCTATGAAGTCACTACCATGGAGGAGGCATGTAAGGAAGCCACCATTTTTGTCACCACCACCGGCTGTAAGGATATCATTACGGGTGCCCACTTCGAACATATGCCCGATGATGCAATCGTTTGTAATATTGGTCATTTCGATTGTGAAATCGATGTGGCTTGGTTGGATGCTAATGCAAAGGAGAAGGTGAATGTTAAGCCACAGGTCGATCGTTATACACTGGCAAATGGTCGTCATATCATTCTATTAGCCGAAGGCCGTTTGGTGAATTTGGGTTGTGCACATGGTCATCCCAGTTTTGTTATGTCCAATTCTTTCAGTAATCAGGTACTGGCACAAATTGAATTGTGGACTAAGGCCGATAAATATAGCGTGGATGTTCATATGTTACCGAAAATACTTGATGAAGAGGTTGCTAGTCTGCATTTGGAGAAATTGGGTGTGAAGTTGACAAAATTGACTGACGAGCAGTCAAAATATTTGGGTATACCAAAGGGTGGACCTTTCAAACCGGATCATTATAGATACTAAATGTAAGAAGTTCATTTGCTTTATCATTATTGAATCGAGTTTATATTGCAATGTTTTACTTTTATTATGATTATTATGTCTTTGGGTTTGTAACAATCGAGGTACGTCCTACATATAATGACAAATAAAAAATTTTCTTAATTCTCAACTTGAGAAGCATTTGAGAACTAATATTATTCTCGAAACTCATCTCAAAACTTTGATAGCGTTCTGAACATAAAATGCTAAAAATGTGAGATTTCTGCATCATATTTTGGAGAAAATGTTGAGAGATGTGTGGGTCCTTTCTAAGCTAGCTAAACGAAAGGACAATTCTAATAGTCTTGTATCATCATTTTCATTCCGTTTAGTAACTTTCCTTAAAACTTATAACTGGGCATACCTATCTCCTTTTATGTAGGCCATCGAAATGTGATCACAGGGAATTCTATCCAGAGAAAATTTAAAGTTTTTTTAGGTGCATGGTGATGTCGTCAGAAGACTTTGCTGTCTCGCTTTCGCTTATTTATAAATGCAAAAATGTAAATAAAATTTGTGGAAATCATTAAAATTTACAGCTTAACTAGAAACATATTATCTGGATTTTATTTTTAAGTAGATAATATATACATACATGGTCTATATGTATGCAAATGCGCATATAGTATATTGGTATGTACATATGCTCAAAAGATTAAAGTTGCAATTAAATGAGAAGCTTGCATCCTAACACTCAAAGCAATAAAAAATACTCGAGATATTGCCCATTACTAGGGCAAGCCAGAATATACATTTAAAATTAAGTTTTAAGCGCTAATATCCCTGCAGGCAAAACAACTAGTTGCATACTACAATTCTACCAGTTTGAAAATGTCGGCATCTAGTTGCTTTTGGCTAATTGGTAATAACTATTCTGACCCTTTCGTTAAATAATAGCGTAAATTTAATTCAAAATCGCCAATAAAGCTTAGTTTGTGATAGAATTGCACAAACTGCTATATTCAGTTAATAAATAAATTGGTATATTACTAGTAGAATACCAACTAGTATGATTTTGTCTTTTTTAAAAGCGGTTGATCAACTAGTAGATAGCTAACAAGTATAACTTTGTCCATTTCATACCAGTTGATCAACTAGTAGAAAACCAACTAGATGAATTTTCTCCTTTACATACCAGTTGATCACCTAGTTTATTTTCATACTAGTTTAATTTTGCCTGCAGGGATGTTAATGTTTTATAAAATTTCAAAATATGCATTTAAATATGCTACAAAAATCATAAAAATAGATCTTTTCCTAAAATAGACTGCAACATGTTGAAAACAAAATCTCTAATGTTTTGTACTCATATTTGTAAAGTTCGAGATTTTCTTCTGCTCCCCGCGCAATTTTCTTATAGCTTGAGGGCACAAAATAACGTATCAAAAAAAAAAAAAAAACCGACCCCTGGTCCGCCGGAAAAATTATAAAATTTGGCCCCAAACAACTATTTACCTTTATTTGTTTCTAATTGAGTTGAAGTTTTTGAACTGAGCCACCTAAAATTTTTTCGACGGCCATGTATTTTAATGAAAGTGGGTAGTATGGCTCACAACGCTTAAACAAACAATTTTTCGAAATTCGCACTATTTTCAAAGTTATAGCTATCAACATTTTTTCGAAATTCTTAATTTTTGCCGATTTTCTCACGATTGGTCAAACCGATTTTGCTAAATTTTGATATACATATAAAAGATGATATCTTCTAGCAAACTGCATTTCTTATTTTTGCAAATATTTGTTTTTTTTTTCATTAGTAACTATTAGCAAAAAAAAAATATTGGGGCACTTTAAAGGCGCGGGAGTTACTTACATTTTTACAGACTTGTTATTTTTGTATGATATATTTTTTTTTACTTACTGAGTACTACGAATAGTGAATTAAAGCGTTCATAACTTCCGCTCCCTTGAAGTGCCCCAAAATTTTTTTTTTTTGCTAATAGTTACTAATGGAATGCCCAACAAAATCATACAAAAGCGCCATCCGACCGTGGTCCAGAACATAAAAATTGCGAATAATGTTTGCAAAAAAAATTATTTGCAAAAATAAGAAATGTAGTTTCGTAGAAGATACCATCGTTTAAATATATGTCAAAAGTTAGCAAACTCGGTTTGACCAATCGTGAGAAAATCGGCAAAAACTGAGGAACTTCGAAGAGTGTTGATAGCTATATGTAATTTGAAAATAATTCGAATTTCGAAAAACTGTGCCAAACGAATTTTTTTTTGTTGTTTTGAACTATACAAAAAAGTTTCAGAAAGATACTACAACTTCGAAAAAAGTGGCTTACTTCAAAAAATTCAACTCAATTCCGAAAATAACCATTCTGCGCGAAAAAGTAACATAAACACTTCATTCAGAATAAATACCCAAATATTTTTTTTTCTTTTACGAATTCGACGTACATATCTGCATCAGTTAATGTACTTTTGTGCAACCAAGTCGATGTTTCATAATAGACATTTTTTGAAGAATGAAAAGTAATATTATGCAGTTTTTAAATTTAATAAATATAAACACTTTTAATAATTTTAATAGTATTTGATTACTTTTTTTAAGTTTTCATACAGTTTTCTTCTAAATAATGCCCAAAAGTATGCTTCAAATTCTTTTAAATTTTTTTTATGTGTGGAGACAACATTCCAACATATGCCAAAATATGTACATATCCCTGCAAAAAAATGTGCGATTAATACCGAAAGATATTTGTCCCGGATTGATCTCTTTCGAGAACAATCGGTCCACAATTAGTCCCCGATTGTTCCCGTACGGGTATAAATGTAGACTAATTGTAGACCAATTATTCCCGAACGGATATAAATGTAGACTAATTGTAGACGAATTGTTCCCTAACGGGTATAAATGTAGATTAATCGCTTTCATTCCGAACGGGTACAAATCTACATAGATTCCTTAAATGTAGAAATTTTACAAAAATATGCAATGTATTTAAAAAATTGTAGAACCGGTAAAACGAATTGAACACCCTTTCTTTTAATAACAATGATGAATAATAATTTTAACAAAATGTTGCCTAAAATATTCTATGAAAAAATCCCTTACATTACGCTCATATAATGCATACTCAAAACTTACAATTTTTTTTATTTATTTATTGAGATTTTTTTTTCAAAAGTAAAACATTATATAAACTTTATTTATACATGCATGAACATTTACAATTTTTTAAAGATCGTTATTAAAAATTGCTTTGGCGAACAACTTGGAAAAATCTACATTTGTACCCGTTCGTCCTGGAAGCGATTGATCTACATTTGTACCCGTTGAGGGCGAAAGCGATTAATCTACATTTGTACCCGTTCGGGATGTAAGCGATTGATCTACATTGGTACCCTTTCGGGATGAAAGCGATTGATCTACATTTGTACCCGTCCGGGTATACAAGTTGAACAATTAGTCTCTTCATAGGACATGCTCGAACAAATGCGATCAATTCACTCCATATAAAGGGATGTAAAATTGTATTAGTCGCATGCTACCTTGCGATTCATCCCGGACACATCTCGGATTAATCGCATTTTTTGCAGGGTATGCTCCCACAAGTTAGGCTTATTCTCTTTGTATTGAGTTAAAACGCCTACATACTTATGTATATTAACCATTTGTAAAAAGGATGGTAATAGAAAAATATGCATTTGCATATTCTGCCTTGCCTTATTCTTTAATTGTACTGAAAAGCTCAACAAGTGCGTATGAGTTGAGGTGAGAGCGTAAACGAGTGAGCGAGAGGATTAGTGAATTTGTGATAAGCCTGCGCCCCGATTTGAATTTGGGATTTGCCAGTGGATTTTTAAAACACACTGTGCTACAAAAAGATTGAATCGTGTACATGGAAACATTTGGAAAGGTATGAAATGATGATAGTAATTAAGAGTGCAGCCAAAGCAACAGAGCCGTGTGAGCCAAAAAGACAGTAGGTCCTCTTTTTTGATTTTCTTTGCGTACAGTTTGCATGCAGCCTTCAAATTTATTTAGTTTTTAACTTCGAAACAGAACCTATCATAGCTATGCAATTTTGGGATCTAATGCTGTGTTAATAACACAGTGCAACAATATTCTACGTAATTGATGAAACCAAAATAAGAGGAAGTTTTATCCCTCTCATATCAAAGCCTCATACTGGATTTTTGGCCTATAGCTGTTTTCATTTTTATTTGAAGTGACCAAAGCTTGATAAAATGAAAGAACGGCTCGAAATTTATGTTAAATTACTGTTTTTTCGGTTTATTTTTACATAAAACGGCGCTGAAAAACAATGTTGCTAAGACATCATAATGTTGCTGGCAACATGTTGCGCGATGTCTTTACTGCTCGATTTTGGATGGCATTTTTAGTGAATTTTTGGCTTCGATTGACAAACAAATCACAGAAAAACATATTACATTATTGATATTTCTGTCACCTCAAAGGCAAAGGCATAAGCACAAGCAAGTAAAAATGAAAGTAGGCACTTACTTAGATTTGGTGTAGAGGACATGAAGGTAAACATAAAACCACTACACACCACTACATCTGTTCATACGTAAGGCAAAACACCAAACCCCTTTTTTGGCATTACAAAAAACACTCGAAGGCATTGGACACCACAGCCGACGAACGGCCCAATCTATACGATTCTCCGAAACATTTCCATGTTATGCCAGGCCGAGTGGATATCGAACTGAGGCCGTCTGACGTATGATGGTCTATAGTGTAACGAAGAAGAAACCCAACAGTTTCAACTAAACAATGATTGGCATTTATCATTTAAAGTTTGTGCTCAAATACCAGCTGAACAATGTGCGCGAACCAAAAATAAATTACATGATTCGTCCTCTGTTGAAATCAGCAATGAATGCAACGGTCGGAGTCTCTAGCCAAACTGCAGATCCACCCAATTCTTCGGAAAAACGTGAATTGTAGGAGGGAATCGTCCTTGAACTCATTACAGTTATATACATACATATGTATGTATTTCAAAAATAAATAAATCAAATTTATCTACCAAACAAACCCAACACACCAGAATCTAAGCGAAATGTAATAGGACTTGAGAAAATGCTTATAACAATTGTCCATTGCAATAACACTTTTTATAGACTTAATTGTAAGCTGATTCACAAGCATGCTTATAAAGTACTTGTTATAAATAATATTTTTTCAAGTATGTTTAAAAAAAGCTAACACTACTAATAATTAAGAAACACTCACCCTATATAAGCCTTTCTCAATACTCCTTATGTCAAAAAGCTTAAAAATTGCTATAAGCTTAATTTACACTTGAATAAAAGCTTGAAAAACTAATAATTATAATATTTTTTTTAAGTTTGCTGTAAAATTTTTTTAAATTTTGTTTTTACAATGATTCATATAATTCATAGATTTTTTTCGGAAAAGGGAAGCATAAAAGCATCACTAAAGTTCAATATAATGTTGTTGCACTATATGATGCTGTTGGATTGGATTTCAGGTTGATGACATGATTCGAAACAGGAAGATCATATAAAATAAAGCACTGCAGTAAAGTTGAAGAAGAAAAGAAGATGAAAAGAAAATGCAAACAAAAATTAATTTGTTTTTCTACTATTTATACATACATCCAATTGTATTTATAAGCTTATAACGAACTTTCACAATTACGGCTTTGTTCAGAAACTCAGTTTGAAGCGCAACCTGCTTTTGTAGTACAAGCACAGCTTTCATAAACGTAAATTTTTCATCAAGCGTCATCAAAAAAATATGTACAGCCGTTGTTGCGTTTTATGCTGCGTAACCCTACATTTCTAAGCTTATAAAAACGGTGCCGTTTTGATTTTTCTACAACTGTTATGAGAGTTTTTGTTTACTCAAGTATTTCTCAAGCTTAACGCTTATGTTTGTAAGCTTGTTAAAGCAACTCATCTTACACCCCTTTCCACCCCAAGCGGGTAAGGAGGTTTAGAATATAGCCGTAGTAAAGCATAGCTGTCGTAAGAGGCGACAAAATCCACTGGCTTAGAAGGTTGATAATGGCCAAAAAAAAATCGTTCGCACGACAGTCGGGCTAGTGTCAGAAGGGACTAGTACCCAAGCGTATCAGATATATCCAGCGAAGAACTGTTACTTCCCTACACTCCCCAAAACCTTCGGGGAATGTCTTGGTGGTTACAAGAACAATAACACCCCTTTCCCACTGGTTCAGGCACGTCGAAGTGCAAGTGGGTATCTTGGGCCTTAGCAGTGCTAAACAGGACTACTACAACAACAACATAAACTGTTGGAAAATTGAAACTTCGAAAGTATCTTATCACTATTTTCGGTCTCTGAACACGAAAATTTTAAAATCACGAGTGAAAGAGAGTGCTAAGTAAAGAGCCCCATATCTATGACATTGTAGCAACAAGCTCGATTTGAATGCCGCCTAATTTGTTTCTTTTGTTGGTGGGATACCGTCGCGTGGGTTGTGGGGGCAAGTCTGAAAGCTACATACATATTTACCATTCGCTATTCAGTGTTTTTACTTAAAATTCAATTGGGCTTTGACTTTGCGCTGGCCTCGCTGTGTTTCTTCACCTTTTCACGTGTGTGTCAAAGATAACTGTGTCTTGTGTTATTTGGAGTCAAATTTGTTAGCGAATTGTTTAAAAAAGCTTCACTTTTATAATGTTTCTAATTTTTGTTTGTGCTAAAAAATAGAAAACATATGTAATAGTTTAAAAAATATAAACGCGTGAACGTATGCACATATTTGTACATATGTAATTTAAGTTATCCATTTAGCTAATCAATGATCTAAAGATAAAGCAATATATGTATATGTATATATGTAGCTGCCCAGCAGCATGAAATTACATACATACATTTCTATAATTATGTATGCAAGTGAATGCTTATGAGTACAACGTACAGTGAATAATAAATTTCTCCGTGTTAAAATATAATAAAAAAAGCGTTTTTTAGCAATTTTAAAAGTATTTGTATGCACATATCGCACCCTAAATCATAAAGTGACACAACTCAAAATTCCAAAATTTTCAGTAGAGCCAAAAAACTTTTTCCATTTTATGGGCAATGATATGGGAAGACGCCACGTATAATAGTAATTTTTGAGTTAAAAAAAAAGCTCTGATGGGAGATTTTTTGGCAGTCGCTAGAGATATATTCTATGTAGCGATTTATGAAAGAAACACGAATTCGAAAAATTTTCAGTTGTGTCTCTTTATGATTTAGGGTGGCGATATGTACATATGTATGAGTTGTCCACTCTCAAAACTGGCTATGTGAAATTTTTTCGATATTGAGTTTAAATTAATTTAAAAAATATGCATGCAATTGGTACATATTAGACATATACGCCGACAGTGATTCCGGCGGCGGCGGCGCCATTCCAAAAAAATTTCGGCGGCGGCGGCGACGCCGGCGTGCTTTTTCGCGCCGGCGCGCCTACCCCAAATCTACAAATCACAATCAAAATCTTAATTTTATTTAGTTACCTTAATAGCGCTGGCTGAATGGAATAAATAAACTAATTTCCACCATAAATTCTTGAAACTTTTTTATTAACAGCAAAAAAAACAATTGTTACATAAACTAAAATATAAAATAAAGAAAATAAATATTAAAGAATATACACAAATCCATATGTAAGGGTAAATTTAAATTCATTTGCTTATTTTGTATGATAATGAACACGCATACATATATTTACATACATATTTATATATATGTATATAAGGCACTTTAAAATAAATATATGTATATACAGTGTTGGAAAAAATAATAGGGACAAAATTTTGCAATTCTCCATTTATTTCATTTTAAGACCAAATAATAATTACCATATATTGATGCTTGCACGGAGAGGACATGCTTCAATGTGTCTGGGGTAGTTTTTGTATAATAATTTAATTTTTATGAATAAAAATAATGAAATGTAAAATTTAAGTTGGAAATAATAATAGGGACAAACTTTAAATTCGATTGTTTTTTCAAATAAACTACAATATTACTGCTGCAGCTAAACTAAAGTTTAGTTGAAGCTCCTTTATTTTTTATAACTTCCTTACTTCTTCTTGGCATAGGGTTGACCAAATCAGCGCAATTTGCAACTGGTATTAAGTACCAAGCTTCTTTAATTTTTTTTCCATAACTCTTGCTTATTTTTCCATTTTTGATCCCCCATCGTCTTCTTTAATAATCCCTATAGGGCTGAGGTTCGACGACTGTGAGGGCTACTCAAAACAGCAACTTTCTTTCGGCGGCGGCCGATTATGAAGGTAATCGGCGCGGCGGCGGCGGCGGCGTCAATCGGCGGCGTATATGTCTAGTGCATATCGTACGTTTTATTCAAAAGGGATTTAACTAAAAAAAATTTTTTTTTGGGCAAATGAAAACCAGGCCATGTTTTGTTTTTGTACCTCTCTAATGATTAAATATGATTATTTTCACCTTTTTAATCATTAAAAGTTAATTAAATTAAAAAAAATATATAAATTAATCAATTAATTAATTTTACTTGCATGATTATTTGGATTACTTTCAAATATTTTTAATTGCTAGATTATTTTAAATTGTGCGATTATTTCTTTAATTATGATTATTTTCAATTAATGTGTTTGGTCAATAAATGAGTATAGGTAACTGAAGCATGCAATTGAAAATTATCATGCGATTAAAAAAAGTATGTGCTTATTTGATTACTTTCGATTATTTTTAATGGCTATTAATCATGATTAATTTTTAAAGTTTTTAATTTAATTGATTTTTTAATTGTCGGATTAAGGCAACTAAAATAATTGAAATTAAAAAAAAACAAAAAAATTAATCATTATAATTTGAAAGAGTTTACTTCTGCGGCTAACTACAAGATCTCTTCTATTTCCGCCATTTTCATCTTTTTTAGTAATATAAAAGACTATACTCAAAGGCATGGCCCAGTTATTGAAATATATAGCAAAATCCCAGAAATTGAAAATTTCGAGTTAAATCCCTATTGAATAAAACCTGTATGTTTACGTTAGCTCTTTTTCGTATAGCTATGTACATACATTATACATATATACAAACTCGTTTAACCGGCATGAATGACTTTTCAGTGCGTTATCTTTAAAGGAGTACCTACGTGCATACATACATACACACATATATATGTCATTGGAATAATTTTGTAATTTTTCTAAGCACTTGTGTTAAAAATAAAAAGAAAAACAGAAAAATTTGTTTAAGTTCTATCTAAAAAAAAAGAGCATAAAATTATGTATTCAACAAGTGGAAGTGGTGATTTCGCAAGATTCGTCTGTGGTTTATCTGTTACGGCAATATCAATAATTATAATAGCAACAACAGCGACAGCACTAGCACAGCCACAGGCTGCACCGCAAACAATGACGTTGTGGAGAAATGCACGGGTGGAGCAGGCAGCTGCTGTCAACTGGCATGCGAGATTTATTCCCCAGCAATTGGAAATGCACATGGACACTAGTGCTCAAGTGTTACTGGAACTTTCAGGTGATTTTCATTTTATTGCTGTTGATAGTAGCTACTGTAATTGTTCTCCCACCCACTCTCATTTAAATACATAAATTAGTTAACGCAGAATTGCGAGTTTGCAATAGGGGCGGGTTGAGGTATAGAATGGCTTTTCATATATCGACGCTTCCAAACAATACTGTACCAAGTCGACTTAGTACATTTTCCCATTTATGGTGTTTTCAAGTAGTAGGTATGTGTCTTAATTTAGATGCTGTCTAATTTTGGTATCAGTCGGACAATCCAATCAAAAGTTATAAGCAAAAGTGTACATATAATACAACTCAAGATTTTTACAGAATAAAAATTTTGAGAGCTTGCCATGAAAAACCACGTTGCAATTTTTTTATTTTTTCTTACGGTTTTATATAAAGCGTACCCTAACTTTGATATTGTCTAGTTTTGGTGTTGATCGTTCAATCCAAACAGAAGTTATAAGTGAAAATATACTTAGCATACAACTGCAGTTCCATATCGAATTTAAACTTTGAGAGCTTCTCCTGCAAAACACAGTTTTCAGACTTACTACAGTTTTGTTTGGAAGCGTCGATATGTATGTATGTACATGATAATAACACGTTGCCGCGAATATACATATATAACTCTAAAGAGATATCGGCCGAGTTACCTTACTTATTTGAGATTAGATATCACAAATGATTATGATTAACACTTTTGAGTGTTTATAAAGTTTGGTCTTACCCAGCAGTATTTGAGGTAAGGAGGTGAATATTCAGTAGTATATTCAGTATGAAAAATAACCTGAAACTGAGTTCAAAATTCATTGCTGAAAAAATAACTGAACACGCAGTGAAGCCATCAGGTGTATTGAAATATATGCTATGGAAGTTCTCCCTGCGTATTCAGGCCGTTTTTCATACAGAAACTCTCCCTTCTCGTTCTGCAGTTTTTAGGTAGTTGATTTTGGACGCCACCTTTATATAAAAACGAAAGGGAAAGTTCAGATTTTAGAACTACATCTCTACTGAATATTCAGTAGGAAATATGTGCTGTTTTCCAGCTGATAAATACTGCTGGGTATTCCAGTATTCATACATTGATATTTTAAACAAATATGTATAACAATTATTAAAATTAATTTTATTATCATGCGACAGTCATCAAATCATGCGAATTGCAAAAATATTGCTAACTATTGTAGTTGAAATTGATAATTGTTTGTTTGCCCAATCTGGTACTATCGACAAGCTAAGTATTTTTAAGTGCTCAAATTGTTCAAACATCAACGGAAACATTATCCATATTGCGGCTATGAATAAAGCTAGTCCAGTCCTGAAAGTATTCCGATAACCGAAGGCAAAAGCAGAAAGGGCTTATTGCCAGGATCGAACACCCGGAAAAAAAATAGTGTGAAATCAACCAAAAATCAACAAATTTTGTGGTTAATTTTTTTCAAGACGATGCTTAATGTATGCCATCATGTAATCGTGTAAATTTAACACTACTGTCAAGTGTTAGTTTAACAGGATGACAACTGTAGAATTAACACTAAAAAGTATTGAGTCTTCCTGTTGATTTTACAATTTTAACTAGTTAATGTTACAATAAAAGCTGGTTAAATTAACACGAAATGGTCCTGTTGAATTAACAATAACATCTTTTTGATTTTACATTAAATTTATTGTTAAATTAACTAGAAAGTCTTGTTGATTGTACAATTTATTTTTTTAAATAAAAAAACATATAAAACATAAAATATATAATCATCACTTCAATTAAGCACATTCGTACATCACCCGCACAACTGACCAAATTGAAGGCGTCCTTCTCATACGAACACAAATGTACCGGCGATAGTTTATACTATACATGGGCGATAGTACTATCACTTGCACCGAGTAATGTTTGGCCGCTAATGCAACAACCGCATGCTGCACGCAAACCCCCATTCGCTAAAAAACCTCCTCGTGATATTGCAACCTTTGAAGAGGAAAAATAAAATATTGAACATTAAATACTTTTAGAAACAAAAATGTAATCCTCTTTTAACTCACCTGCAAACTGAAAATATAAATCGAAAACCCACTATCGCGAACTGGCAATGATGCTAAACTCGCATCACTGCCACGGCACAAAATTTTCCTTTTTTTTTTAAATTATAATTTGCGTTTTGCACGAAAATCAGACTTCAAATGATCAAAAAAATTATGTATGTTTCAAAATAGTTTTGACGTTCTTTTTTAACACTTTTTTTTAGATTACATTGACACTATGATCGTGTTGAATAAACCAAAATTACAAATGACGTTTATGTTTGAACATTGTTTCGTGTTATATCAACCAAATTTTATTGTTAATTGTGGTTCTTGTTGTTTTCACATTTGTTTTCATGTTGTATTAACACTAAAATTGGGACGTCATTTTTTTTTGTTGCTGTTCTATGTGCAAAGATCGATCGTGTTAATTTTACATGAATCGTGTTGATGATTTTTTTTCTGAGTGAACAGATAATAGATTAATCTCCCTAGATTTTTCTAATTGGCGCTAGTTTTCGATAAACAAAAGTGGCTTTTCTGGTCAGAGAATAAACTCGTCTTAGTAATATTTGTACTATGCTGTCACAATCATACTACATACATACATACATAGGGGTATCCACGCTTAGCATTATAGAGCAATAATATTATTCCACTTCTGAATTTATGTGCGTCTTCTCCACAGAATTGCCACGGGACGCCACATTTGAAGTGTTGAGTGAAAGTCCACATCTGGCCAGTGTGGAATATCGTATACCACCTGAACTCATAAACCCCACAACGCATAAATGGCGTGGGTATATTACAATAAATGCACACTTTCTCGGTTGCACCAAGGCGTACGTGCAACGCGTCAATACGACGGAGCGAGACATCAATGGTACTCTCCAGCTAACAATCATACGTCGCATGCGCACCATCGATTATGCATTTGCGGGCTCTGTTGCGCTTCTGGTATCGCTGCTCTATATAAATTTTGGCGCTGCTTTGGATTTAACGGTGCTACGTGGCATATTGGCGCGACCAATAGCACCGATCATCGGTTTCATAACACAATTCATTTTTATGCCACTGCTTGGCTATGGTTTGGGCTTGCTCATCTTTCCCGATTCCCCGGAATTCCAGCTGGGTCTCTTCTTTACCGGTGTTTCGCCAAGTGGCGGTGCTTCGAATATTTGGACTGTCATTTTGGGTGGCAACATTAATTTGTCTGTGTTGCTCACAACCATGAGCAATTTTGCCGCATTCGGCATGATGCCTTTGTGGATATTTACGTTGGGTCGTTTGATTTTCGATCGTGCCAATATAACGGTACCTTATCAAAATATAGCAACATTCGCCATTTCGCTGGTTGTGCCGCTAGCCATCGGCTTGGCCATACAACGTTGGTCGCCACGCGTTACGCGCGTCTTGGTGCGTTTACTCAAACCCCTATCAACATGTCTCATTTTGTTTATTGTTATATTTGCGATTGTCACCAATTTGTATCTGTTTGAGCTGTTCACTTGGCAGGTGGGTGTGTGGCAGATTAAAGCGCAATTTTTGTTTGATTGTGTACATGTATTTTTCTTTATATTCAGATAATTGTCGCTGGTTTGGCTTTACCATGGTTGGGCTATTTGTTGGGTTGGTGTGCAGCAAAAGCGTCGGGTCGCAGCGCCGTCGATTCGCTTACGATCGCCATCGAGACGGGCATAGAAAATACGGGCATATCAATATTTCTATTACGTTTCAGTTTACCACAACCAGAAGCTGATCTCACCACAGTCATACCTGTATCTGTGGCCATATTAACACCATTCCCTCTGCTTGGTTTGTATATATATAAGCGTTGTGCTGAGCGTGGTATAGTTGATGGACAATTGGAGGGTTTACATAATTCGTAAATTTACAAATTTGTTAATCGAATTCGGTTAATCTATCCGTAGTAATATGTATATAAGTAACTGTTGTATTTATCAGCAAAATGCATCACAAACACGTATGGCTTTGTTCAGAAACTCAGTTTGAAGCGCAACCTGCTTTTGTAGTACAAGCAGATCGTTCTTAAACATAAATTTTACATCAAGCGTCGCTCATCACAGTTATCAAAAAAATATATATTCCCAATAAACATCAGGCCAAAAAATCTCAAACGTTTGAGAAAACCTTAATTCTCAATTTGCTAATAAAGGCTTTCCCCAAAAGTTCATCAACGTTTGAGAAAAATGTGCCTTTTTGTTTGAGAACGCTATCAAGGAAAATTTGAGGTGCATTTGATAGCAAACGTTTGAGGTTTGAGAATAAGGTTAGTTCTCAAATGCATCTCAAATTGAGAATTAAGAAATTATGGGGTTGCCGCTGTTGCGTTTTATGCTGCGTTTCTGAACATACCCTATATTCGTATGTTCATTAGACCGTATCGCAAAAAATAAAGTTGTCCGTACGCCCCCATATGATGTATTTTTGGAAAACATTTCCCGATTTTTTTATTTTCTTTTGGACGCCACTACACCTTTTCCAGTTTAAGTTCAGAAAGTTACAATTGAAGTTTAGAAAATTACAATTGAAGTTCAGAATTTCCAATTGAAGTTCAGAAAGTTACAATTGAATTTCAGAAAATTACAATTGAAGTTCAGAATTTCCAATTGAAGTTCAGTAAGTTACAATTGAATTTCAGAAAATTACAATTGAAGTTCAGAATTTCCAAATGAACTTCAATTATAATTTTCTGAACTTCAATTGGAAATTCTGAACTTCAATTGTAATTTTCTGAACTTCAATTGTAACTTTCTGAACTTAAACTGGAAAAGGTGTAGATGTCGGCCAAATACATTTTTTCATATAATCGTTATTTATGTTTTATAGTCCGATCTCTAAGTTTAATACCCCAATGCCTTTAGCTTGAAAGGGCGGTTCACAATATATAATCTTATTAACCCTATGTGCGCATCAAGGATGGGCATTTTTCAACTACCACTCATTTTCAACTACCACTCAAATTGAGTTGAGAATTCGAATTTTGTGGTAGTTAAAATCAGATATTTAACTACCACTCAGGTTTGAGTGGTAGTTGCAGGCTGAGTGCACTCAAAATTAGTTGAATCATGCCCAACCCTGGTGCGCATTGGGGCCACTGCCATCCATTACTTATGTATGTAGTTTATACTACCCTACTGTACCGTTTTTATTCCTGTATGCTAAACGTATTTAAAAATCATTAATCCCTTGCAGAATAAATATATATAAAAAAGGAAATATAAATATAAAACACGTTAAAAATTCCGGGGAATACATTTTCGCTTCCTGAGGTCTTTTAGGTTCAAAGGTTTTTTCGGAGGAGACCGCCATTGAAATTGTATGGCGAATAATTTTATAGAAGATTTTAACCATCTAGCGACCTTAAAAATACTATTTTTCCTGAATTCCTAAAAAAAAGGTCAAAATAATGCAAGAGAGTTAAAATGCTCTAGAAGATTATTCGCCATAAATGTCAGTAGGGGTCTCCTCAGAAAAAATCTTTATAAAATTAATTGAATTTAACATTCAACACTGAAATATAACAATGCACATTGGTCCCAAATCCAAAATTTTTGGCATAAACCCAATTTTTAAACTTTTAAGTGTTCAAAAAAGGCATACATTTTCCAATAGTACATATACTATTGCACATAAAAATCAGTTTAATTCAGTACATCTGGCTACCATTAGTTTCTGACAAGCCATCAAAGTCAGCTCTTTCGCCACAATAATATTAAGGTTTTTTTCGTATTTTTTTTGCTGTGAACTTTTTAATATTGGAAAATTAAGATTGATTGAAAACAAGTGCACATTTTTATGGATGACGTAGGAAAAAGTAAGTAGAATTTACTCTTACCAAGTTTTTCCATGTTTCTAAGTGTATTAGGGTAGCGTTGAAGTGCTTTGCGAAAGGTTTATTATGTTAAAAAAAAAATTATTAATTTTTGTGTTTCGTAGACAAAAAGTTATATAACTACATAATTCTTCACAAAAGTAAATACGCTATATTATTAAGTAAAGTGTATTTAATAAAGCCATGCAAAAATATTATTGCCGTTTATTGCCGTTTTTAAAAAATTCGATATTTTTCCAGTGAACTTCTATCTCAGAAATTCCGCGCTAATATAGAATGATGTCGCTGTCTTAACCACAAAAAGTGAGTTGCGGACGTTACTTATTATACTACTTCGTAATCTGCTATGAAACACGCAAGTTTTAACGGGTCTTGCGTTAAGAAAACCCTCAAAAAAGTATTTCGACACGCCCTATTAGTGGCTAATTTTTTCGAAATTTAAATTCGCTTATTTATTTGAAATTTACCTTAACATAAATAAATATATAGAACTCTGTATTCAATTACGCTAATTTTTGACACCTTTTGCGATATAGTATCTCAAAAGCAAATTTTTCTCATACCTGGAAGGGCCACCCTACTGGCAGTCACGGTGGGCGTGGTCTGATTGATCAGATATTTGATATTTTTCTTCCATATGCCATTGCTATAGGATTTGTCAACTTTCAACTGCGTAGCTGTATTAGTTGAATTTATGCAAAAAAAAAATGGAATTGGGACCAATGTGCAATGGTTGTTGTGTTGAATTGAAATAAATAAATAAAATAAAATAAATAAATCTAAATGTCCACAGGAAGCGAAAAACATATACATACATACATATTCCTCGGAATGCTGACCGTGTTTTATTTCGGGTTCCACTGAAGCTATCGAAAAGCTTATTTTGCAAAGATTAATGGCTTTTGACTACATTTCACATACAGGCACGTTAGGGTGGTATAAACTATATACTGGGTGGTAGTGATCCTATGGCGCACATGGGGTTAATAAGATTACATGATATAAACTAGTGCTGGAAAACCATCGATAGTGGTCCCATCGATTGGCCATCGATAGTTTTAAGGCAACCATCGATAGTATCGATGGTTTAATATATGTACGTGGGAGGCCCGTTAGAGGGAAAGGTGGTACTCAAATATTTAATGCACATATACAGACATATGTATGCATGTCTGTACTTACGTTCTCATATTTAAAAGAAAAATATAAATTTTTATTAGAAACATATTATAAAATTAATAAAAAACCAAGGTTTACGTAAAAAGTTCAATACAAAAAATAAATTAATAACTAATCAAAGTAAGAATACTACATACACACATTTGTACGTATACAGTTGTCCACAAAATAATAGGAGAGGCGAAATCAAAACCTAAATTGCTCAATTCTCAGTGAAAAAAACCGCTTTATTTGCAGGTTTTTTTTTTCATAAAATTATTCACTAATCTTTTATTTATATATTCACAGCCCACATATTCCAAACAAGTACCTTAAAAATTATAAATCTCAGTTTTTTTGATTAATTTTTTTAACAGACGTTATAGTTATGTACCAAGTAAAATACTATCGATGGTTTAAAAAAACCATCGATAATCGCTATGGCATCGGCCCCATCGATAGTATCGATAGTTCAATCGATGGTTTTCCAGCACTAGTATAAACCGTCCTTTCAAGCCAAAGACACTGATGTATTAAACTTCTAGGGGCGTCAGAATGAATACTTTTCCGTCAATCCAGCAATCCGTTTAACTGACAGCAGAGTGGAATTACATGTATTTGAATGAAGATCGACACAATCAGTACTTCAACTTTGCCGTAACAAATATATGAAATTTAAGTATGTGTCAGTTAAACGCTGCTGGATTGCCGGAAAAGTATTCATTCTGACGGGCCCATTCGAGATCGGACTATGAGAACAAAATTTATTAATATTTGGACGACATCTAGCGGCGCCAAAAAAGAATAATAAAAACATTTGCCGGAAATGATTTCCAAAAAGATATCATATGGGGGGCGTACGGTGGACTTTTTTTTGCTTCCTACAAGGCGAGACGGCCTGTGTGTATCGCATTTATAAATTTTATCTATGTATAAGGGAAGGGCTTCCAAAAAACGTTTTATATTTGTTATTTATGTTACAAATTAAGTCACTTATTGTTAGGTAATTGTAAGAGAAAAGAAAAGAAAAAAGAAATTGTTGCTTATTAGCGCTTTTCGATTGGATCAATGTATTGTTTTATGTATTCTAATTTGTATAACGTTTTTAACACGCTTTTATTATAACTAGTATCGCCGGTGGTCGAAATTCGACCATGCAATTTATTTTTTTTAACTGTGTATTGGTACAAAAATTATTCCTTTTCGCGGAGATAAGTAACACTTTCCAAATTCCAGTTGTACCGCAACACTGATTTGCCCTTTTGATCACGGTCCGACGCGAAATCATGGTCAAAATCAAGGCAGATCTAGGAAGGTAGGCCCGGTGGTGAGCGCTTTTAAATTAAAGCGACTCTTCAACTGTGTTTACGATATTTGTAAACACATTTACGATATCTATTTATCTTAACTAAAAACTTTATTTATTAATTATAAAGAAATTAAATAATTTATAGAAAAAATTATATGCCTATGCACTGCTCCTCACTCATACGAACACATCCATACCAATTTTATGTGGATATGTGTATGTTAAATGTGCTAAACAGCCTGGCAATTGTTTGTATGGGAAAAATGTTAGCCTATTAATATATAGATAGTGGGCACATTTGCAAACGAAGCAAAAACGAAGTAAATCAAAAATGGTACAAAACTAAAAACTTTATTAATTGTAAAGAAATTAAATAATTTATAGAAAAAATTATATGCCTATGCAATGCTCCTGACTCATACGAACACATCCATATCAATTTTATGTGGATATGTGTATGTTAAATGTGCTAAACAGCCTGGCAATTGTTTGTATGGGAAAAATGTTAGCCTATTAATATATAGATATATATAAATATAAATTCAGCTGTATGTACCTACATATGTAAGCATTGCATACTTTTAGGCGATAGCGTGTGTATTCACTCGCTGAATTGAAGTTTTTCAGTGTGCGATGTGCTTATTTACGGCTTAGTTTAAAAAGTGTAGGTAATTTACAAAAACAAAAGGAAATAATATTAAAAATAAAACTACATACTATATTACGAGCTCATTTCGCATGCCTTGTTTCAATAAATACACATCTACGACAAATGTTGTAATAATTACTAATTCTAAACTATTTTCTTTTAAGTTTTTATAGCTACTGTGCTGCCAGTACCACCACTATTTGTGTCATCCTTTGTTTGCAACATAATCTTAATTAAACAGCTTATAGTTAGAGTATCTAAATTAAGTTTCTTAAATTCATACATATATCTTATATAGTTAACGGTGCCGCTTAGATCAACCAAATTCAATAAATTCGGCGTTAAATTATAATAATTCACCACAGCCAAAAGGCGCGCCACTTGCTCCGCTGTATGATTTGCAATCACACTCGGTTCGAAGGTTGTGGCGCTGATGAAGCGACGCAGTGTCGGCGCCATATCGCAGCGAGCACGCTCAACAAACACTTTGAATTTCTCCAATTGTGCGCGCAACAATTCCCGGGTTATTAATAGATGCGGCTGCGCATATTTTTCCATATACAAATCCATCAGCTTAATTTGCCAAATGTCATTGGTGTCCGGTTCGTCTTCTAAGCTTTGTATGATCTGGAATTGGGTGAGGTGAGAAAATCAAATCACTAGTACATAATTTGCAGTGTTTGGGGTTTGTTCTTCACTCACATTAAAAGTGGTTAAATAAATGGGCAACACATGCATTTTATCCTTGATCACTGCATTGTAGAATAGCATTGTCAGTTGTTGTGTTCTAAGTAATTCCTCTTGTGTTGTTGTTTCGGTATCGATATGCAAAAAACGATCGGTGAAACACGTAACAAATGCATCATTCGTAAAACGTTCCAACGCTGTAGCGTCGACATGCCAACACGTATACTGTTCGGTGGTGAGTGTTTGGGCAAAGAGACTCTTCAAGCGATCGGGATCCTCCAGATGCGACAAGCAACCGGAGCGTTTTTTAATATCAATGCAAGCAGAGCTCTCCAATGCTTTGCTGGAAATGTATCACAAATTTCGTAATTACATAAAAGCAATATTAAGTGTGTAGTAATGCTTTTTGCTTCTTCTTCTTAATTGGCGCGTAACCATCTACATAGACGATTCTGGCAGAGTGCAATTTATTATTATTATTTATTTATTTTCTACTTACGTCAATTGCGTCCAATTGCGTCCCTTCTCAAAGCTAATCGGCCAATAATTCGCATCGTCTACGACCACTTTTTGCAAAGTATCCAACGGCGGCAGCATGCACGGTGCCATGGGCAGGCGGCGCAACTCTTTACTGCCCACTTCCAGCACAGATATTTGGCAGAGGCACAGTTTTTTGGTGTCGATGTCGCGCGGCAAAAAGAGTCGTGGTTCGACGGCCAGCACATACAAGTGGCGGAAGGCTTGTAGATGGTATCTGCAGCAAAATGGAAAGGCAGGCAGTGTGAAAGAGTGTACGAGTATAGGTAAGTGGCAAGTAAAATTCAATCTCACCTATTGTCATTGCTGTGATTTGGAAATTTCGGAAAGAAGGCACACACCAACGCCGCCACCGCTTCGGGCGTATTCGCAACGGTATAACGGCCCGCGCCCAAAAACAACAAACCCAACGACATATGTATGGCCATTTGTGAACCAAATGTAACATTCGGATTATAATTGACGCGACAGCGATCACGAAAACTAATGCGCGAACGTAAATAGCGAATGATGCGTAATATTTCCAAATCACCCGAACCGGCAAATACCAAAGATATTGAAATCAAAATGATCATAAGGCAACATTCAACCGTTGTATAGCCGGCAAATTCGAAAACATGTTTGCTTTGAAAGCCGATAAAGGTCTTGAGTGCTTTGTGTAGGGTTTTGAAGGCATCGGCATTCTCGCTGCCCGCGTATTTAAGGCCCATGCAAAAGGAGGCGCCCGCAATAACATTGCACCAAGCTTGACTGCAAAAAGGCGGAAAAAACTTAAACACTTTTCACACAAAATACTAACTAAAAAGTCTCCACTTACGCCTCCGACTCATAATCAATGTTCGTCTCATACTTATCACCCCAATAGTATGGCCGTTCAAGGTCTATTTTGAAATTCGATGGGAACTGCCCGAACAGCCAATCCGCATCCGTTCGAATCTCAGACCAGAGTATTAGACCACGCGCTATGGTACGTAACATCAGCAAATCGGGACGCACCAAATCTAACAGATAATGTGTATTCGGAGGATTCATCCATTCGGCAACAGCGCGATTATTCGTATTGAAGAACATGAGCCCAAGCGCCAGCGTCGCACCGGGTGCAGTGACATCGATATTAACATTATCGCCTTCGCGCACTTGAAACGATGGCAATTTGTATTTCTCCTTTTGTGAACCACTTAACTGACGTTTATTGCCGCCCACCATGTAATAGTGCAAGGTGTCGGGTATTTGTAGATCACGCAAGCCGGCGGGTGATTCGCCCAAACCCAAAGTGACCAGTCCCAAGGCGAGGCCGGCGGTGAGAGCATATGATTCGCGTTCAATGCTATTCTCCATTTCAGGGCCGGGTGGACGACCTGCAGAGCGTAAGGATAGAAAGCGGAAGAAGAAAAATATTTAGTTTGCTTGATTATAAAGCGGGAAAAGGCAAATTTGGCACACAAAAAATGCATACTTTTAGGCGCATAAGAAAATAATTTTTCTTCGCAAGCAAGGATCAGTACGCGGATTCTAGAAATCGTTATCGCTAAATGAGAACGCCAAAAGTCTCGTGAATTTATATTAGACGCGCCTAAAAATATGCAATATCCGGTAAGATGTCTCACATACAAAACTGACTCATCAATGCTGCCAGAACCAAGGATGGGCATTTTTCAACTACCACTCATTTTCAACTACCACTCAAATTGAGTGGTAATTAAATCCTGATTTTAACTACCACTCAAATTGAGTGGTAGTTATTTCTCGAATTTAACTACCACTCAAATTTGGTGCTCGAAACCTATTTAGGCAGTGGAATCATTGAGAAGTTAATCAACACATCAGCTTGTGGTGAAATGTATGTACATACATATGGATGTGAGTATATGTGAGTCGTTAGTTTTGAAATTGGCATAAGTGAACTAGATTTGAACTAGAAATTGAAATAGGGGTGAACTAGAAAGTGAACTAGAACTTTAACTAGAACGAACTAGTAGATGAACTTGAATATCTACAACTACTATTGTAATGCACATGTCCTTCCCTTGTGTATAAGTTGTACGCATACATATAGATATGTATGTATGCAAGTTTTTCCATAAGCTTTTTTGGGGTTTGACTGACCTGTGCACTTTTGCTACCAACACTAAAGTTGAGTGGTAGTTGAAAATCGAGTTAAATCATGAATTTAACTACCACTCAAATTGAGTGGTAGTTGATTTCAAGATTTAACTACCAATCAATTTGAGTGGTAGTTAAATTCAAGATTTAACTACCATTCAATTTGAGTGGTAGTTAAATTCAAGATTTAACTACCAATCAAATTGAGTGGTAGTTGCAGGCTGAGTGCACTCAAAATTAGTTGAATCATGCCCAACCCTGGCCAGAACGCTGTAGCTTGAGACGATATAAATAAATAAAAGGAATACATAGTGTTAGGCGCGTCTGATATAAATTTAGAGATTTTTGGTGATCTGATTTGGCGATAGCGATTTCTACAATCCGGGCACAGCAAATTGTATTGTTTTAGCAAAAGCTTAAATCTCACACTCACCCACTTCTTGCAGCAACACCTCAGCAATGTGCCGTTTCGCCGAACCTTGATACAACAGTCCAATGCCCATCAGCGAAGCCACTTGTATATTCTGTGGTATATCCAATTCCAGTGCGGTCGTTGGCAGCAACGCCTCAATGTGCACACTCAAAAGTTTTGTTGTTGTATTATCCATTGTGCCACGATGTGTAGCCGATATGCCCAGCAGCAAGCCAACACTGGTCATCTCATCACATTTCACCAAATACTCATAGATACTCATAAACGAGAGCGTCTTCAGATGACCATTCAGTCCCAGAGCCATGAGAAAGCCAGCATGTTCGGTGGAGATTTCCTCCTGACCCTTCGGCTTGTTATAAACAATCCAAGTGGAATCGACATCACGTGCTTGCGGTGAAATTTTCAAACCAGCCGCCACACCATTGTGAAATGATGGCCACAAGCTCATATTTGCCGGCAATTCGATTTGTTGCATTTCAATGGTGGCACCCTTAACGGGCTCCTTACCCGACAAGCACAGCTTCGGTATGGGCATCAATTCGGTGGGTGTGGGTATGGAAGTGCGTAGTGTGAACATGCCACGGCCCATTGGCAGAGCCATTGTACGTTTGCACATGGCGAACAGTTGACGCTCTTGCTCCTCAATAAAACGATGATCGGTCATGCCGGGCTTCTGTACAATGTCGATTAGCACCGGCTCGGAGGAGGTTAGTAGCCGACGCACTTCAACGATACGCATATCATCGGGAAAACGGAGATTAAGCAATTTCGTATCGATATTATCCATGCCATCATCGAGTGCCGCATCCATGCGTGCGATGCCATTGGTGGCGGGCGGGCAGCGAGCCGATAGCGAGTCCTCGGCATCAACATGTGATATTTGCTCTTGGCGGCCGACTGAATGCGTTGGCAAGCCACGTTGGAGGAGCGCATGCGCAACCAATTCGGTGCGTAAAATCAATTCGTAAGTGGCAGCCGAACAGCCGATGGGCGGGGAGAGGCGTGCATGCTCCAAACACTCAGCAATGATGAGGTGGATTGCAATGGGCAGACGGGCAATATCTGGGCGTGTAATGCCTGCGAATTGAAAGTGGTTGGCGGTGAAATATGTACATATTTGGAATCTATAAATATTCTAGAGTAGGTACATATTATATATGTCTGTATTTTACAATTCGGTAAAAATAAAATGAGCAAACCATGCTATAAAATGACGAATTTAGGCTCAACTTTTATATAATGAACCAATTTCATTTATTTATAAACTGCTGGGAATTTTTCAGTGAAACTTTCAGGAAATATGCTGTAGATGATAATTCATCTAATTTTAACACTTTCAACTATTATTAAATTATAATATTATAATCTCCAGAAGGAGAATTCTGCCGACTGAAGCTTATTTTTTAGAAGCGCGGCCGGAGGTCGCCAACTCAAAAAGTTGTTCTACACATACATTTCTTTAACAAGGCATATCTCCTGAACTATAAGCGTCCGGCGGGTGGGACCTCGTTTTTGGTGATCTGTGAGACCACCCCTACCCTCCGGAAAAAGTAATTTTTATCGGATCGTGGTTCATTATATACAAATTTGCCCCGGATTTACAATTTTCATACTGTCTAAGTTATGCAATTTAATATAAGTTTTGAGTTTAACATTTCTTCGGCTAAAAATATTTCATCATCTTGCTGCTTATACATTTAAAGTATCGCTACCACGATTTCTCTTTCCCTCTGCCTCTTCCACTTTCTTCTTCTTGCCCCCGTTCTTACCCATATTTATTAGCATTTGAATGACCTGCTCTGCGCGCGGCACAAGCGTTGATATAAACCGCTTCGAACGCTTTGGATAATACGATATAACAGAGTCAGTAAATTCTAATGGTTTTATCCATTTCTTAATATTCCCAGCGCCATGCATAATGAGCGAGATAACCTATAGATGAGCGTAAGCGGAATATTAATTAAACATGTACATTGGATTTATACCGAAATTGCAATTTATTCATACTTGCAGCACATTACGGCTCATCTCATTCAAACCCTCTACAAACATATACTCTTGATTATCACGTCCCTTCAAAATATATTCGAGTTGCTTGTAAATGCTAGGCGCAGGCGGTTGTAGCAACTCCTTATGCTGCATTAGTGCTGCATGTTCCTCGGTAAAATGGCACAATTGCGTTGTGTAGTGTATTAATTCCGGATAATCCATGGTATAGTGGAAAACATATGTGGGAAGTTGCATATCTACGGCGAATTGGTGTAAAAACTGCCAAAAAAAAAAAATTAAGTAAAAGTAATGGCGTGCCATAAATTTACTTAGCTTACACTTCTCACTCACCTTAGCCAAATACGGCAAGCAATCACGCATCGTATCATCTAACTTTAAATCCTCGTAGAGCAAATGGAAGCAATAAAATATTGCCGGTAAGCTGTTGAATAGACAAGCGTTGGCGTCGACGCTGCACCCAGTCGCTGTTGCATTTTCTGTATCCATTTTGTTGCTTCGCTTGGCGCCATTGGCATCATTAGCGGCGCTCGCGCCAAACTTTGTAATGCAATTCTTATTGAGCACAGCTAACATGAATTCCCAATCGTCATCTGTGCCCTCAGTGATTTCATCGTCAGTGATTTTGCGTCGCTTTTTCGGCTCATCCGCTGTGTACGACTGCGATGCTGTAGGATGATTGGATTCGTGTTTAGCTGCTGCAGCAGCACAGCCCATCAAATCGCTCAGAAAATTATGAAAAATATTCCATTCCTGTTCAATGCTGTAATCACGCGAACCCGGTGGATTACGTGCACCATACCAACGCGTAATGAATTGCATGAATTTTTCCCTATTCAAAATACGTCGCAAAGCGCCAATGCAACGTGAGAGGAATTTAGATTCGTTGAATAGTGGCAATTCAATGCGATACATTTTGCCAAAGGGATAAACCAATGTTAGCCGATTACCGGCAGGATCACGGAGACTCAGGCAATTGTTGTTGGTTGTTTTGCTTTAGGTGATAAACGAGATTGAATAAATTTGTAATTGCTGTAATGCTTGTTCGGAAAAGAATTTATATATATACATACCTGTTGAGAAATTGCGGTTGTAGTGGATGTACCGGCGACAACAAATGTAATTCCTCATCAAAGGTTGTATCGCTGGGCTTTTGTACTGTGGGTAAGAGGCTGCTACGCCTAAAAGTATATGAAATATAAATGCGCAAACATTTAAATCAATGAAATGTCTAATCATTATATTAATTACTAACCTTGGGAAGGAAGTGTTCGGCGATTTACCTGCAACTGCGTTGGCCGCAGCAGCCGCACTGGCTGATGTGGGTGTTGGTGTCACACTGCCGCCACATGCGCCGCTCACACTGCCCACCACAGCCGCCACATGTACTTTTGAAACCAATACCGTACCAGTGTACAATATTAAAATGCCAGCAGGATCCAAAACGGCAATCATACGCAAGCGCTATATACATATGTATGTAATTTTAAAGCAAACCAACAAATCAACACTTGACTAGGTATATTTGCGATGAGTTGTATGTTACCTCTAAGACCACAGCATCCTTGGCTGGTATCGATAAACATTTACTTGAAATATGTAACTCTTTAGTGCCATAATTACACATGCGCACCAGTTGAAGTTTACACGAGAAAGGCAATAAATAGCAGAAGTAAGTTTGTCCAACTAAATCGGTGTGTATGAACGCACGATTGGCTACTTCGCCGAATTCACGATTACTTTTAAAGAAGACAAAAGTTCACTCAGCAATATATGTATGTATGTATGTATTTTTGTGTATACTTATATTTTCTTAACATACTTTCCAAATGTGCTTTCTGTCCATATATGTTCCAAACACAATTCTGGCACAATCGGCTTGGACGGTTGCGCCTGCCCTACTTTTCGTATGTCTTGCATTGACACCGAGTGCTGGCCGATGGTGGATTGTAAATGATTTAAAGGTGAAGCAGTGCGACTTTAAATAGACAAAATATATATATATATATATATATATATATATATATATATATATATATATATATCTTTTTTAATTCAAAACTAAATTGGCGTTTCTTCTAGAAATTCTTAGACCAATTAATAAACTCACTTAGAACTTCCAACTGCTCCACTCAATGAATGTGCATTCGACAAAAACCTTCCAATATGCGTTGAAAAATTTGGATTACCCAAACTGGAACGACCCATATGCGCTGTGCTGTGTTTGGGCGTAACTAAAAATTAATTTAAAATGTAAGCAAAATTAGTTCATCACAAAACACGCTAATTAAAACTTAGCCGTACTATTCGAGGAATTTCCGACACCACGATTCATAGAATGCTGGGGCATGCCACCTGCAGTGCCACTGAGAGCCGTCTCATTTTGTATGCTCACGTATTGTATTTCTTCTTCAGTGGCTTTGCGTAGTCGTGATATAAATTGTTTTCCTATTTTATTATCGTACAGCAGAACTAATTCAGATTTCTCTGAGCTATACATAATATTGTAGTCAGACTCTATTAGATAACTAACAACGTTGGTGGCCGATTTACAAAGCACTGGACAAATTTCATTTAATGGATGTGCCAACGAAAAAAGGCGTGGCATTGATATGGCTTGATTTTGTATGATGGAACTTGATGCCACCTTTTCCAAGAGAATGCCGTGAACAGTTTGCCATACATTGGATACGGGGAATTCAAGATTGCAAAGAAAGTCTTCGCCATTGCTGCAGTAGATGCGAAGAGCAGTTTGATCTGTATATGGTATATAAGTTATGTATGTCATATTAATATATGTGTGATAAAAAAGGGTTGAATGATTTAGCTGTAATGGTATCTTACCAATAAGACAAATAGATGTGAAGTCTTCATCTTCCTCTGAATTCAATGTTCTTTTATTGTTCTTTCCCTTGCTCGATTTACCGCTTACAAAAGACTTGTTACAGAAGAAGGCAAATTTAATTGGTGTCTCGCACGTGAAACATAAACGTGGCATTACATGGTTCTCATCTGGCAGGCCTGTAAATTTTAATTAGAGTAAATGGAATGAAAAATTCAAATGATAATTTATTTGAAAGTTGGATTAAAAAATTTTCAACACGAATTTCTATACGGCGAAGGCCAGGACCATTCTTCCGTAGTATCGAAAGCGGAGGGCTAATAGGAGCAAACTTTTCGCTAGACTTGACAAGAGACAATTTAAGAAGCTTAAATCCGCCTTTCTAAATAACATCAAACCAAGATATGGATGCATGTATTCTGCGCGTTAAAAGCATACCAAATTAAGGACGCCTAAAGCATAAGACCAAACATACAATTGCAACAGCGAGATCCGCATTTCCAATTACCTTTTGTCCATACCGCAGTATGCTTTTTTACATATAATTCTTCTTCAGAATTAACAAAATACTCGCACATATAATCGACATCGGTTAATGCCGCTCGCCTCTGTTGTGCTGCAAACATGCCACCGTCACTGCGGTTGTCGTCTTCGTTTCCAGCTTCATTCTTCTTCTTTTCATTGTTACATTCTCGTTCGTAAGATTCATCTGCTTGCGCTCCGGCCATTACGACATACTCATTGAGATCCTCGAATATCTCACGTACACACCAGAACTCATTGGCCTCATCTGATGCGGATATATTAACATTCTGCATCCGTTGCAGCAGCACGTGTTCGGTCGGCAAGTTATTTTGTTGTTTCACATTGTTCGGACCCGGATGCTCTTCAACCGCCTGACGACCCCGAGGAATGAATTCCTGCATGCAAATAAAATAATATACATACATGTGTGCATATTTTGTTTTATTATGGCAAAAGTTTTATCTTAAAACACACATACCAAAGGTTCAGAGGCGGCAATCATAATTTCGCTAGTTTCATCCAGATTTGCAACAGCAATTTCTCACTATTTACAGATGAAAGTTGTCAGCAAATTTATTTATTTGGTGTTTCCCGGCAATTACAATTGAAATGCCAAAAATAATTCAACAATTCAACAACTGCAGCTTTGTTCGATCTGTTTTTTATTTTTGCACATTAACCCTTATAAGATTGAAACGAAATATACGCGGTTGTGGCAAACTCATTCATATAAAACAGCATATGCAGATTTCATTTATTTCTTATAAACAAATATATCAATTACATACATATCGCACACTAAATCAAAAAGCGTTACAACTCAAAATTCAAAAATTTTCAGGAGAGGCAAAAAACTTTTTAATTTTTATAGGCAATGATAGGTTTGTTTAGAGCCTATACACACTTGCGACTCAATCGATTTGGTCGAATTGGACTGTTGTATTCACACTACTCCAACTATTTAGTCGAATCGGTGGCAGCTATTCACACTTGAGACTAAATAGTCGTGCGATTGACAATGACATAGTGTTGCCAATGTTCACATTTTACTCAGCAAATTTTACATTAGTGGCATGGAGGAACAATAAAGGAGAATGCATAAGATCAGCTGACTTCTTCTTCAATCTTCATACAACACACGAACACAAGCATTTTTTTTTGTTGACATATGCCACACACACACGCACCCTAGCATTTCCATAGGGGCCGTATCTGTCAAATTCTTCTACATTCCTCTTTGCATGACACTTATCGCCCCACTATGTATGAAGGTATGTCGTCATGCGTAAACCTTTATAGTTGAATCATGATTAGTGGTCTTCATATAAAGTGATGAAGTATTAAATTGTTAAAGTTTATCTGCATTCTTACATGAAAGCACCTTCTTGTCAGCTGTCAACTTGATTAATAAATAAAAAACAATAAAATAAACAAAAAGTGCATACATTATTTGGCTTTGTTTCTTATTAAACTAGCAACTAGCTGTCAAGTAATTGAAAAGAGAAAAACGGAAGGAATTACGCTCATAAAGGCGAAACGAACAGAAGTACAAGAAACGGAAAAATAGTAAAAATCAGCCATTAATAATTTTCATGAAATTTCATTTTCATTATTTCTATTTTAAAATGCGATTAATGACATTTGAAGAGAACAACAATATCAAGAAACATATGAAAACGGAAGTAAATATCCTTAGTTAGATAATTCTTGTCTATAACTACACCATTTCCAGATGGATTTTAGAAAGCGGACTGGATTTTAGAAAGGGGAAATTGGATCTTAGAAATGTCAATTGGATTTTAGAAAGGGGAAATTGGATTTTAGAAATGTCAATTGGATTTTAGAAAGGGGAAATTAGATTTTAGAAATGTCAATTGGATTTTAGAAAGGGGAAATTAGATTTTAAAATAGCCAAATGGATTTTAGAAAGGGAAAATTGGATTTTAGAAATGTCGATTTGATTTTAGAAAAGGGAAATTGGACTTTAGAAACTGTAAATTGGACTTTCGAAAATTTATATAATTATTAATTTATACTTTCATACGCAATAAAGAATTTCTATTCGAAAAATTCTGTGTAAAATTTATTTTAAACGCACATTCTGAAATCCATTTCACGCTTTCAAAAATCCAATTTTGTTTTCTAAAATCATTTTAACGCTTTCTAAAATCCAATTGACATTTCTAAAATCCAATTTCCCCTTTCTAAAATCCAATTGACATTTCTAAAATCCAATTTCCCCTTTCTAAAATCCAGTTAACGCTTTCTAAAATCCATCTGGAAATGGTGTAGTTAATAAGAAACGAACCTTTTGTTTTTAAACATTTTGAAAATATTAATTGAAATATTCAATCTCTACAATTTACCAAAAGTGAAATAAAAGTAGTGCTGTCAGCATGGCAACTCTTTCCACTACGAATATCACTGTTGTTGTTGTAGTCGTTCGACTAAATTGTCTCAAGTGTGAATACGTAGAAGGGCGCCTTGCTGATCAAGCAGTTGTACAACTGTTTCAGTTGGAATGAAATTGGGCTGCAAATCCAACTGTTTCAGTTGTACAACTAATTGAATGTAGTGTGAATGCTTCCATACATTCCCATGCAAATCAACATTCGACTAAATCGATTGAGTCGCAAGTGTGTATAGGCTCTTAATGAGACTAAAAATAGAGTAGAGCAGCTCAAGTTAGATCAAAATAGAGCAGCTGTCGAAAAACAAATAGAGCAGGTTAAAACAACTCAGAGCAAACATCTCGTGAAACACTTTTTAGGCAGCAATTATGAAAACATTTGACTGATTGACATTTCAATACGGATTTATATAAATGCAGCAGAAAATTTAGAAAACAACAACACTCTATGTCCACAATTTTCCCTTTTTCATTTTGAATACACAGATTTTCCATTTTTTGTCTGTTTTTTCCAAATTCCATTTATTTATTTTGTTGACAGTTGTCAAAAAAAAAAAAAAAAATACTACTCTAACTTACTCCACAAAAAAAGCTAGAGCAAAAAATTGTGCTCTAGATCTATTCAGAGCAGGCTCATGAAACAAAATGTAGAGTAAATCAGAACAAGTTGAAGTAAGAAAAATTTTCATGAAACACAATTTTGTGATCTAGTTCAATCTAGAATAACCTAGAGCAGCTCAGTAAACAAACCTGATATGGGAAAAGGCTACGTATAATAGTTATATCTCAGTTAAAAAAGTCTCTGATGGAAAATATTTTTTGGCAGCCGCTAGAGATATATTCTGTGTACCAATTTATGGAAGAAACCCGGTTTCGAAAAATTTTGAGTTGTAACGCTTTTTGATTTAGTGTGCGATATGTATGTTTACTTACATACATGCATATATTACCTTCCATCCAAAATTAAGTAAACAACATATATTTTTTTAACCAAACATTTAATTAAAATACTAGTTGAATAAAAAATATTAAGATATATGTATATACTAAATTAAAGTCTACTAAAATAAACCAATTAGTAGGAAAAACAAAAAGGAGCACACCTCGAATTGGGAGAGAAGCTCGGCCATAAAACTCGTCAGAGTTATAATAGCGCCATTGTATTATTATTATTAAAATAAACATAAATATATACATCAAACAAAAAACAAGTTTTTGTAATAACAATTATAATAAAACGAATTAAAAAGTAAGGATAAAAATTAAAGTTATAAATACAAATAGCATAATTAAAAAAATCTTTTAAATTAATTAAAATCAACTCCTGGCATATGCCGCATCGCACTACTCTTAATAATTCTCCATTTACTTCAAAAATTTGAAATATTTCCATTTCCATATATTTTTATTTCAATTTCTTTGTGAACAAAGCAAAATAGGAAATCAAATATTGAAATTTTTTCAGTATTTGACTTTTACTTCAAAGCAAATTCAGAGGTTGCTTTGTTAGAAAAAATTTGCTAGACGTTTTAAATAGAATAGACACACTTGATAGGAAGATAAACAATATCTGTCCATACTTACGATAAAAAATGGAATCTATGGAAGTTTCTTCAATTAATTGCTATCCAGATTGCGGATTTAAAAATTTCGAAACATATTGCGATCCAGATTGCGGTACATCAATACTCTACGTTACACGATCAATATGAATCGCGATCCATGGATTTCATCAGTATATATTGATCGTGTAACCCTTGCCAATGTCTGTTGTGCGGTTTCTGCGCTAATAGCTTTGTTCGCGTACTTTCTCCAACAGCATTTACTCAGCAGCCTCCAACAGCCAGGTGTTGGAGAAAAATGTCACCTATCCTCTCACAAGAGAAAAATATCGTAAGAGGTAAACGAACACAAAATTTGCAGAGTTCAACAGCTTTGGCAAACAGCTGATTTTTATTTACATTCACAAATGATTAAAATTAAAATGATAAAAAAATTGGTGGAAATTATTGCTGTTAATTATATATATATGTACATATAACATAAAAATAATAAAATAAAACATAGTTTTTTTCTTATTTAATTTCTTTTGATTCGTTTTGGGTTTCGTTTTGGTCAGTCTTTTGTCACCTCGCGATAACCCCCTCAATCTAAAAATCGTTCGCATAGGCTCGCAAAAAGGTTTTTTGAAGTTCGGAAATGCATCCGGAACTCTCTTTTACAATAAATCGGCACTGTTTGTTCTATATAAATGCTAATGGAGTTATAATTCTGCCTGAAAACTGTGGAGATATATGTACATATGTATGTATCTGCAATACAATTAACTTCATGTTGTTGTTGTTGTAGCCACCAAGACACTCCCCGAAGGTTTTGGGGAGTGTAGGGGATGTGACAGTCCTTTGCCGGATAAATCCGGTACGCTCGGGTACTAGTCTCTTCTGACACTAGCCCGACTGTCGTGCGAACGATTTTTTCTGGCCATAATCAACCTTCTAGGTCGGTGGATTTTAGTCGCGTCTTACGACAGGCATTCCTTACAACGGGTATATTCTAGACCCCTAACCCGCTGGGGTTCGCTGTTACTATTTAATAAATAGGATTTCATTGTAATAATTATCACACTAACAATTGCTTTTCTTTGTACCCATGTCCATACTGTTTTCCACCGCAGTATGTCTTCGCGTCTGCTGCCCCGCAGAAGAGATTTCAATTTAATGCACCCGGCCCTGGCCATGCTTTAAAAAAATAACCCTCTATGGACCGATCCACAGTACTTTTGAGTAGAACAAACTTTTGCGTTGGCGGCATTTTGCCGCGCTTTAAAAAAATAGCCCCAGCCAGCAAAATTTCCTTTCTCGAATTATATCTGCGGAGCGATCGGGAGTGTTATAATTAGTAAAATTAACAACCATAGAAGATTTCCCGAAAGTTCCAGGGGTTTGAAAATAAATACGGCGGGCGCATTATATTGAAGCCGACCCACTGCAGAACTACTCTCGGAGGGTGTGCCACCCACTGCCTAGAGTGGCTGCTATTTTTAAAATCCGGATAATTGGGTTTTAGTTAGAATTTGTTGTCTATCCAGGCTCTGTGAAACTTTCAGGAAATATTCTGTAGATGATAATTCATGTTATCTTAACACTTTCCACTATTATTAAATTATAATATTAAAGTTCTCCAGAAATAGAATTCTCCCGGCTGAGGGTTATTTTTGTAAAGCGCGGCTGAAGGCAAAAGGTGTTCTATACAAAACAACTGTGGATTGCTCCATGGATATTAATCCAGAAAGAGAATTCTGCCGGCTGAGGGTAATTTTATTGAAGCGCGGCCAAAAGCCGCCAACGCAGAAAGATGTTCTACACATACATACATTAATTTAACAAGGAATGTCTCCTGAACTATAAGCGTCCGGAGGGTAGTACTTTGTTTTTTTGTGATCTGTGAGACCACCCCTACCCTCTGGAAAATTAATTGTTATCGGATCGTGGATCATTATATACAAATTTTCCCTCTATCCAGGCTGGGGATCCAACCCATGACCTCTGGTATGGCAGACTAGCCATTGTCCGCCACACCACAGTGGCCACAACACTCCCCACTGCACCACAGCGGCCCCGTTAATATATATTCCCGCAAAGGAGATTACAATTTACTAAGGTACGTAATATGCATATAAATACTTCGCAAAAAGTATGTAACTTATTTTGCATATTTAATTTATCCATATTTGTTGCCAATTTAGTGTATTTTTCCAATTTTATAATTGATTTGTATAATTTGCAAATCTTGTTACTTGCAAAAATTCAAGTCAGCTGTTGTTTGATCAGCTGTTTTCCTGTTGGCAAATTGCTGTTGGCAAAAATTTGTCCAACAGAATTCAACAGCTTCTCACAAATTGAAATGTCAGTTTTCTCTCTCAGTTGGTTCTCTTCTGTTGGAGATTTGGCGTAAAAAAACGGCGACAAAGTGTTTGTTTTTAAAAGTTTTCGAAAAACATCAAAAAATATCCGTAAACGAACAAAGCGAATGCTAATTTGCGCCAAAAATACATACGAATCTGATAAGAAGAGAAACATTGAAAAACACGGGAACTCCGTTTCACATGCCTTTCGCAAATTGGACATTTCATCATTCCATGCACATTCGCATTTGATTTTTATACTCAGCTGTACTAGTACACAGAGTATTATAGTTTTGATTTCCTAACGGTGGATTGTAACAGAATGAAATAATCGAGATAGATATAGACTTATATATACCAAAATGATCAGGGTGAAAAGAGAAATCGATTGAGCCATGTCCGTCCGTCTGTCCGTCTGTGAGCACGATAACTCGCGCAAAAATTGAGATATTTTGATGAAATGTAAGTTGGTATCAAGACTGGGACGGATGGTATTGAAAATGGGCGAAATCGGACCATGACCACGCCCACCTCCCCTATATAGTAAAAATCCGAAATTTTGTATCTCAGTAACTAATAGAGCTGGAGTGATAAAATTTTACCCACGTATTGAGCTCAAGCCCTTATGAAGAAATATGGGGAAATTTTGGTAAATGGGCGGTGCCACGCCCACTTATTAAGAGGAAAACATTTCAAGTTTTATGAGTAATAACTCAGAAACCGTTGAAGATATATCGATGAAATTTGGTACGCGTGATATACTTACTTAGGCAAATGTTTGGATTAAAAATTGCCAAGATCGGTTGACGACCACGCCCACTTTTATATATGGGTATTATAAAGTGGCCTAATAAAAACATTTTAAGCCATATCTCTGTCAAATATAAAGATATATCATTGAAATTTTATGGCAGGAGTCCAACTGCGGACATAAAACGAAAAATAAAAAAATTTTGGAAAATGGGCGTGGCACCGCCTACTTTTAGAAGCAGGAATATACGAGATTTCTGAGCCCATAACTCGACAAATAATTGAGATATAATGACGAAACTTGGTGTGTACACTTTTATTACCTGTGGTAATATATGTTAAAAATTTTCTCGAAATCGGTTGACGACCACGCCTACTTTTATATATGGGTATTATAAAGTGACCTAATAAAAACATTTTAAGCGATATCTCTGTCAAATATAAAGATATATCATTAAAATTTTATGACAGGAGTCCTACTAAGAACATAAAACAAAAACCGTAAAAATTTTGGAAAATGGGCGTGGCACCGCCTCTTTTTAGAAGCAGGAATATACGAGATTTCTGAGCCTTTAACTCAACAAATAATTGAGATATTATGACGAAACTTGGTTTATATACTTTTATAACTTGTGTTAATAGCCACGCAAAAATTTATTGAAATCGGTTTATGACCACGCCTACTTTTTAGCAAAGATATTTCTGGAACACCCTTTGGGAATTTGTAGCGTGACATCCTTATAATTAGAAGTCATAAAGGAATGAAATTTTTGCACAAATAATAATATTCATATGCTTAGTTGGATGACTGATAAAAATGTTGAAAATGGGCGTGGCTACGCCCACTTTATGCGGCACTCGCTTTATATAAAATAATCCGTGTTTCCATCAAACGCAAACAAACAATGAAAACATATAGCTGAGTATCTAATGTTCGATTCCACTCGAACTTAGGCTTCCTTACTTGTTTTCTTTTGACACGCTTTGTCATTTGAAAATTTTTTCAATTTCGGAATCATTCAGACAATTTAAGTTGGTGAAAATTATAGAAATATGCATGTAGCCCAATGCAATGTGCATACAAAAATAAATATAAGCAGTGCTAAATAGAAATATGTAATAATAATTTGGTGCTTCATATACAAATGTATAAAACTATCGCAGCTGATAAGTTATCTGTGTCTTGTTTGTTATCTGAAAACAATAAAGATACAACGCAGAAAAAACAATAAATTTTAGTTTCTTCAGAGTGGACAGGATCAGAGTGGATAAAAACAAACCAATGCGGAATTAATCGCAATATTAAATAAAAGAAAAAGTTTAAATAGCATTCCCGAGAACAGCTGGAGAATTGAAAATCAGTGGCTGATATGAGACAGCTGCTTCCATTGACGGCGACGCCCATATTCTAGCAAGTCTGTTTAAATTTTCTTCCGATCGTACATATGTAAATGATATTTATTCCTTACCAGCGAGAACGCGTTGTTCCCAAAATATTAATATTATTACTATAATGAGGTTGGTTAAATGGCTATGTAGGCGAATATGCGACGCCACACCTGGCGTCGTTCACATCTGAGGACATTTAAGTGTTATTGAAATTAAAAAACAAGGTCATATGCAAAACATGCAATCAATGTTATCAAATATTATTTAACAAAGTAATTGATATTGAGAGCAAAAATACGGAAAGACTAAACTAATAAGCTGTATTTTGGGAATAAGTCTCTGCCATAGCATAGAGTAGGAGGCCTCGGCCATACATACATACCGACATATATTTAGCAAAAAAAAGTGGTTCTGGCAATATTTACAATGACACTCGATCGTCCGTTGTTCCCCATCGATCCGCCGTCTGCGGAAGATAGCGCTGCAGCAACATCCTTGAATTCGTCGGCATTGTCATCGTCCTCAGCACCATCATCTTGGGATATTGTACGTAGCGGCAAATTGACAACGCATAGTACATTGCTTTTGGCCACGCGCGGCTTGCGTCTGCTACAACTGAATTGGAAAGTAATCGCATCCGCTGCTTTGCTCGCGCTTTTTGCCATCATTTGGTATTATCCGGCAATATTTTTCTTTCTGGCATTTATATTGTACTCGTTTTTGCTGGTGCTGGCAGGTGGGTATTATGCATTTACATACATATCTAGATATATGTACATACCTGTGTTGATATGGAACAGTAGCTTAAGTGTAATTAAAGAAAAAATGAATCACTTTCGAAAAAGCTGAAATAACACATATCACAGAGTAAGTTCTGCAGTTTTATTTTAAACTCTTTCGCAAGCTTTCAATCAGCTTCATTCTGAATGATTTCACTTAAAAGTCTTGTGCGGAGAACTGCTAGAACTGCGAGGATGTGCTTCACTCCCCAGCAAAAAATCTACGCCTTATTTAAAAAGTATTACAGAAGATTTTAAGGCTTAAAAAATAAGGCCTGAAATTCTAAGGTAAACAAAGTTGTATGGGCAAAGGCTTATGATAAGACCGATTTTCCTGTGTTGATGTCATCAGGCCATAAGGAATATTCTCTCTCTCCCTGAGAGCACACCTTCTTCCTAAGGCTTATCCGCCATGCGAAATAAGGCTTTTATAAGACCTTATTATGGTCTTATAATCAAGCCTTATGTGGTGTATTTATACCTTATAAATGCCTTAGTAAAATGTGTTTTGCTTAGCTCCATTACTTCTTTGTTTGTATGGAGAAGATACTTTGACGCTTAATTGGGGCTTTGGTGTCTCTCAGACGACGCTTAGAAGATAATTCCGAAAGCGTCGTCCTCTTTGAAGTACCGTTTATGACTCATTATGGATGTAACGGTGATGGGGAAAACTTTTTTCTGAACGAATATAGGAAAAGTTAAGAACGCGATATCTTCTGCTTGAAGTCACTTTTCATCACTTCTACAAGTACTTACGATAATAAATGTTGGCTGAGACTCTTAAGCTTTGTGGTTATCACCTTGGTTTTTGGAAATACTTTTTAAAACATAATTCATTTAGTACTTTTTCATATTGTCAAACGTTTTTTTTCTTGTCCATAGACTTTGTACTGATTTCTTCTGTAATGAAAATTATTACATATGTATGTAAATGATGATATGAAATGATGATTACACTGGTCGACAAGTTTTTGTTACAGAAATAAAATTCTACTTTTCTAAAGGATTTCGGTGCGCTGAATCCGAATCTGAACTCAGATTTTCGCTAATACGTACAGTTTTTATATTATATTTTATTAGATATTCATGTTTAAAGAGGCCAAAAACACGATTTTTGGCTATATTCACTCCTCAATATCTTTTAAATTACTTACTTATTTTAAAAATTGATTAAAGCTATTGAAAGCGCGGACATTTCTCTTGGAGAAACCGTTTTAATATTTCAGATGAAATATATGAATATCTCAAAAACTGTACGTATTAGCGAAAATCTGAGTGCAGATTCGGATTCAGCGCACCGAAATCCTGTAGAAAAGTAGAATCTTATTTCTGTAACAAAAATTTGTTGAAATTTTGTCGACCTGTGTTATTAAATTTACTACTATGTATGTATTTACATATTTGCAGCTGTGGGGGGCACGGTGTATGTGCATTACCTTTTCACAAGTGCAGATGTACCGCCGCTAAAACGAGAACCATCCAATATTCTGTACAATGCGACGAGGTAAGTATCTGTTTCAAAATGAAGATTATTCTCTAGTAATTTCTAAGGGCACTTAAAGCTGTATAATATAATTCCCAAGACTAGCATCCCATACGGCTAAATAGTCCTATTTAAATTATCAAAAGTCGGTGGCCTTTAAGTGATTAATAATAGCAGCAGTTGCAGACTTGCGCAAATTAACCTCTCTTTTATCTTTCATTAAACCCAATTTATGACGTCAAATGTCTGTACATTTTGACCGGCTCAGATTTCCATCTGCCTACCAAAAGGGTTGGCTTTACATTAAGGAACCACGGTCTGAGAAAAATGACTTTTTTAGGGCGGTAGAGGGTTCTCACAGATCTCAAAACTGAAATCAAAACTTGCCGGAGGCTTATAGTTCACGAGATATTTGTTGGTAATTTGTTGGCAGTTGGATGGGTCCATAGATAATAATAATAATACAATGGCGCTATTATAACTCTGACGAATTTTATGGCCGAGCTTCTCTCCCAATTCGAGGTGTGCTCCTTTTTGTTTTTCCTACTAATTGGGTGGACCTACAGTTTTATGCCGGCTCCGAACGGCGAATGCATTTTTTGTGAGAAGCTTTTTCATGGCAGAAATACTCTCGGAGGGTATGCCGCCCACTGCCGAGAGGTGACCGCTGCTCTTAAAAAACCCAATAATTGGATTTTTACTAATTAGAAAAATTGTTTTGGTGTTTTGCTCGGACCGTGGTTTGAACCCGAGACCTCTGGCATAGCAGGCGAGCACTCTACCCACTGCACCACAGCAGCCACAATAGATACTAACCCATAAAGAGAATTTTTAATGACTATGTTTACTATGTTCAACTCTGAATATGTCCTTTTTTTGAATTGCATATTCATGAAATTAATATTTTATTTTGCAGAAGTAGCATTTTCGATCTGCCCAAACCAATTAGGAATGCGTCGAACTTGCCGCTTATTTTCGGCAAAACTGTAGATTTACAACTACAACAAATTATTGAATATGTACTACGCGACTTCATGACCTATTGGCTGAGGTAAGTTTACAGCTTTAATAGAGTTTCTTTTAGTCCATATATGTACATATGTATTTTCTCAATCCCATCTCAAAGGAGGAACGAAAAAACATTTCGCTAGCTTAGAGTACAAATTGTGTAAGTCCCTTTTCAAACTTTGTAGGAGAGACAAAAAGTAGAAAATAAAAAAATTTCGAAATGAAAAAAAATTTTCTGTTCATATAAAAATTTTGGACTTACACAAATTTCTTCGCTTTTTGGACTTACATAATTTGCGTATCACTGAATAACAACGAGTAGAAATATGACAAGTATCACAGACTTGTTTAGCGTGGGGCGTACTTGATTTTTCTAGCTTTCTACACTTAAAAACACCTTTTCATAAAAATGGACTTACGTATGTTTTTCAATTTTCCTTAATTAAAAACTGGCCATTAGCTCATATAAAAATTCACATGGACTTACACAGCTTGCACTCTAAGCTAGCGATTTGGGAAATACGCTGAAACTCAAATTGAGAATAAAGATTTTCTCAAACGCTTGAGATTCTTTCGTTTGATATTCATTGAATGAATTTGTATGTTAATCTTTTGAAAATGTATACCTACTTTTCTACAGTCATGTGGTTACTCAGCCGAAATTGATAAATGATATTGTGCGTGAAGATGTTTGGAATGCCATAAAAAAATTACATGATAGAGGTTTGAAAATTGACGCAGCCAAGATTATAGCTGTGGATATGGTGAATCGTGTTACAGTGCATTTAGAGAAGATACGGATTGCTGAAGCGAGAGCGTAAGTATACTAAACGCTTAATATCAATATTAGTTTATAATAGTTATATAATTTAAATCTATACTTATTTGTGATTTTGATTGCATTTTCACTAAGAAAACCTAACCGGAAATACATTTAATTTTTAACTCTTTTACTTTAGTGCTGAAACCGGCAATCCATTGGTCTTTTCCACCAATTCCTATCTAGTCGATGAGGACACCGAAATGAAGTTTTTGCGCAGGCTTAGTGAAATCATGATAATTCTTTTGCTGCCACGTGGCTACTCCTTACCACCGCTCAAAGTGTTACTTAGTGAAATACTCTCTTATAAAAGTAAGTTTCATAGTCACTACATTTCCCATACACTTTAAAATGCATGCTTAATTTTATGTACATTTTATCATATTACAGTATTTTTTCCATTGATAAAAATGCTCACATCACCTGATTATATTAATCAGAAAATCGTACAAAATATTGAAACGCGTTTGGCAGCTGCTGCCATAAGTAAACGTAGTTACGAATATGCGGCAAGTTTTGAGGATTTTTTGAAAATCATAAATAATGCTGGCAATTTGGAAGAGCTATCGTTAATACGTACAACCATTGTTAATGATTTAATACATGCAACAACAATGCAAAATTTACAACGTGCCAAAGGTAAGTGCATACATACATATGCCAGAATATAAAACAAGGAATTCAATTTTCAATGAGTGTCACATAAATCCAATTTTGTAATTTATAGGTCTTGATCCGGATACTTACGATCATAATTTATCGAAATCCGAAATGAATGCCGCTGTACGTCTGAAGCGTTACGTGCAACAGTTGTCATTTGCTAAAGCGCAATGCGAAAAGAATTTGGCGAAATATGGTTGGAATGGCAATTATACCAACGATGCGGTAAGTTAAATTTTTCTTTTGTTTTTTGTTTTTTTTTTTTAAGATGCATTTGTTTATGCAATAATAAAAAACAAAAAAACGTGAAGTTAAATAAAAGCTTGTAAAAAAACTCGTTCGGTTATCCTCTACTGTGTTTTTAACACGCTTTTATTAGCTTCACCTGTATGTATGTATGTAACTTCATCCCATCCTAAAAGTTGCAAACGTTTAACTCAATTATTATTTTAACACGCTTTTATTAGTTTCACCTGTATGTATGTATGTAAACAAGTTACGTATACGCAGTGTAGTTCACAGTATGTTTGCTTGTACGCATTTATGTAGTCGAGTCCTTTTTGCATTGCATAAGTTAAAGCAAAAGCGTGTGTATTTATACACTGAATGGGAGTTTTTCAGTGTGAGATGTGCTTATTTTTATTTTTCTTCCATTCATTGCATTATCGTATGCTGTGTGGAAAATGTCTCTTGCCGGTGGCTCTAATTAACACTAAGTACATACCGTCGCTATAGAAGAAAAAAGCAGGGACCGATTTTAATCGTTATTTTCATTTCTTCGGATGAAAAAATCGTTATGAAAACTTCGTTAACAATAAAATGCAAGTATGCCGATACGATGATTTTAGCACATTCTATCCAAATACGAGCTCATCTTTATTCTAAAGATTTTTATTTTTTAAATTTTAAATTTTAAATAACCATTATTTACGATTTTTATTTTTTCGATCAAAAATAATTTTTATTATTGGATTTAAATTTTTCCGATGAAACTTCATCGATATTTTATGATTTTTATTTTTTCGATCAAAAATATTTGTTATAATTGGATTTAATTTTTTCTGATCAACTTTAATCAAAATTTTTTTATTTTTTCTCCGATCATAGTAAATTTTTTCAAACGATAGTGAATCCTATATTTGATGGCTTGAAGTTGACGATAGTGCCAACATTGGCGCAGTTCTATTTGAGAACAAAATTTGCAAAAAAACAAGTTTTTAGAGTTTATTATGATCGGAAAAATTTAAATCCAATAATAAAAATTATTTTTGATCGAAAAAATAAAAATCATAAAATATCGATCAAGTTTCATAAGAAAAATTTAAATCCAGTAATAACAATTATTTTTGATCGAAAAAATAAAAATCATAAAATATCGATCAAATTTCATCGAAAAAATAAAAATCAAATTATAACGATTAAAAATGATTTTTTTTATAAAAATGATAATCGTTACGGTCCCTGGAAAAAAGACGCAAACTGTTTTGTTGAGGAAAAAAGACGCAAACTTTTTTGCTTTCAAAGAAAGACGCATTAAAAATATTTTTCGAAAAAAAGACTCTTTATTTATTTTGATAACGAAGAAAGACGCTTTATTTTTTTACTATAAACTTTATAGTATAAAGAAAGACACATTTAAATATTTTTTAGGAAAGAAAGACGTATTCCATTTTTTATTTTTCTTTGTCAATATTAATGCTAATGCGTCTTTCTTCGTCGAAATATTTTATAATGCGTCTCTGTTCGTCGAAATATTTTTTAATGCGTCTATCTTCGTCGACATGTTTTGTAAAGCGACTTTTTTCCCCGACATATTTTTAATACGCCTTTTTTCGTCGACAAATTACTGACATGCGTCTTTCTTCTTCCGGAGCGACGATACGATAATACATGAATGGAAGAAAAATATAAAATAGTAACGGATAACCGATTTTTTGATTTTTTTGATAACACCACAAGCATTAAATGATTAAACAAACTGAAAAATTTAACAAAAAAAAAAAAATAAATAAAAATACAAAAAACAAAACACAAACGCGAAACAAAAAATAGCAAATTAAAAAAAAAAACCTAAACCTCATTCTTAGGACCTTTCACTCATAGAAATTTTGAGTACAGCAGTTGGACGTCGCTACCTCACGCTTTTCCTTGAACCCCTCAAAGCTAGTACACTGGTTGGCTTCTACTTGGCCGTAGAAGAACTTAAACATTCCCACAAATCCGCATGGCATCAATTGGGTACCGAAATATTCTATATATATGTACGCGTGCCAAAGCCGGAAATACAAATCGATAAGCATGAACGTAAATTGATAGAAACATTTCTATTGGGCGACACTGGACCCGATATATTCTATGATATACAAAAAAATATTTTAAAAACTCTCGAAGAGAAATATTATGCATCATTTGTGTTGAGCGAACAATACCGGCAGCTGCGTGAGGCGCTCAATTCGGACGACTTTAAAGATCCCACCATACTGTTGCGTACAATCAATGGCAACGATGCCGTAACGGATGTGTCCGCGACGGTCTTACAGGGTGGCGACGGCGCTGCTGGCGATACCACATTAGATGTGGCGGCGCATTCATCATATGCGCGTCGTAAACTCGAGCAACTTCAGGAGCGTATCGATAAGAAAAGTCAAGCACTGGAAGCGCTGAGGTGTTCGGTGAAGCCGGAATCCAAGGTTTTGCAAATATTGGAAAAGGAAATGGAGTGGCTGATAAATGAGAAGCGACAAACGGAAACACATCTCAAGCGCACCGATGCGTGGACCGAGCATTTAGGCAAGTGGAAGGCGACGTTGCAGAGTGTGGAGGTGAGTGTGAGAGGTCATGGATGATTTAATCTTTTTTTTGTTTTTTTTTTTTTTTATTTAAATTGGTTTCATTGATATTATAGATTTCCGATGAGAAGGAATCATTGCAGTTTATGATTTTGGTGCATGTGGATGAGGATATCAATGCGCCACGTTCAACAAATACCACTAACAGCACTACGGATAAGTCGGATAAATCAGATAATAAGCCGGGTGTGCCGCAAGCACGCCCTGGCGCCATATCGAGCGGTTGGGTGGTAATGCGTTCACTAAATCAAGTGCATGTAAGTGTTGTTGGGTCATATTTTATGTCTATACCATTTCCAGATGGCTTTTAGAAAGGGAAAATTGAATTTTAAAGTGCAGACATTGGTGACTTAACTGTAACCTTATAAAACAGCTGATTCAACCAACCTTACGACAAGCTGTGTTACTAGTCATTGGTGCCTTATCGTAATTCTGTAGCTGTATCGTTAACTTACAGACCAATTGGATTTTGGTTAGCAACCCTAAATCCGTAAACAGCTGACACTTGTGAAAGCAGTTATAGGAAGGTAGGCGCATAGGCGAATTCTGAAACTTCGCTTTTTATTTACAAAGGTAGATTATAATATCAAAATCAAAGCGAATTCACATCATGGCCAATAGTAATGGGCGAGTCCCAAGCGAATTCAGATTTTAACAAGGAGAAATATTATTTTGACATTACAATCTACCAATTACAATAACAAAATACATGGGAAATTTCTGAATTCGCCTACGCGCCTACCTTCCAAGATCTGCCTCGACAAGTGTCAGCTGTTTACAGCTGTACGGCACCACTAACAGCTCACATGGATAGCGATAAAGTTACAATAAGGTTAACGATACAGAAATACTTATAAGTCACCAATGTCTGAACCTTTAGAAATTTCAATTGGATTTTAGAAAAGTAATTTTGTACTACACCATTTCCAGATGGAGTTTAGAAAGCTTCAACTGGATTTTAGAAATTACAATTGGATTTTAGAAAGCTTTAAGTGGATTTTAGAAAACGTAAATTGGATTTTCGAAAGCGTGGATTGGATTTCAGAATGTGTGTGAAAAGTAAATTTTACACAGAATTTTTCGAATAGAAATTCTTTATTGCGTATGAAAGTATATTGTACGTAATTACATATATACATTTTCGAAAATTCAATTCATACACAACTTCGCTACCATAACAATCGATTTGACCGTAATGGAATTACATTAAGAAATTTAATTTCAAAATTTAATTTATTATTTAATTATTTTCTATCCTTTAATTAAGCCGTTGTATTTTGTCTTCAACAGGAGCTACAACGCAAGATGCGTCATGTGAACTCGAATATAAAATATTTCGATCTGCCAACGAACTTTAAGTTTTTCTTTTTGAAAAACGATCGTCAGGCGGTCGAAAAAGCCAAAGGACAAATACAGAAATTTTTAAATGTAAGTGCAATAAAAACAAAAGAAGGGGGCGGTAATTATAATAAGCTTCAGACCGAGCTTCTCTCCCAACTTGATGCGTTCTTTCTCCTTAACTTTTTTCCTACTAATTGCATGGTTCTAGAGTTTTATGCCATCACCGGTGGCGAAAATATTTTTTGTGAGAAGCATTTTGATGACTGAAATACACTGACTGAAACACCTCAATAATGAGGTTATTTTAATTAGTAAATTAAGTAATTTCCTTTTGTTGTCATCTGGGCTTGATTCTGTCCCGGGATCTTTGGTATGTCAGGCGAGTGTAGGAATTACTTTGTTAAACAATTACTTTTCATTTTAGTTAAAAATTTCATCTATTGCTCATTGAAAATTTTGAATATCAAAAAATGAAATATTTTACTATTCTATTCTTAAGCTGATGCCACATAGAACTTTGTGTTGCGCTACGTGACACTTTCTGCGTGACAGCTGAGATTAACGCCCTTATTTTACAAAACGCCGTGACTCGTTGCGTCGCAATCACTCACATTCACTCACTTTCACCTTCACATAAAAGTTGGTATTTTATAAGCTTTTACGTTTTCTCGTTCGCTCTGCTGCGTAGTCACGACGATTGTCAAACGCTTTATGTACCCTATTTACCACTTTTCTGATTTTCTTCATTTCCTTAGTAATTTTTGGTGTGTTTTTTTTTTATTGAACTGTTTTATTGAGTGGTTAACCCTGGAAAATTGGCAGCTTGCAACCAAATAAACATTTTTCTTCATTTTCAATTTGAGGTTCATTTGAGGCACACTTTTAGTTTGGGATTTCGGGCTGATTCTCAATTTCATAGATTTCATTTTCTCCAATTTCAAAGTTGGTGCGAAAGGGAATGAAATCAATAGATGTATGTATGTATTACATATTTGTACTATAGAGTACAGAAAAATTGAGGGATAGTGAGAGAGTTTGTGTTATGAGCGCAGAAATGGAAAGGAATAAATATGTACTAGAGCCCTAGATACCGGGGTATCGAGCAATTCGATCTAATCGTTTTTGTTTGAAGCCCGTTTGTTGTTCAAATGCCCGTACAAACATTCGAGAATTCGAGCTTACAAACAAAAAAAATGTGTATCGGAAAAACAAAAATAAAAAACTACATAAAAAATAATAAACAAAAGAAAAAAACAAACTTCAAAATACCCGAATTGTTCAAATGCCCGTACAAACATACGGGTAATAAACAAACAAGCAACTGTTCGAGCATTTGAACAACAATTGTTCGGGCTACTCGAAAATGTTCAAAAAAAATCGAGAGCTCTAGTATGTACATATGTATTACATATTTGTACTCTGATGTGATGTTTTTAATATACCCGTGCGGGTGAATTTCGCCGGTGCCTTTTGTACAGTCATATGAGTATATTAATACATATCTTTTTTAATATGCATACATACATACATATGAGAAACATACTATGTTTTTAATAAAGTTTGTGTAATTTCACAAAAAGCAACAAACAAATAAAATAAGAGTAAGAAACACAGAATCATTATTACACACACTCATTTTCAACCATCATCATTTCAACCGCAACTGCTGAAGTAAAACAACGAACGCTGATTGAAATTTTCAAACATACAAAATTTCTTCGTTCCTTGAAACCTTGACATGATGAAATTCGTGAAATGATACAAAATGTGAAACAAGTTTTTTTTCAAATGTGTTGTAAGTTATTCTAAAATTGATAAACAATGTTTGATGAACACATGAAAATATGTTTATTTTCAACTTATATATATGCTGATTCTCAAATTTAGAAACAATATTTTCTCAACGTTTGAGAATTTCTTTTTCAGTGTTTAATGGGAATTCAACAAAAATAAAAAAATTATTTGTTGACATTATGTGTAAATACATATGTACATATGTACGTGTTTTGTTTAGTTTGGTTTTTTGAATAAAATATTTATATGCAACATATTAAAAAAATGTGTGTGTTAATATAAATATACATATGTACGTGTTATTCAATGTTAAAAAATAGGATGCATTTGTGTGTTCGTGTGTGTGTAAAGTTAAAACGTTTTTATTAATAACTGTTTAATTTAAATCAAAGAAAAAATTTGTTCAGCATCATATTCGGGTTCGCGAGATTGAAACGCATCGATTGATACCCCGTTTTTTTAAAATTGGCTAATTTTAGCCGTTGCAAATTAACCAATATCGAATGCTCACTCGAACAAAAGGAAGTGACTCTTTTGAAAGTTAAAGTGACCGTTTTCGTCACTTTGCGTTTTATAAAATACCAAAAACGTAACATACTCACCAAAAAACGTAACACATTCACTTCGAGTCACTTACAGTCACTTTCAGTCACCTAAAGAGATACAAAATACGAACACGACAATAAGTGACTCTGGGTGACTCGTTGCGTCGCGTTGCGTTTTGCAAAATAAGGCCCTAAAATACATGTATCTATAAGAAGTTTCTCACATAACAAAAAGTGACGCAACGCCGAAGTTACGTAAAGCACAAAGTTGCCCAAATCTCAACTTTTTGGGGCGTTGAAATTTTTTTTCAGTTTCACTTTAATTCAAATGTAAATAAACAAATTTAAATTTCACACAATTGAAAAATATATATATTTTCCTTATTGAGCTCCAGGCCACAAATTAAATTAAAAACAATTTTTAATTTTAATTTTTATTTGTCAATATTTCGATCTCAGCCTGAGATCATCATCAGGACTGGAAAAACAAACAAAATGGGTGAGTTTCTAAGACAAAGCTGCTCCGCAACTGTTGAGCTCAACAGTTGCCAACAGTTGGGTAGCAGTTGAGTTAAACAGCTACGTCTTAGAAACGGCTTGATGAATTTATCAGCTGTTTGGCTTTACACAACATGTTGAGCTCAATTAGCGAACAAAATTTGTGATGGAAAAAATGGCGAAAAGTTGCCAACTGTTGAGCTGAGCGGAACTACTCAACAGTGCGTTTCTAAGACAAACACTCAACAGTTGCGGAGCAGCTTTGTCTTAGAAACTCACCCAATGATTACATTTATATACATATATGTATTGATACATATGCTTAAATATAAACACCCTGCAGTATTTATCAGCTGGAAAACAGCACATATTTCCTACTGAATATTCAGTAGAGATGTAGTTCTAAAATCTGAAATTTCCCTTTCGTTTTTATATAAAGGTGGCGTCGAAAATCAACTACCTAAAAACTGCTGAACGAGAAGGGAGAGTTTCTGTAGGAAAAAAGGCCTGAATACGCAGGGAGAACTTCCATAGCATGTATTTCAGTACACCTGATGTCTTCACTGCGTGTTCAGTTGTTTTTTCAGCAATGAATTTTGAACTTATGGCGTTTTCTTTTCTACGAAAAAATGTTGCCCTCCTATATCCAAATTATCGAATTACGTATCCTTACTTTCTATAAAATGGCTGAATTTGTAGATAAGGGTGCTCTCTTACTTAGTTAGAGGTCAATATTTGGTGACAGGACCAGACAAACTTACAAAATGGCTAAGAAAATCAAAAAGGGCAACATTATTTCGAGAAAAGAAAACGCCATTAGTTTCAGGGTATTTTTCATAATGAATATTCTACTGAATATGCACCTCCTTACCTCAAATTCTGCTGGGCATATGTATCAATACATATGTATATGTATATAAATGTAATCATTGTGTTTGTTTTTCCAGTCCTGATGATGATCTCAGGCTGAGATCGAAATATTGACAAATAAAAATTAAAATAAAAAATTGTTTTTAATTTAATTTGTGGCCTGGAGCTCAATAAGGAAAATATATATATTCGATTAAACGGCCAAAAAACTTCATAACAATTGAAAAATAATTTAATAGATTTTTATTTTCTTATTTACTTTTTTGTAAATAAAACGGAGAATGAAAGATTTTCCAGAAAACAAATATTTTGTGAGTGATGTTGCAGCGTTCATTGTGGCATAGTTTTTCAGTTTTGCGTTGTTTGACATAGAAAGCGGCGTAACGAAAAGCGGAAAAAGTTTTATGTGGAATCAGCTTTAAATTTTCTGAAAATGCAACATAAACATTTATATTAAAATAAATACATACATATGTAACTAATTAATAAATGTGTGTAAGCTTTAATAGCCACTAAACCATTGCAGCACCGTAATTATTATTTGTATTTTATATTGAATATCACTTACAGTTTATACTGGAGGACGACCATTTAAATGGTAGCGAAGCAATTTACACTTTCCTCAGTCCCAGTTCGGATCATCTTAAGCAGTCGTTGCCCTCGCCAAAAAAGTCTAAATTCTCCTTGGCCACTTTATTCAAAAGTGATGTGGCTAAAGTTGGCGATGGTAATAAAGATGCCTTTTGGGGTTTACATCGTGATGAAGAGGATATTTCGACTTATTTGGAAGGTGATACGGCTGCGGACTCAAAGCTTTTGGCCGATTTGGATAGCAAAGATTCGATAGCTGAGCCACTATATGCTCTTTTGGGTGAGATTTTCGATATGGGCGGTGTATTCAAATGGGTGCGCAAGAGCTTGATTTCGTTTGTACAAATCACCTATGGCAGAACAATAAATAGGTAAGTTTGCTGGCGAAAGTGAATTACAGTAAAACCCGCATAAGTGTCTTGCCTAAAATTGACAGGAATTTGAGATACTTAAGCGGGTTGTGTACTTATAAGAACCCGCTTTAGTACCTCAGGTTGGGTACTTAAACAACCCCGTTTTAGTACCTTCTGTTGGGTAGTTAAACATTTAATAATTTTAAGAATATTGAAGATAACTTATTTAAACACAAACAAAAAATTTATTCAACAAAAAATATTTTGATTACATATTAATTAAAAACGTATTTCATATTGCATATCGCTAGCTTAGAGTGCAAATTGTGTAAGTCCTTTTTTTAAACTTTGTAGGAGAGACAAAAAACAAAAAATAATAGAATTTCGAAATGAAAAAAAATTCTGTTTATGTAAATATTTTGGACTTACACAATTTTCTTCGCTTTTTGGACTTACACAATTTGCGCATCACTGAATAACAACGAGTAGAAATATGACAAGTACCCAACAAACACTGAGGTTAGTTATCGATTTGAGAATGACTCGAGAACTAGCCTCATTCTCAAACCTCTAACGTTAGAGGACGACACGAAAATCTATCGAGAATCATAGCGTTCTCAAACAAAAGGGTACCTAATTCTCAAATCGAGAAAATTATAATTCTCGAATCGAATTCTAATGTAGTTCTCTAATGAGATTCTAATCAGAATTTGCAAATACTTCCAATTGAAATGAAAAATAAAGCTTTGTCTCCTTTTACATTATTTTTTCATTGTTTAGATTTTATTAACGCAATATGTGCCTAAATTGCATATGATTATATATATTGACATGTATGTACCACATTTATAAGAACTGAAATTTAAACAAAATTCAGTCTTATTATTTAAATTAAAGGTACTTCTTGTACTTTTTAATGGAAAACATTGTACTACGGTAATATAAACTTTACCATTTTTTAGTATCTAATTTCAATATATGTATGTATATTCAATATATCACAGAAATATATTGAGAATTGATAAAAGGCGTGAGATTTGGCTCCTTCTCTAATCACTCGCTAATCGAATTCTAGTGTAGTTTTCAACCCTAGTTATCGATTTGAGAATATATAGAGAATTACACTAGTTATCTAAGGTAATCTCGACAAAATTTCTAACGTTAGAGACTGTGTTTGCTGGGTAGCACAGACTTGTTTATCGTGGTGCGTATTTGATTTTTCTAGCTTTCTACATAAAAAAACACTTTTTCATAAAAGTGGACTTACAGAGTTTGCACTCTAAGCTAGCGATATATGCTCTTTGTTTTTACGAATCTTTATTTTATATGTATATATTTATCTTGATTTTCGATAAATTAGTAATGGTATAAATAAACAATCGATTATAATGAGTTGCCGCTTGAAAAAGCAATTGTATTCAGAAAGGTACTTAACCGGGGGAAAACGTACGTAAAATTTTATTTAATGCACAACAAATTATGGTACTTAGGCGGGTTGAGTATTTAAGCGGGGAGGTACTTAAAAGGGTAAATTTGTTCGATATTTTTTACAAAAGCCATAGTGTCTGCAGTTGTTGGGTACTAAAACGGGTTAGGTGCTAAAGCGGGGAGGTACTAAAGCGGGTTTTACTGTAATACTTAAAATAGATGTTTGTGTGTGTGTGTGTGTGTTTTTTTTTTTTTATAAATAAAGAATTCCCTGACGAAGGCACGATAGTGTCGAAAAGCGTCGGAGACCAAAGCAAAGCAAAAGCTTCTACTCAAAATTTTCAGCCAAAAAGATCTTACTGAAAGATAGCCCAGCAAAAAAATCGTTTATTTCCAGACAAATCCGTGAATCTGTGGCATATTTATTTGAGGAATCGATGTTGCATTACTACTTCTCTGCCGTATTAAAATCCTTTTGGCCCGGTGGCGTGCTCGCCTCCTCATATCCCGCACGTTCTGATGACATCAAAGAGATGACAAGAAATGCGGCCAAAGATTTACTCACCGATCATATACCGGAAGTGCTGTGCAATCTGCTGGGTGCTCAAACTGCTAAACATGGCGTGTTGAAAGTATTCGAGGCGTTACAAAATCCCACATATAATAAGCAATTGTTTTACGTAAGTATTCTGGCAGTGAGATTTTATTATACATTAAAAAAAAAAAAAAACAAAAAACAAAAAAAAAAACAATCACTCACACTGCTAGATTTCCTTTTTAATAAATACCCAACAGACCAGGAAGTAAGCGAAATGTAATAGGACTTGAGAACAAGCTTATCACAATTGTTCATTGTAAGCTTATTGCAATACAGTTTTTATAAGCTTAATTGTACGCTTACTCACAAGCATGATTGTAATAATTGAGGAACACTTATGTTAAAAAGCTTGTAAACAATATTACAATAAGCTTACTTTACACTTGCAATGAAAGCTTGAAAAGCTATTAATAATAAAATTGTTTTAAGCTTGCTGTAAAATTTTTTTAAATTTTGGTTTTACAATGATTCATATAATTCATTGATTCCTTTTTCGTATAAGGGAAGCATAAAAGCCTCAATAAAATTCAATATAATATTGAATGTCCCACTATATGATACCGTTGGATTGAATTTCAGGTTGATGTCATGGTTCGAAACAGGAGGAGAATATAAAATAAAGAACTTTGCAGTAAAGGTGAAGAAGGAAAGAAAATGAAAAGAAAAATGCAAATAAAAATTTATTTTTTCTTTTTTCCACTATTTATACATAAATTTGTATTTATAAGCTTACAACAAGCTTTCACAAGTAATATTTTTCTACAATTACATTTGTAAGCTTATAAAAAGAGTGTCGTTTTGATTTTTCTACAATTGTTCTTAAGTCTTTTACAATAGTTTACACAAGCATTCCTCAAGCTTAACGCTTATATTTGTAAGCTTGTTATAATATTATTCTCAAGCCTTTTGGTTTATTGGGTAATTTTCAAATACATAAAAGTTGGTTTTTATGTAAATTTTTTCGCTCTGTGCAAAAATAAAACTTATAATTTTTTTTTGTTTTTTTCTCTGCCTACCACAGGAGCTGCTGGAAATTTTAATGATTGAATTTTTTCCCGAAATACGCCAACTAAAATTGCCTGGCATTAAAGCCTCAACAACAACAACATCATCAACATCAACAACAACACATCATCACTTAACAACAGCAGCAGTCAGCGGCGGCACGACATCCATGGGCAGCACAATAAGCTACAGCCATGCAGGCCTATCGTCGCTGAGCACAGCTGCAACCACAACTACGGCTGCCAGCGGCTATAGTAATAACACCGGCAACAATAACAATCATCATCATTATCAGCACACAACGCATACACAGCCATACGAAAAGCCGCAACCATTGCATTTTCAACAACATCATTTTGCGAGTAATGGCAAATAGTAAGTGGTAGGAGTAGTAGAACTAGTTTGGGAATAACCCGACAAGTCTCTGTAGAAATCAAATAGTTAAATTAATTTTATAAACAGACATTGCCTATACATACATATATCCACTTTAATTATTCAATTTATGTAAACCTTTTGGAGCGTGTTTAGAGGTGCTTGAAAATGTGCTCAAAGCATATAACTCTTACTAAACGGAAGATTTATATGTACAAGTATTAAAGCCATATATATAATACTTCTATATTGCTAACAACCTATCTACTCAATGTGTTTCAGTTCTGGTCGCGCTGAACTCGTTTCTCAGTACATATGTAATTTGTGCGCATGCGTCAACACAAGCAAAAGTCGTATGTGTGAATATATGTCACACACACATTTGTAAAATTGTAGTAGCATTACAAAAAAAAAACAGAAGGGGGATTAAAAGGGGTCGTTATTCCCTTCATATAAAACTTTCATGGTCGTTATAAAACACAAAGCAGTAGATTAAACAATGAAATGCCAATCTTTCGAAAACAAAATTGTACACATGTATTTATTATTTCAACGTAGTTCACAACCAAATAACTTATGTATGCATACCTACATGCTAAAAATAAGGCAGATAATTTATATTTTCGTAAATTAAATAAAGTCGCAATATATATATCGTCGTTTAAATTTCATAACCGCCTAAGTGAAATTGCTAACCGCCTAAGCGGCACTTGTGCCAAAAATAAAATTTGCCAATAATTCAATATGATCCTACTTCTATACGAAGTTGATACTTTAGTCAACAAAATGATATACATAACTATTTAAATTTAAGTTTATACGCAGAAATAAGTTTGAAATGAAGGAGTTTTATGCTCTTCTGTAAAATTAATTCTCATTTACTTATAATATCATAACGTAGGATAGGCGGTTATGCAGTTTAAAATGCGATATACATATATAGAGTATATACATATGTATATACATATCGTCGTTTAAAGTGCATTTTTGCGTAAGAGGTATTTTCATTTTCGAGTAAGGGACATTTTTGCCAAAAATGAGATTTTCCAACCCTGAGTTACTGACGCTCAGCTCTATCGATCCATACCAAAACTTTGCAATTCTAACAACAAAAACGCATAATAACAGTAAATTTCATAATCGCTTATGAAGAGTATTGTTAAAATTTGGCAGCATTACCGCGTATAATTTCAGTTCATTCATACAAGCGAAGTTATATGTTATTAGATAAATAAATTAAATGGCCAATTTATATGAAAGGGAGCAAAAGTTAAATATTTTAAACAAATAATGTCAGGTAAATATCAAGCTGGTATTATTTTAAACAAATTAAATGAAGTTTCTAATTGGTAAGCTCTGATACAACGTTTTTTTTTGCTACAATCTTTACAATTTTCCCAACCAAATTATGACTAAAGGTATCAAAAATTAAAAAAACAAAACAAGAAAGGAAGCCTCAGTTCGTTACAAATTTCTGAAGGGCATTCGAGAAATATTTTTACTAAAAAGTAGGCGTGGTCATAAACTGATTTCACTAAAATTTTGCACATATACTACCGCAAGTGGTAGAAATAAGTCCACCAATTTTCGTCATAATATCTCAATTATTTGTCGAGCTATGGGCTCCGAAATCTCGTAGATTCCTTTGTCTAATAAGAGCGGTGCCACGCCCATTTTCCAAAATTTTTCTGTTTATGGTCTTCTATCTATCGTGGTACAGTAGACGCTCACAAATTAGAACCACTTTGTTTTTAGGGTGATTCTAATTTCTGAAAAATTATAATTCGTGGACGTTTTTTTTTTGTTTCAATAAAACCTTAAAATTTAAGTCAATTTGCATTGAAAAACTACAATGAAATTTTGTCTTATTCAATTTTATTCCCAAAAACGAGAAAACAAACATATAGATATGCCTGTATACGAAATTTCATAAAAATATTTAAATCTGTGTATTATTACAGCTGTGTATAAAAATTAATTTATTACATTGCGATAAAAACATGTTTTTTGTAGGCCATGATTCTTATGCGAAAATTTATAAGACATTCAAGTCAGGTTATAAACCAGATTGAACACGGATGTTCGTAATCCAATCCACAAGTCACCTCAAAATTACAAAAAGTAAATATCAAGATTTAAAACACTTAAAACAAGTGATGCCCTACGATTGTCATAGCTTTTATGACAATTTACCACATTTACCTTACGACTTCTCCAGCAATGTGTAAACAAAATTACGTTTTCTTAATTAAAAATATTAATTTTAGCTTTAAATTTAATATAAGTTTAAGTTTTGTTACTTTTTTTCTTTATAAAATACTAAAAAAAAGAATTATATTGAACATTTTGCCATTTCATAACCGCTTGTGCGTGATTTTTGTGCCAAATAAAAATTGCACAACCGCACATGAAAAAAAAGAGTCCTAATAATTCAATTTGTTTCTTTTTCTACACTAAGTTGATGCTTTAGCTAACAAACTGATCTACGTAACTATTTAAATTTAAGTTTGTACGCAGAAAGAAGTAACGGTTTTGAAATGAAACAGTTTTTTTGCTCTCCTGTAAAATTCAACCAATGTCCGCTACTCGAAAATGAAAATACCTCTTACGCAAAAATGCACTTTAAACGACGATATGTGGTTTTGCTTGTACAATTCATAATCTTTATTGGTGACGATACCCATATCTTTGTTAAATAAAATACCTATGTATTTCATAGTATCAAATTTTTCTGTAGTCCTCTTTGTCTTTGAAAAGAAATGTTTAACGACACCCATGGAATCTTGCTTCCCTTTCTTACAGTATATCGTTACTGTGAAGTTTGACCAACAAAACAATTGAATAGTAGCAATATAGAAGTATTATATATATGATTAAAGCGCATTTTTAAATCATACATACATACACATGTGTATGTTTGTGTTAGTTAACTTTGTTAAGTACCCTGCAAAAAATGCGATTAATCCGGGACGTGTCCGGGATCAATCGCAAGGGAGCATGCGACTAATACAATTTTACATCCCTTTATATGGAGTGAATTGATCGCATTTGTTCGAGCATGTCCTATGAAGAGACTAATTGTTCAACTTGCATACCCGAACGGGTACCAATGTAGATTAATCACTAACATACCGAACGGGTACAAATGTAGATCAATCGCTCACACCCCGAACGGGTACCAATGTAGATCAATCGCTTTCATCCCGAGCGGGTACAAATGTAGATTAATCGCTTTCATCCCCAACGGGTACAAATGTAGATCAATCGCTTTCAGTACGAACGGGTACAAATGTAGATTGTTCCTTAAAAAATTGTAAATGTTCATGCATATTTAAATAATGTTTTAGTTTTGTAAAAGAATCTCAATAAATAAATTTAAAAAATTGTAAGTTTTGAGTATGCATTATATGAGCGTAATGAAAAGGATATTATAGGCAACATTTTATTAAAATTGTTATTAAAAAAGGGTGTTCAATTCGTTTTACCGGTTGTTCTACAATTTTTTAAATACATTGCATATTTTTGTAAAATGTCTACATTTAAGGAATCTAGATTTGTACCCGTTCGGAATGAATGCGATTAATCTACATTTATACCCGTTCGGAATGAAAGCGATTAATCTACATTTATACCCGTTCGGGATGAAAGCGATTAATCTACATTTATACCCGTTCGGGACCAATTGTTCTACAATTAGTCTACATTTATACCCGTACGAGAACAATTGGGGACTAATTGTGGACCGATTGTTCTCGAAAGAGATCAATGGAGGACAAATCTCTTTCGGGATTGATCGCACATTTTTTTGCAGGGTAATTGAAATGTATGTGCCTATACTGTATAATTTGCATGACATAAGTCATATTACACATTCAATCATATCAATTTTATTTATTAATGAAGCTATTACGTTTTTTAAGTGTTATTTATGTATAAAAAACTTAAGTTAATTTGACTGAATCATTAAGATCTTGACTCTTCATTAATCTAATCTATGAAAGGGTTTCATATTCCGATACTTATGGAATGGAAATTAATGCCGTCAGAAGTGAATTCAATTTGGTTTTGTGTACTATTCCGAATTAACGCTTCTAAGTTCTTTTTCAATAGAAATTAATATCAATGCAATTTATCATTTTCAAACCGTCATCAAAGTGTTGAATGTTGACAATTCATTATATGAAATATTGGATGTAATTTTCGATAATTTTTTTTCTACATAATTCACACACAAAAGCCCCAAAATCGACATTCCAAAGATATCTATTACATGGTAACGAAAAAGAATTGTCTACCAAAATATTTCAAAGCTACACTATTTTCGCTGGACAATTCAGGCATGCTTTTTCCCAGCGACGAAAATGTTGCTTACAGAATCGATTAAGTTATGCATACATGTAAGGCAGTAATGCACACCACCTCATATACAGATCTGTTATACATTTTCTTATACATGGCCACAAAAGTAGAGTGAACGTCTATAAGTTACATACAAAGTAATCACGGTAGTGTAGTGTTCAGCTGTAGGTAGGCAGTTGGAATCCTACATCACCGACGTTGTAAGGTGGATGTAGGTGGACTGAATACATCTCCGTTTATATTGTAAGTTGTAGGTAGGCACCACAAATCTACATTCGCTTACCCTGTAAGGTGAACGTAGGCGGACTGAATACAATTCCGCTTACATTGTAAGTTGTAGGTAGACACCTCGAATCTACCTTAGCTTACCTTGTAAGGTGAAGGTAGCTGGATTGTACACAGTTCCGTTTACATTGTAAGCTCTAAGTAGACATTTCGAACTCAAAAACCACCCCTAACCCCACTAATCATATGTATGTATGTACATACATATGCAATGACTTTCAGATAATACAGCAAAGCAAGTCACATAAATGGCTAACGACTGCTTCACATAGGCTTGCCCAGCCAATTTATGCTGGGACTGCCACTGGTATGCACATAAATATTAGAGCTTACGATTTCTCGAGTTCGAGCGAGACGAGATTTCTCGCGAGATTCTCGAATCTTGAAAATCTCGAAAGGCTTGCGAGCTTCTCGACATTCAACTATATCGCAGAAATAAGCGGTATAAGCATACTATGCTGTTTCGTAGCTTGTTCTGCTTGTATGTACTTACATGTGTATGAATATGTGCCATTTACGCCATTCCCAGGTTTATTCCACAAAATTCCGAGTGAAATACAATTAAAATTTCATAATATAAAATTTCTTCTTTCTAATGACATACGAGAAATTTTTGATATTCATATTTTTTTGACACAATACACATAATATGTTATCGAGAAATCCGAGAAACTCAAGAAAAAACCAAATAAAACACCTAAACAAAATAAAACACCGAAATCCGCCAATAATCCACTATACATACATAGGGAGAACGCATTTTTTAGCACTCAGATCTGTTTTATACAATTTTAAATGATATTATTTTGCTGGCTATCAGCGCTTGATTCAAAAATGTATTTGAAAAAAATTTTCTAACAAAATTTCTTCAATGTGTTGTTATATTGTTTCTATGGAATTTCCGAATTTATTATAGCAACACAACAATGAAATTTGAACAAAAACAGAAAAATTAACAAAATTCATTTTTGTAAACCCTATTTACTTCTTCATACACATTGTAAGTTAGTTGGCATTGATCATAATGTGTAGTATACATTATTGGGGAGAAGTAGCGTGGTAGGCAATGTTCGCCTCTGGGTTCATATATGTACGTGTCTATTTCCTGTTTCTCTTCTTATAATTTTAAATTTACTTTATGTATTTATTTTTTTCACTCTATCGCTTCAATTTTAAAAATATCCTTGTAGGATTACGGAGTAGAAAATTATAGTTTTCTTGTTTTTTTAAGTATCTTTTGTTTTCGGAAGTATATACATATATATATTGGAAGTCATATATATATTGGAAGTCATACATATGTACATACATAAGTATACCAGTAAACATATTCCTTTATTCATGCAGACTTTTGCAAAGCTAACTCTCCCCGCATATCCCACACCAAAAGATCCTTTAAATTTCCTTGTAAAGTTCATATAACTCAAGAATTTCCCATGGAGAAATTATAAGGAAACTCCATGGAATTTCTCCTATCACTTACAAACACTTTCGCTTGTAAGGAAAATTTCAACTGATCAAAAATGTGTTTGCCTTTCTCTTTTTTGTTTATATCACTTTAGTTTATATGACAGCTAATTATTATCTTCTCTAGTATGCAAAGTACACAAATCCCACAGCTTACGAAACAGAAATATAAAAATTATAAGCCACTCGTTTTTAGTAAAACTAACTCCTCCCCGCATATCCCTTAACTAACGACTCTATTTATCTCTCCATTGATAATGTAAAGTTCAAGAACTTCAAATTTCCTTAACCGAAAGATATTTTTCAACCAAAGAAGTTTAATTAAAATTTTAACTGAATACAAGATATTAAAATATATGTATGCATGTCTAAGTACACTAAAATAAACATACATATAAACATTCTATAACTAAATCTGCCCGCATCAAATCTGAAAAAAAAAACGAAAACAAAAAATGAGTAATAAGAACAATTATAATAAAACGAATTAAGAATGAAATAATAAAAATTAAAGTTATAAATACAAATAGCATAATTCAAAAAATCTTTTAAATTAATTAAAATCAACTCCTGGCATATGCCGCATTGCACTACTCTAAATAATTCTCCATTTACTTCAAAAATTTTAAATATTTCCATTTCCATATATTTTTATTTCAATTTCTTTGTGAACAAAGCAAAATAGGAAATCAAATATAGAAATTTTTTCAGTATTTGACTTTTACTTCAAAGCAAACTCAAAGGTTGCTTTGTTTGATGGAAAAAATGACTGCAAGTTCTATATAGAATGGACTTAACTGAATGCTTCCTTCTGCAAGTTTGTTTGTAATTACCTCGAATCGGTTTAGGAAAATAAGTGAAAAATTTTGAGGGGGCGTGCCACCTCCCATACAATCTTTCATGCTCAATATCTGGAAGTTTTCATGGCTGGACTCTGAAAGTTGGTAGGAAGCTAAACAATATCTGTTCCATACTTACGATAAAAAATGGAATCTATGGAAGTTTCTTCAATTAATTGCTATCCAGATCGTGATACATCAATACTCTACGCTGCACGATCAATATGAATCGCGATACATGGATTTCATCAATATATATTGACCGTGTAACCTTTGCCAATGTCTGTTCTTTTTTCTGCTGTAATTGAAAAAATACGGAAACTCCGTTTCACATGCCTTTCGCAAATTGGACATTTCATCACCCTATATATTTCTCCACTTATGTGAAATTCAAAAATTTCCATTTCCTTTCAATTTCAATTTATTCAATTCAATATATTTTCACACCCTTGTAAACAAAGCAGTAAAATAGTAAGTCAAATACTGAAAATTTTTCTATATTTGACTTCTATTTGAAAACAAATTCAATGGTTGCTTCGTTTGATGAAAAAAAAACTTACTGCTCATGGTAGAACCCTGGAAATTGGTACAGACATAATATCAGTAGTATACTTACGAAATACTAAAGTAAAAGGGAATGTCTCATATAAAGATTATAAGCCACTTGTTTTTAGTAAAACTAACTCCCGGCATATCCCACACCTGACGACCCTATAAATTTCCTTGTAAATTTCATGTAGCTCAAGAATTTCGCATGGAGCAATTATAAGCAGACTCCATGGAATTTCTAATATCACTTCAAAACACCTTCAACTGATAAAAAAAATTTCTTTGCCTTTCTCTTTTTTTGTTTATATCACTTCAGTTTATATCGCAATTAATTATTATCTTCTCTAGTATCCAAAGTACACCAATCCACAGCCTTCCCACAGCCTTCGAACAATAAATACAACTTATATGAAACTAATTTTCCTTTTTTGAAAAATTCCATGAAATATGAAACAAGCATTTAAATATGTGACATGTACCATCGAATTTATATAATGACCGGAAATCTGTTACATCTGATAGAAAGCCCCCACGAGAGATATAAAATGTTAAAGCATATTGATATCATGTAACAGTCAATCAACGCTATAGTTTGTTTTTTTTTGAAACGAAAGACAATTTGATAATAATAGAAATATTCTCAACACACTACTCTCAACCTCGCTACCACGAAAAAAGGTAACAAGTTTTAATTTTGTCTTACGGTTTTATATCGTCGTACCATACGAAAACTAGCACATTTAAAATTTCTGGCGAAAGCTATCAATTAAAAAATTCTGTACGAAAAGTAGCACATTTGACTTTTGGCTGAAGAAAAGTAGCACATTTGACTTTTGGCCGACGAAAAGTAGCAGTAATTACATATATACAATAGCAGTAATTACATATAAATTCCCAATAAACACAACGGATTCGCCTCGAATTCGCGTTGGATTCGCTTTCTCTGATTATATTATCGCGGCAATAGTTCGCGGCGATAGATCGGCGAATCCGAATTCGTAGGAATGTCACCTATCACTAGCGATTCGAGAATTTCTTCATTCTCGGATCGCTGGCGATTGGAATTTTTTATCATTAGCGATTCGAGAATTTTTAATTTCTCTGATTGTTGGCGATTCGAAAATTTGTACATTCTCGGATCGTTGGCGATTCGAATTTTTTATCATTAGCGATTCGAAAATCTGTAATTTCTCTGATCGTTGGCGATTCGAAAATTTGTACATTCTCGGATCGTTGGGGATTCGAATTTTTATCATTAGCGATTCGAGATTTTTTATCAATGGCGATTCGAAAAATTAAAAGTTCTCGGATCGGTGGCGATTATTGGCTATTTCAGAGTTTGGTTTAATGGCAATAGGTTAGATTTGCATAAAATAATATAAAGCATTTAAAATATTTTTATAAAGAAAGTTAAACGTATTTGTATACATATGTATGTGTTTTCGATATGACATTTAACATGAACGATTATGAAAGGAGATCAGTATTATTTTCATTTATTTTGCTTTTTGTAGCACTTGTGTAGCCTTTCCTCTTCTTAATGCAATCTGCGCAGTATTGAAAATTCTTTTTCGAAAACTGAGTTGGAATGCAGCTGAAATATACATAATAGAGATTTTGTTATTCACTATATAAACTTTTTTAAATGATATGACAAAAAATACATCATATCGCACGTTTTATGCAATAGAGATTCAACTAAAAAAAATTTTTTTTTGGGAAAACGCAAATAAACTTTTATAATTTCAAATAGTTTCCTTCTACGGCTAAATACAAAATCACTTTTATTTCCGCCATTTTTATCTTTTTGAGTATTTTATAAGACTAGACTCAAAGGCACGACCCAGTTATTGAAATATATGGCAAAATCCCAGAAATCGAAAATTTCGAGTTAAATCCCTATTGCATAAAACGGGCGATATTATCTGTGGTCACAAGCAATAATCGCTTAGGTCATAAAATATAGTTATGTATAAGAGTATTATATTGCAGATAGGTTAACTATCGAAAAATTTTCAGTAGCTTTTTTAATTAAAAACGGTTCCATAACCAATTTCACTCAGATTTAATGTTTGCACAATTCTTTCATATAAGGTTTCGATGTACATACATATGTGTATCCATTATTTAATGCCCTTTAAGAGACCAAATTTAATAGATTTTGCTGTAGGTATTTTCACTTCTTATGTACATACATTATATGGGGTCGAAAAATTAAAAGTCCATCCCTAAAGGTAAAGGCCCAATGCACGCTTGCTTTTCTGGCTTTGTTTGCTTCAGTTTGCTTTGCTTTACTTTGAAAGCTTCTATAGCCCAATGGTAGCTTTGAACGCTGTCATATTAATTAGCTGAATTGGCAATCCAAAGAAATAAAACAAAAGTTTTTTTTTTTCTTATTAGCTAGCTAATTGTTTCTTGAATCAAAAAATTAGCAGAATGATATCCAAAGCGTGAGAGTAACAATTATAGAAAGCTCCAAATTTCAGCTAGTAAAATTTTCACTAGCTGAAATTATTTGCTGCCAAATTAAGAAACAGCTGTTGAAAAATAAATTAATATATATATGATTTTATTACTTTTGAATTTTGCTAAATTTTCAAAATAGAAATAATGGAAATGAAATGTTTTTTTCTAGAAAAAAATAACAATTAACTGCAAAAAATAGCATTAACATAATTTTTTGCTAATGTTTAGTATTTTTCCGTTGATTTCCTGTCCGTTTTGCTCTTTGTGAGCGCAATTCTTTCCATTTTTCTCTTTTCATTTCACTTGACAGCTAGCTGCTAGTTTCCTAAGAAACAACCCTAAAATGTTGACACGAAGTGCTGAGCAAGTTTTGAGAGTTTTTTCCTCTTCTGCAAATTTTTTCCGTAAAAAATGGGAAAAGGTGATATTTCATACAATTTTTAATAATTTGTAATAATTTTCTGTTAGGGAATACACCTAATGCCTAATATCAGCAGCCATTTTGGAAATTGAATTGTCAAAAATTATGTCAAAGCTTTCAAAGCTCTGTCAAATAGAGAATTGGGCAATTCGAAACTTTGCAGCGCTTGAAGCGCGTGAAGTAAAGCTGACATTTGGCCAACTTTTATACATTTTAGTAGAGCTCAAAATCAGGGACCGTAACGATTATCATTTTTATAAAAAAATCATTTTTAATCGTTATAATTTGATTTTTATTTTTTCGATGAAATTTGATCGATATTTTATGATTTTTATTTTTTCGATCAATAATAATTGTTATTACTGGATTTAAATTTTTCCTATGAAACTTGATCGATATTTTATGATTTTTATTTTTTCGATCAAAAATAATTTTTATTATTGGATTTAAATTTTTCCGATCATAATAAACTCTAAAAACTTGTTTTTTTTTTTTGCAAACTTTGTTCTCAAATAGAACTGCGCCAATGTTGGCACTATCGTCAACTTCAAGCCATCAAATATAGGATTCACTAACGTTTGAAAAAGTTTACTATGATCGGAGAAAAAATAAAAAAATATTGATTAAAGTTGATCGGAAAAATTTAAATCCAATTATAACATTTTTGATCGAAAAAATAAAAATCATAACATATCGATCAAGTTTCATCGGAAAAATTTAAATCTACCCAATAAACACAACGGATTCGCCTCGAATTCGAGACGAATTCGCTTCTCTGATTATATTATCGCGGCGATAGTTCGCGACGATAGATCGGCGAATCCGAATTCCCAGGCGAGTCACCCCTCATTAGCGATTCGCGCATTTTTATATTCTCGGATCGTTGGCGATTCGAGATTTATGCCCATTGGCGAATACATTCTAGAAAATCTTCTTCTGCGAATCCACCTCGAATTCGCCACGATATCATCTTAGCTTTTCAACCTCTTGAGTAGAGTTTTAAATGGTAAATTAAAGCCCAACAGGGAATTTCTTCGTGTAAAGCAAGATTTAATAAAATTAATCAATGCTATTGCGATAATTGATTTTTCTCGAGTCCATCTCGAACTCGATACGAGTCCGAGAAATTACATTCACCTCCGCGAATTCTTCTCGAATTCGCCACGATATCATCCTCGCTTTTGTGTTTATTGGGTATTACCCAATAAACACGACGTATTCGCCTCGAATTCGCGTCGGATTCGCTTACTCTGATTATATTATCGCGGCAAAAGTTCGCGGCGATAGATCGGCGAATCCGAATTCGTAGGCATGTCACCTATCACTAGCGATTCGAGAATTTGTTCATTCTCGGATCGCTGGCGATTCGAATTTTTTATCATTAGCGATTCGAGAATTTTTAATTTCTCTGATCTTTGGCGATTCGAGATCTTTTATAAATGATGTTTCAAAAAATTAAAAGTTCAGTTTGGTTTACTGGCAATGGGTTAAATCCGAGTTCAGGTATAAATGTCAAATTTCAGAACTATAATGATTTTTTAGTGCAAAACAACTTAAAAAAAATAGAAAAAAATGATATCGCGAAAATCCATTTTCTCGAACTTGTCGCGAACTCGAGGCGAGTCCGAGAAATTACGTTCGCGAAAATATGCTTTCTCGAACTCGCCTCGAATTCGCCGCGATATCATCCTCGCGTCTGTGTTTATTGGGATATAAAAATGAATGTGTGTGTGTGTGTGTGTGTGTGTTATTTATGGACTCCCAAAGTAATCAACCGATCTTTATGAAATTTTCACAGTAGATTCATATGGTATATGCGCTGGTGATAGGGTATACAGACTTTCCGAAAAGTGGGAGCTTCCCGGAATATGGGCCCAAATGTGGACCCACAGTGACCCAGCAAGTCTTTGCGCAATATTGGTATCAAATGAAAGGTGCTGAGCAGGCCTTCAACCTAGAGTTATTTTCATTGAGATGCCTAGGCCGGGTCCCGAGATATGGGTCAAAACGTGGACCCGGATGACCCCTGAATATTTCCGAGCGATATTGGTAGCAAAGGAAAGCTGTTGAGGAGGACTTCAACAAAAAGCTCTTTAAATAGTTACACCTACATAGGCTGCTCCCCAAGATATGGGTCAAAGCATGAACCGGAATGAACCCTGAATGCTTCCGAGCGATATTGGTAGGAAATGAAAGGCGTTGAGCAGAGCTTCAACCTACAGCTTTCCCAGAAATGGCTCAAATAGTGGGCCCAGATGGTGATGGATGGTCTCGGCAATGTAAAGATAAAGGTAAAGGCAAAGGTAATGGTAAAGGTAAAGGTAAAGGTAAAGGTAAAGGTAAAGGTAAAGGTAAAGGTAAAGGTAAAGGTAAAGGTAAAGGTAAAGGTAAAGGTGAAGGTAAAGGTAAAGGTAAAGGTAAAAGTAAAGGTAAAGGTAAAGGTAAAGGTAAGGGTAAAGGTAAAGGTAAAGGTAAACGTAAAATTAAAGGAAAGGGAAAGAGAAAGGTAAAGGTAAAACTAAATGAAAAAGAAAGAGAAAGGGAAATGTAGAGGGAAACCCTCATTATAACATACAAATTTTTTCGTCGCTGCGAAGCGGGACGGGTATCTGCTAGTCTAATAATAAAAATTATTTTTGATCGAAAAAATAAAAATCGTAAATAACGGTTATTTAAAAATTAAAAAATAAAAATCTTTAGAATAAAGATGAGCTCATATTTGGATAGAATGTGCTAAAATCATTGTATCGGCATACTTGCATTTTATTGTTAACGAAGTTTTCATAATGATTTTTTCCCTGCTCAAAATAATTTTGACATTTCTCACAGCCAAGCAAGCAAAGCAAGCGTACATTGGGCCTTTACCTTAAATTTGAAGCTTATGTATGTCTTTTTTTATTATAACTTTGTTATTTGACTTCAAAGTTCTAAAGGACATTACAAGAAAATATGGAGCTTCGTAATACGAAAATAAAAACGTATCAATTTTAAAAATCGGATGTCAAATAAAAAAGTTACAATAAAAAAACGATTTTGGCGGTATTTCGCGGAGTCAAAAAAAAATTTGTTTGTGTCCCTTAGCCCTCTCAACATAAACTTCATACTTAGGGGCGGACTTTGACAACTTTTTTATTTCGTATCGGGACCAACCCCGTCTAATTTACATGCATCAAAACTCTATATAAAATAATTGTTCCCATATTAATTGTGAATAAAATTATGTGTTTTTTCAAGCAATTTTTTGCTAACGATTTTTGTTTTGGTTGGCGACCGAGTGGGAATGTAATCCTCCATGGAACTCAGATTTAGCCAATCTGGTTTTTTGGCATAAGTGTCGACTAGGCGGTTTTGAAAGTTCATATTATAGTTGCTTACCTAGATCAATTTTACGATTTTTTCCGTGAGGTTGTTCCACAAATGATTCGGATGCACTCGAATCTGAACTGGAACTAATCCTTCGCTTACTCATGTTGAAGTTTTTTTTGCTTTGATTATTTAATATGTTTCTTTAATTCCAATTACAATTTGTTTGACTATACAAAAAAGTTGTTGACATTTAAAACCATGAAAAAAAAAAAAATAAAAAAAAAATTGATATCGCGAAAACTGATTTTATCGGACTTGCCGCGAACTCGAGGCGAGCCCGAGGAAAATAAAAAAAATGATATCACGAAAACTGATTTTATCGGACTTGCCGCGAACTCGAGGCGAGTCCGAGAAATTACATTCGCGAAAATCTCCTTTCGCGAACTCGCCTCGAATTCGCCGCGATATCATCCTCGCGGCTGTGTTTATTGAGTTGTTGTTGTTTAAACGAAATTGATAGTTTTCGTCAGCCAAAAGTCGAATTTGTTACCTTTCGTCAGCCACAAAAAATCGTATGCTAGTTTTCGTATGCTACGACGATATAAAGCGTACCCTAACTTAGTGTCGATTTCTATGTTTGAAACAGTGATGCGTTGCTCGTGCGTAATCTCCACCTGTAATTGCTGCCTTGGCATCATAAATTTTTTTTTCTAAATATTGCAGCCTCTGCTCCGCCAGACCTGAACCTTGTCTTTATTTTTCACCATATTGCCTGAACTGGGTTGAGCATTGGTGAATATGGTCCCAAACGCAGACAATACTGTAGTCCTCAATAAATTATTTTTTATTTTTTTTTTTAAATCTAAATATTACATATCTTTTATTTGAATTTAACAAATTATTAAACTTTCCTTTTTGAAAATTATATTGGAATGAGAATTTGTAATATTTCAAAAAGACAACAACGAAAATTCCATTAATATTTCTATATTAGAAGTGCAAAAAATTACTTATAAAAGTAGAATATTTACATATATGTATGTATATAAATAATCCACTACAATACAATGCATTATCGCAAATAATCACCATGTCACTCAAGTTATTTCCTAAATCCTGCAACTTCTGAAAAACGCCTTCGATCCGGGTTCTGCACGAAGCTATTGTAAAAAGAGAACCCCTCTGCCTGTGTAATGCTACTACCCACAATGCCCAGATAGCTCCTATGAGGTGCATGTTTGCGCCGCGAGCAGCTGGTAGTATTTCCACCCTTCTATTTCCACATTTCGACCTACCGCGTGTATGTCGGCAAAACCAATTGAAGTACTTTAAAAAACCTTCTTTATTATAATTATCCCTTTCTAAAAGTAATGTTTTAATTCCTTCTTCCTTTTTTTCGTAGCACCTTTTTGCAGGGTTTTCTCCATCTTTTAACTTTCCAATTTTAGTCTGTACTATCATTTGCTCATTGACTATATTTTGAATTAAATTGCATATATTTGTATGTGTATGGCCTATACCCACCCAGTTGGAAAGGGTAATGTTTGGTAATGCACAAAGTAATCAACATATCTCTACCATCATTTATACATTACAACATGTGTAGCCAATAAATTTGTATCCAAATATTTTTTTAATAAAATTTATTTTATTGCTTTCAAAGCATTAACTTCTGACTAATGCCAGATACAAAATCTGAATAATAATAAACGTACAAAATCTTCATTTTGAAAACCTAAAATTAAAAAAAAACTTGTGATGAGATGTATTGACCAAAAATCAAGAATATATATGGGAGTACGTGTTTTGTTACCACGCTTGTCCTTTTTCCCATACACATAATGAGTTTCCAAAAAATTAGCGATTTTCTAAAAATCTTTCCCACCCATCTTAATTGATTCAAAGTATTCCGGCATTTCTGAAGCGGGAACAAAAGCCAGGGCTTTTCGTAAACTGAAACACAATTTGCGAATGAATTTTATTTACAAGTGTTTGAGATTTGAAAATACATATACTTTTTATTTTAAATTTTTACTGCTCTCTTGTTCCTGGTCTGTATGTACATATGTATGTATGTATACTTATAACACCAAATCCTGGCATATGCCGCATCTAACTACTCTATACAACTCCCCATTTAATTCATAAATTTCGAATATTTCCATTTCCTTTTTTTTTTAATTAAATTTTTTTATCAGTAAAACAAAATAGGAAATCAAATATTGAAATTTTTTCAGTATTTAACTTTTACTTCAAAGCAAATTCAAACGTTGCTTTGTTTGATGGAAAATTTTTACTGCAAGTTCTATATAGAATGGACTTAACTGAATACTTCCTTCTGCACGTGTGTTTGTAATTACCTCGAATCGGTTTAGGAAAACAAGTGGAAAATATTGAGGGGACGTGCCATCTCCCATACAATTCTAATCCTTCATGCTCAATATATCCTACCATGAGGAACTCTGGAAATTGGTACGGAGATAAACAATATCATTACCAGGGATGCCACTATTGGGCTTTTCCTACCAAAACTGGTAGGTTTTATTCCTTTTGGTAGGTTGGTAGGACGATTTGAATTTTGGTAGGTTTTTGGCAGAAACAAATTTTCTTAGTGGCATCCCTGATCATTACCACACTTACGATAAAATATGGGAGCTATTGAAAAAGGAGGCGTAGCACCTCCCATACAATCTTTTATGCTCAATATCTCTGGAAGTGTGCGTGGTAGGACCCTAGAAATTGGTACGGAGATAAACAATATCAGTACCATATGTACTTTGATTTCTTTTCTTTTTTTTTCTATATTTTTTTTCCACTTGTATACCTTACAACCTGGGTAGGAAGAAACTCCGAGTATGTGTGAGTGAGTGAGGAAACTCCTCCTCACGGCGTGCTGTGGAGTGGCCGTTTGCGTTTCACACTCCTCTAGAACGCGGAGTCAGTATTTTTTTTTGTTTGGTTGGAGTGAGGTTCGAAGGCGCCGCTCACGCTGTGTGTGGAGTGAGCCGCCGTAGGTTTCCTCTTCTCACGGTGTAATGTGTGGGAGCGTGTGAGTGAGGAATGCGTAATGACGCTGCATAAAAATGCATACATACACATACATACATATGTATGTTGCAGTGTGCAATTTAGTGCTATGGTTTTTCTGCTAATACCATGTCTCCACATAACGTGTTTCGCTCTTTTTTTTTCTCTCTCAATCTTGTTTCGACACGGAAACCAGTGCCGAAACTCGCCAATTTCCGTACAAATTTCTGAGAGCGAGTGAAGATTGAAACACTGTTTCATTCTGTTTCATTCTGATGCCTTCTCTAATTTTGTATCGAAAATCTATCGAAATCTCACACAAACCAAAACAAAAACGCAAAATATAAGCAAACATACAAACATTTAAGAAGAGCAAGAAAGAGAAATGTTAAACTGAATCACGATCAGCCACGTGGAGACGGGTTATTGAGCGAGATGTTTTGCTACTAGCCATGGGTAATGGCGCAATTTTTTTGGCGCTGATACAATAACTCCAGCGCCACTCGTGGCGCCAACTCACGGTACTGGCGCAATAACACCTTTTGCGCAATTGTCATGGAATAATCGATAAATAACATTTTTTCGCTTGTTACTGTTCACCATCCCCGTTTTATTTCTTTTGGCGCAATTCTGCTTACATATGTATACGAGGGCACAATTAATATAAATTTTCATAATCATTTGGAAACATGTTCCGTATATTTGTGAAAATATGCTGGAAATTAGAGTCACATAGATCACTATCAAGCATACATAATTGTGACGGTGTCATACGTATACATATACTATGGTGCTGTTATTGGCGTTGTGGTTGCGCAATTTTACACTAGCGCTATATTGGTGCTGGTGTTAGCGCACGAAATTGAGTCGGTTTTATATTACAAAATTGAGTTGGCGCAATATTGAGTTGGCGCTATATTGAGTTGGCGCTATATTGAGTTGGTGCTATATTGAGTTGGCGCATTTCTCAAATCGGAGTTAGCGCAATAACGCCAGGGTTGGTGTTAGCGCAATTGCGCCGCGCAGCGCAGTGTTACCCATGCCTATTTGCTACATGTTTCTCTGGTGAATCAAGTTATGTGGAGACGGGCTTTAAATAGCATGTTTGCTTGTTTTTTGCCTTTTTTTCGTATTTATGCCCGTTTCAGGCGATTGAGTAGGTATCAGGGATTGCAAATAATCGTTATTTTTTTAATTTTGACTAAAAAAATCATACTGAAGGAGAAACGCTAAACGCAAAAGAAGTACACAGATGTACACTCAGAGAAAAAGCAAGCTAAATTTCAGTATAGCGGGCTTGAATCAAGCCGAAAACGTTATGAAAGTCTGTTAAGCTCGAAAATGCTAAAATCAAGAATATATTCTCATTTTTAGGACGATATTTTTTGATATTAAAAGGCTTAAAGATTTTCCGTTTTGAAATAAGCTTATATAAACTTATTTTTAGCATTGCCCATGATTGATTTGAGAATGTAAAATCTTATTTGAAGAATGTTCAACTTTGTTTCAAGAATATATATTCTTGATTTTCCACTTTTTCGAAATTCAAAATTCGAAATCATTTAACCCACAACAAAATAAAAAAATAAAAGTGGTTATTTTATTTATATTTTATTGCATTTTATTTTTTCTTATTTTCGGACATGTATGTATGTATGTATATGTATGTATAGTAATATATATAATATAGATAATATACAATTCAATTTGTATATACATATATATATACATGTATATTCCGTAACACATCGTATATAACTATAAAACTAGAAATATTTATTTATGCAACACAGATCTTAAGGTAATGTTATAACCATAACTACAACTACTTATATCTATAACTATTACAAATATTTAATTCTGATAAAAATGTTCCATTATTTATGTTTATAACATATGTACATGTAAAGGTGGGCTGGTGAAGTTGCAAATATTTATAATATTGACATTTTCTGTTTCTGAACTTACTCTAGGAAAAATTTCATATGAATGAGTGTTTGCCACATACTCTGAAAAAAAAACGTTGTAAATCTAAAGACTTTCGCTGTTAAATCAACTACTTTCCGCAGTTGAAATGTGCCCAACAACGTTCCGTTGTTGTTTCAAAGGTGCGAGCATTGTTGATTTAAGTCAATAACGGAGATTGTTGGAAAAAATTTTCACCTAAAAATAAATTTTTGTTTGCATTTTACTCTTCATCTTCTCTCCGCCCAGGTCCCAACTGCAAACCGCTTGTTCTCCTATTCTTCTCTATTTCTTGTCATTCACTGGTTGCTATCTTTATTTCTTATTCTGATTTTTCTTCTTTATTTTATATTCTCCTCCGGATTCGAATCATGACATCAACCTGAAATTCTATCCAATCATCACATAGTGGAACATTCAACATTATATTTAATTGTAGTAACCTATTTATACTTAAATTTCCTAAAAAGGAATCCATGAATTATTTGAATCATTGTAAAAACAAAATTTAAAAAAATTTGTTCTCATTAGTTTTGTTTACAACGGAAACTGTTGGGTCAAATACTTTTGCCTTTAAATAAACAACGGTGAGAAAATTGTTGCTAAAAATAAACTTTTTTTGGATTTTTCTCTTTATCTCTCCATCATTATTTTTTTTGTTGGTTTTCTCACAAAAAAATATTTTGTCACAAAAAATTTTTTAAAGGCAAGCAAGTTTTTGAATCAACAACGCCCGTTTTTGAATAAATTGTTGGATCAAAAACTTTGCTGTAAAAACAAATACTTTTGCTGTTGAATCAAAGACGGAGATTCAACAGCCGAAAGTTGTTGGTTTAACTACGGGTATTTTTTTCAGAGTATGGTACTAAGAACTTTGACACCTGTGCGACACCCCTTAACCGTTTCCGATTAGCACAAAAATTTATATGTGGTATATTCGACTATATTGGCATCGACCTAGGGGATGAAGTTGAAGAAATATTATATCAAATTTTTTCCATACATTTGGGGACCACCCTAATGTACATATGTATGTGTACATATAGTGAAAAGATTACTCACCCTTTAAAAATGAAAAAAAGGCCTCCAAATTAAAATCCTGCAGCTGTTTCCTCGGGCTTTTGTCATCTTCTTTGTTAAACATTTCATCCGACCCCACAGATGCAGCTTCAGCAGGAAGTATGACGAGATCCATCCAACCCGACTCGTCTATAGACATATGTATGAACATATATGCCTGGGGCTCGTCGAATGGAACGATGTCCAATATTTTAATTTCTTCCGTCTTGTTTGCTACGAGTATTGTACATATATATGAACGTACATACATATGTATGTAAATTATTATTTTTTTTAAGAAAATTTTTCGTTTGTACAAAGAAAGCAACGACTATTGACAATTATGTACATATGTATGTACATATACATATACATATGTATCGGTTCAGAGAACACTTGACCCTAGAATTCCTAAATCAAGAATTTTATTCTTAAAACAAGATTTTTTCAGTTTTTTGTCTTGCTTCAAGGATGCGATTCTTGTTTCAAGATTGGAGAAACTTAAATTTTATATTTTTTTTCTTAATTTCAGTAATTCTTAAATCAAGTACGACACAGCTAGATTTTAGCTCGCAACTTTTCTCTGAGTGTAATCACCGTATATATACATATATATATATATATATATATATATAGAAGTAATGCATCCCAGAGAGTACATTCTGCAGTTTTTTTTTAACTCTTTCTTAGGCCTTCAACCAACTTCAGCCTCAATGATTTTACTCATGTAATAATATTGTGCGGGAAACTGCACTTTAAAATTTTCCTTTCGACATAAGCTACTGTTCGATATGAACACAGATATGTATGTATTTACATACATACCCTGCAAAAAATGCGATTAATCCGGGACGTGTCCGGGATCAATCGCAAGGGAGCATGCGACTAATACAATTTTACATCCCTTTATATCGAGTGAATTGATCGCATTTGTTCGAGCATGTCCTATGAAGAGACTAATTGTTCAACTTGTATACCCGAACGGGTACCAATGTAGATCAATCGCTTTCATCCCGAACGGGTACAAATGTAGATCAATCGCTTTCATCCCGAACGGTTACAAATGTAGATCAATCGCTTACATCCCGAACGGGTACAAATGTAGATCAATCGCTTACATCCCGAACGGGTACAAATGTAGATCAATCGCTTACATCCCGAACGGGTACAAATGTAGATTAATCGCTTTCATCCCGAGCGGGTACAAATGTAGATCAATCGCTTCCAGCACGAACGGGTACAAATGTAGATTTTTCCAAGTTGTTCGCCAAGGAAATTTTTAATAACAATCTTTAAAACATTGTAAATGTTAATGCATATATAAATAAAGATTATATAATGTTTTACTTTTGAAAAAAATCTCAATAAATAAATAAAAAAATTGTAAGTTTTGAGTATGCATTATATGAGCGTAATGTAAAGGATTTTTGCATAGGATATTTTAGGCAACATTTTGTTAAAAGAAAGGGTGTTCAATTCGTTTTACCGGTTGCTCTACAATTTTTTAAATACATTGCATATTTTTGTAAAATTTCTACATTTAAGGAATCTAGATTTGTACCCGTTCGGGATGAAAGCGATTAATCTACATTTATACCCGTTAGAGAACAATTGGTCTACAATTAGTCTACATTTATACCCGTTCGGGAACAATTGGTCTACAATTAGTCTACATTTATACCCATACGGGAACAATCAGGGACTAATTGTGGACCGATTTTTCTCGAAAGAGATCAATCCGGGACAAATATCTTTCGGTATTAATCGCACATTTTTTTGCAGGGTATTTCTTAACTATTCTTAACACTTAGGTACTTAATCAAAATAAGAAACTTTGCCGAGAATATCATTATTTAGCTTAACAATCAATATATTATTCAAGGTTTATTTTGAAAGCCTCGTGCGCAGTTTTGTTAAAATTGAAGCCAGAGCACTAAACGCCCTCTCAACAGACACTTGAGACGATGGAACCGCTAATACTACTTGAATCAGGCTTCCTAAGTCCCGATCATTTAATAAACGGGATTTCGAGTAATTCAGAATATCTACTTCACAAGGAACTCTTTGAAGCATATGCCAGATTCTCCAACTTTTGCTTTAAGTTTACTTGCATAGTTTCTGTTGCACAATGACTGCTTAATAACGTGTCCCGCTTGTTGTTTAGCTTGCAGAATGAGCTGTGCACACTGTAGAGGATAAACAAATTTGTAGCATTCATGCAGCTGCTTACTACACACTACAGACGTTTGGCTGCTTCATCGCCAAGCTGTGAGGCCTCGCTCATCCTCACTCACTCCGGAGTAAAATATGGAGGCGCAGCGGAGGAGAGCCAACGCTTCATTTTTGCCTCCTATTGGCTGCGCACTCTGTTGCCACTCATGCGGAGCGCTCACGCTATTGTGTGGCCTCCGTTGTTTGCACACTCACAGGATCCTCATGAGTGCGGCATGTGTGAGTGTGGAGGCAAAATGAGGCAAATCCGAACCCTGCTTACAACCGCTTGAATCACATGAAAGATGTTCTGAATTGTCCTTCGAAAATACTTACTATTTTCCATTTGCTGAATCTTTTTAAGCTACTTTTTTTAAATTGCAAGTTTTTATCAAAAAAAGTAACAATTTTAACACAAGTAATTTAACATAAAAATGTATATTTTTGTTACTGTAACACAAGATGTAAGCATTTTAGTTTTTAATGTAATAAAAACTACACCCAGAAAAAAATATAAAATATATGTAAATAAAAGAATTATATAAGACATCAATAAAACATTTATAAAGCTTTAGATGTATAGAAGTGTATAACTTCCTGTTAAGTGGTGTTTTACTAATTAAAAATAATATTACATACATTTGCTTTTTTGTCGTAAATTAAATTCATCACAGCAAATGCAGATTTGAAATCTGTGCAGAAAACTAGCACTATCAAAATTTCTTACGAAAACTGACAATTTAAAAATTCTGTACGAAAAGTAGCACTTTAAATTTTTGGCTGACGAAAAGTAGCAAAAATTATATTTTGTATATTATACATTATAATTGTTGTTGTTAAAACGAAATTGCTACTTTTTGCCAGCCAAAAATTGAAAGTGCCAATTTTCGTCAGACAAAAAAAAAAAAAAATCGAGTGCTAGTTTTCGTATGGCGTGACGATATGTAAATAAGATACCGTTTTCTAAGGCGCACTTCAGATGTTTTGCTCGATTCTGATTGGACGCAGTGCTGGAGTTTATGTTATTTAAAAGTTCTTTTCGACATTCATAACAAATGGTTTCTAATTAAAATAAGACACCACTGTACGTTAGTTTCTAAACATAACCACCTGCTCGAAAATCTATTATTAATATGAAATAAGAACAAATAAAAATGTTATTAAAAAAAGAACACAAAAAGTGCTATAAATAAGATATCGAAAATCACAAAAATTAATCACAATTAAACAGAATTCATATTGTATTCGGCAGAGAAATTTGCCTTGGGATTCTGGTTACAATCTTCCACCGTATACTAGCCGTTTAAAACTCCTTAATCTTCCGACTCTTGCAAGTCGACGAGAAATGTTAGGGGTAATATTTATCGTTAAGCTCTTGAATGGCTTAATTCTTTCTCCTTTCTTGCTAGCTGAAATAAACTTTAACATTCCTTCTCGTTCAACAAGACACTTCAACCCTATCTACTTAAAGCAGTGTAAATCAAACTTTGAATTAAATGAACCTTTCCGGGGTTTATGTAAGAGCTTTAATTCCTATTCCAGCTTTTTAGATATTTCGGACTCACTTTTCATTATAAGGGAAAAAATACTGTCTTATCTTAACACATAGTAGCGATTATTCTTTTATAATTCTCAAGACTAACTTCAATTGTACTATACTCAGCTGATGATTTTATTTCTCTGTAGCTGAGCAGTTTAAGATCTCGACGCTTAACAAACTCCTGCCACTCAACACCTCGGCATTTTATGTAAATAAAAAATATCCGTACGTCATGCGGGTGCGCCTCTCGTGCGGTCGGGCGGGATTGGAGGGCGTGGGTTATTATTATTATTATTATTATTATTATATGTATATGTATGCATACATGTTTAAATGTAAGTTTATGTACCTAAATATTAAATAAAAATACCCGACATTTATGTCAACTTTTGAAAATAAAAGAAAATACGCATTTCTTTCTTTAAAGTTTAAACATACCATTCAAGTATGTATATAGTATGTATTTAAGTAGCAAATATGTATGTATTTTATTAAAAAAAAATTATAAGAAATTCCAAAGAATTACAAATAACTACTTAATGTTATATAGTGCATACATACATATATTCAATATTCAACCTTTTTGGTAACTTGATATATTTCTCACAAAAAAAAAAACAAACAAAAATTAACGAAAATGCATAAAAAATTCGGCTACACGAACTCATACGCCATCCGAGCATTACGTTCATTTGTCTGAGTCCAAGCCTGCATCCACAAAATCATTGAACAAATATAACGCTTTCCGTGGCAAAATGCGACTAATTTTTTCAAGATACAAATATTCACGCGGCACGCTGGCATGCTCCAGTCCGGTGCGTTGGGCTTTAATGATGCTGGCCGCGGCATCGTCCGACTTCACCATCTTAAAGAGCGAGGGGAAACGATAACGTGGACGCTTACAAAGGCCCGTATCGACCATATATGGATAAATGGTGGTCAATTTGATCTGAAATTAAAAGGAGTGTACAAAAAAAAATATTTTGTTAGAAAACTTCAAAGTAACAAGGAAAGGGAATTGGTTGAGTAAGTGGGGGCATACAAATTTCTGAGGGAAAAATAAAACTCAAGAAAACAACGTTTATTTTTTGGTCGAAAAATAAAACTCAAAAAATAAATTTTATTTTCTAAAAAAAAAATAAAACTCAGAAAATAATTATTAAAAATCAACTTTTTGGATATAACTCATAACCGTTACGGTCCCTGGTTATGACCACTTACTTACATTATTCTTTGGATTATTGTGGCGCAATTCCTCGGCCAGAGCCTAAAACGAAAAACATTTTTTGTTTATTTAATCACTTATGTAATCATTTTCGTCATTTCATGTTTGCCAAAAAAATTTTTTTCTTAACTCACATCCATTAAACCGCGTACGGCGAATTTAGTGCCACAATATGGCACCAAATTGGGGACAGCGAAGAGACCAGCGCACGATGACATAGCGACAATATGGCCCTCGTTGCGTGCTTTCATTTCAGGTAGAAAAGCTTGAAGAATCTAAATGGGTGGGAAAAGACATGCGTGCATCGTAATTTAGATAGTGATAAAAGATAAATTGAAAAAAATAAAATAAATGAAAAAAAAATTATACGAAAATTCACTTACCCAAAAATGTGCAAACACATTGATCTCATACATATTACGAATTTCCGCCTCCGTGTGCTCCAGCAGCGGATGGCAGGGCATTATGCCGGCATTATTGACAATAATATTGATGAAACCATGCTCCTGTTTTACTCTTTCGGCCAAAGCATTGATCTCATCGCGTTTCATCACATTGCACCTGCCGAAATTTAATTGAAAATCAAACATTCGGACAACGCGTCAAAATTTTTGTATGAATTGATGGGGACGGACCCCAGGAACGTGTTTTTGGAGAAAACTAATTTTTGGCAAAAATGTCACGGGGTATTGCACTGTATGGTCGATACGCGGTTTTGCAATTTAAACGACGATATGTATGTATATAGACGCCTCCAAACAATACTGTACTAAGTCGACTTAGTATATTTTCCCGTTTTTGGTGGTTTCAAGCATAACGTGTCTTAATTTGGATGCTGTCAAATTTTGGTATCAATCGGACAATCCAATCAAAAGTTATAAGCAAAAGTGTACATATAAGTCTTCTTCTTCTTCTTGATTGGCGCTTAACCGTCTAGAGTCTAGACGATTCTGGCCGAGTCCAACAGAGCGCGCCAATTGCTTCTGTTTCGTGCATCATGGCGCCACTTGGGAACACCTAGGGAGGCAGCATCGCTGTCCACCTGATTTTCCCAACGAGATTTCTACAGAATCAAAACTTTGAGAGCTTGCTATGAAAAACAACGTAGCAAGTTTTTATTTTTTCTTACGGTTTTATATAAAGCGTACCCTAACTTTGATATTGTCGAGTTTTGGTATTGCTCGTTCGATCCAAACAGAAGTTATAAGTGAAAATATACTTCGCATACAACTGAAGTTTCATATAGAGTTTAAGCTTTGAGAGCTTCTCCTGCAAAACACAGTGTTCAGACTTAGTATAGTATGGTTTGGAAGGGTCGATATGTATACACTCTTCTCTCCTAACTTACTTATAAGCATAACCTTCACCGCCGTGCGCTTTAATCTCTTTCACAGTTTCTTGATTTGCCTGCTCATTTATATCCCAACAAATTACTTTCGCACCGAGAGCACTATATTGTAAAGCCAATCCCTTGCCCATGCCATGGCCGGCGCCGGTAATTAGAACTGTTTGACCTTTGACCTCAACCTCTGGTGTGGGGAGGAATATTTTCACGATCGATTCGATTATTACAATCCAAAATTTTACGATCACCAATACGATATCAATGGTTACTGCGGCAATATGGTAATAATCAACGTTGTTATTGTTATTATTTTCATTGTTTGTGTTTTTGTTGATGTTATTAAGATGAGTACTGACGTTGTTGGTACTGAAAAAAAACCAATAATATTATAAGTAATAAAACAATGGATAAAAGCGGTCAACCGTACACCAAAATTTGTAGCCGTTATCATTATTATTTGACGAGCTCAGAGCAAAAATGAGACATATGTATTTTCTCAGAGCAAAACTGAATTAATCGTACAAACAAAAAACGCGAAAACTCGAAGCACCAAAACATGTCGGCAAAACAATTTAGTTCGTTTTTGTCCTTTCTTCTTAGGAAAAAAAGGAACTAAAATGTTTTGCCGACTTGTTTTTGCGCTTCGAGTTATCGCGTTTTTTTTGTGCGATAGTTCGTTTTTGCTCTGAGAAAAAATATGTCTAATTTTTTCTCTGACCTCGTCATTTATGTATATACTAAATATATTGTGTAGAAATTAACACCCTTATTACGGTTGTCGTCGTCGACGTCGTTGTCACTTTTCAGTCGACATCACGTCGTCTCGACGTCGTCGTCACATCGACGCAAAATCGGTATTAGCTAAGCGTATGGAGACGACGTCGACTGTTTATCGGTAAACCGAATGACGAAAGTACCATCACTATAATTTCTGCACTAGCTGTTTGATTTTATTTAGAATCTGTGCGCATTTTTTTCCGTATTTTTAATCTGTGCTATTTAGATAATTTATTTCTTTATAATAAATGTATTTTGCATATGATTCATCAAGTTTTAGCGATGAACATAGCAATGAAGTGCTCGAGTAATTAATAAATAAAAGAAAAAATATTTTAGTTGAAATACATATATACATATGTATGTATGTACATAAATATTTAATAAATTAGTTTTCTCCTCAATCTTTCTTAAAGGAGGTGCCAAGGCATTCAATTTAATGGTGATTGCTTCTCAATGTTGTAAAAAATTAGTTGGTATCGTACCCCATTGAAAACCTTTGGGTCGGCTTCGGTATGTGCGCTCACCGAATTTATTTTTAAACTAGTGGGAATTTTTCAATAAAACTAGCAGGAAATATTCTGCGAATGTTAGTTCTACTAATTTTAACACTCCCGTAATAAAATTTTAAAAACAAAAATGCATACATACTAAATTTTCTTCTTGTCGCCATTAAACAGCGCGTCGACGAAAATGGCAACGAGTGACCGTCGACGTCGACTTAGCTGATACCAAATATGTTTCGATAGTTGTCACAAGGTATCGACTTTACCATACGTAATACCGATTTTGATAGGTCGTCGCCGACAGCGTCGAGTGAGTGTCGACGACGACAACCGTAATAAGGGTGTAAATCTTTTTATGGGTGTTGGCAAGTCTACTATCGATCAGATCTTTATATATTATGCTAATTAATGAGAAGTGTGGTGCAGTGGGTAGACTGCTCGCCTGCTATGCCAGGGGTCTCGGGTACAAACCCCAGTCCGAGCAAACAGCAGAAAAATTTTTCTAATTAGTAAAAATCGAATTATTGGGTTTTTTAAGAGCAGCGGTCACCTACTCGGCCGAGAGTATTTCTGCGATGAAAAAGCTTCTCACAAAAAATGCCGGAGCCGGCATAAAACTGTAGGTCCACCCAATGAGTAGGAAAAACAAAAAGGAGCACACCTTGAATTGGGAGAAGATGCTTTAGCCCTGAATGTATTCCAATTCCTATCGACATCCATCGGTAGCAGTAGAGGAAGGGGTTGCCCACACTGCGTTAGAAAGTTTGAGGTGGGGATTGACTTGACCTCTTCTTTATGTCTAATTAACGCCAGTTATTACGAAGCCGAAACCGATGTCGCGCATTATCAAACTTGGCTAAGATCGTATACCTAGACGGTTAATGTCCAATTAAAGAAAAAAGAAAAAAAAATGTTAAGAAAAAACATTCGTATATTTATGTACATACTAGGAGTTCCCGCTACTGTCGAAAATAGACAGTTTCCTAGTGGTTTAGCTACTCCAAAATGCAAAAATATTTTTAACTTTATAAAATATATATATATGACATTTTTTATTAAAATTTATCTTTATTTGATTCAAACCCCATTTGTAGTTCAAGGCAACCCTTTTCCTTTTTTAGTCAATTAAAATTCTCCATATAAAAATCATTTTTATACACCCAGAAAAAAATAGTGTGAAATCAACCAAAAATCAACAAATTTTGTGGTTAATTTTTTTCAACACGATGCTTAATGTATGCCATCATGTAATCGTGTAAATTTAACACTACTGTCAAGTGTTAGTTTAACAGGATGACAACTGTACAATTAACACTAAAAAGTATTGAGTCTTCCTGTTGATTTTACAATTTTAACTAGTTAAGTTTACAATAAAAGCTGGTTAAATTAACACGAAATGGTCCTGTTGAATTAACAATAGGTCAATTCCACCTAAAACGGCCCTATCCAGCAAAATTAGAAATCACTTATTTTTAATTAAATTAAATTTGTTAATATGCACAAGAGGATGATTCTTATGGCTGAATCAAAAAAATTGGATTCACGTAAATTTTTATAAGTTCGGAAACACTTTGAACTTTGTTTATACTGAATATTCAGTTCACATTCTCTGCAAGGTGTCTCTTTATTTAACATTTTTATACTCTTCCATTCTCAATATTAATAAAAACCGTTACCTCTGAAGAGACTAGGTCATTGTTTTACATTTCTGTGAAGTTTCGATATTATACGTTTTATAGTAACAATTTTATGGCGTGTTTAATATACTTAAATTTTCGGTCACACCCGTCACAGAAAAAATTGAAAAAGTTTAATTATATTGGTACTTTACATTTTAACCACCTGACAATCTCCAATAATAACAAAGTAGTCGCGATAAATACTTAGTGAAATTTTCTTAAAATTTATCGCAGTAATTTAGTATTCAGTTCTAAAAAATATTTGGTCACACCCGTCACACCAACGCGAAGTATACATATATTTCTTAATAGATTCGAAAAACAGAAAGCGCGAACAGAGGAAGAAGCTTAAAGAAAATAAAGAAAAATATGAATTGCATCTAGCTAAGGAGAGAATAAGAGATAAAAGAAGGAGGGATGCTAAAAAAAATGATAACAGATAAAACTGCGCATCTCAGTTTAAAAATCGATACAATATTTTTAACATTTGCCAGGCCCCTAAGGATTTTGGATTAGAAATGACTTGGAATTTTTTCGCTACAGGCCATGGTAAAGGCGCTGTAGATGGAATAGCTGCAGCTGCAAAAAGAACCTTAAGTACGGGCATTAAGGCTAGAGAATATTTTATGAAAACACCCGTTGACTGTTTCCAATATCTAGTTGAAACAAAGAAACTTAATAAGATCGACGTTTTTTACGCATCAAAAGACGATATTGAGCGCGACAGTAATTTCTTGAACGCAAGGTGGGAAAACGTAAAATTAATAAAGAATATTCAAAAAATGCACAACTTTAAAAGAGCAGATGCGGTCTCTGTGTATGCTTGCGATTCATATTTATCTGAATTTAAACAAATTTTCCTAAAACATACACCTTTGGAATAATGTGAGTTTTATGATAGCGAGCAAACAATGTTATGTTACTTTTTTTCATATTACGAGTTATAAATGAATTCAATAAAAACTTTTAGTTCATCAAAAATTTTGAATTTTGGTACTGGGTCACAACCGTCACATAGAGAGGTCACACCCGTCCAATTTTTTAAACAGGGTTTTCGCAAGAAAAACGTGAATTTCAAAATAGTAAGTATGCTATACAATCAAAAAGACTTTGAACAACGTGCTGGACTAAATTTTTTATATGCGTTCTGTGAAAAGTTTTACAAAATTTATATGCAAAGTGGGATTTTTTGAAAGCTCAAATATATAAGGTCACACCCGTCCCAGCTTTCTAATGGCCACTCTGGTCGGAAATGGTGTCCTTCAAGTATATATCTGCTATCCACCGTTTTTAACTTTCCCATTGCTGGGAATAACGGCCTTTTTTTGAAATGCAAGCTTTCCATTTCAAAATTATAGCGAAAATTATGAGTATCATGGTCACACCCGTCACAATGGAATTGACCAATAACATCTTTTTGATTTTACATTAAATTTATTGTTAAATTAACTAGAAAGTCTTGTTGATTGTACAATTTATTTTTTTTTAAATAAAAAAACATATAAAACATAAAATATATAATCATCACTTCAATTAAGCACATTCGTACATCACCCGCACAACTGACCAAATTGAAGGCGTCCTTCTCATACGAACACAAATGTACCGGCGATAGTTTATACATGGGCGATAGTACTATCACTTGCACCGAGTAATGTTTGGCCGCTAATGCAACAACCGCATGCTGCACGCAAACCCCCATTCGCTAAAAACCTCCTCGTGATATTGCAACCTATGAAGAGGAAAAGTAAAATATTGAACATTAAATACTTTTAGAAACAAAAATGTAATCCTCTTTTAACTCACCTGCAAACTGAAAATATAAATCGAAAACCCACTATCGCGAACTGACAATGATGCTAAACTCACTGGCAGTGATGTCCTTTTTTTTTTTTTTTTTAAAATAATTTGCGTTTTGCACGAAAATCAGACTTCAAATGATCAAAAAAATTATGTATGTTTCAAAATAGTTTTGACGTTCGTTTTTAACACTTTTTTTAGATTACATTGACACTATGATCGTGTTGAATAAACCAAAATTACAAATGACGTTTAAGTTTGAACATTGTTTCGTGTTATATCAACCAAATTTTATTGTTAATTGTGGTTCTTGTTGTTTTCACATTTGTTTTCATGTTGTATTAACACTAAAATTGGGACGTCATTTTTCTAGCATTTTTTAGTTTATATTGACACTATCATCATGTTAAATAAACCAAATTCCAAATGACATTTAGGAATAAAATTTTATATTTGAATCATCTTGTATATTTTAAAATTTCTTCATGTTGTATCAACAATAAAATTTGGTTGAATTTACCAAATTTTCAGATGACAGTTACAAAGCCAAAATCATGTTTCAAACATCGTGTAATTTGAAAAAAATTGTTGCTGTTCTATGTGTAAAGATCGATCGTGTTAATTTTACATGAATCGTGTTGATGATTTTTTTTCTGAGTGTACTCAGCTGTACTAGTACACAGAGTATTATAGTTTGAATCACATAACGGTGGATTGTAATAGAATGAAATAATCGAGATAGATAGACTTATATATATCAAAATGATCAGGGTGAAAAGAGAAATCGATTGAGCCATGTCCGTCCGTCCGTCCGTCCGTCTGTCCGTCCGTCCGTCTGTAAACACTCTAACTCGCGCAAAAATTGAGATATTTTGATGAAATTTGAAATGCAGTTGGTATCGAGACTGGGACGGTTGGTATTGAAAATGGGCGAAATCGGACCATGACCACGCCCACTTTTCCTATATAGAAAAAATCGGAAATTTGGTATCTCAGTCACTAATACAGCTGGAGCGATGAAATTTTACCCATGTGTTGAGCTCAGGCCCCTATGAAGAAATTTGATGAAACTTTGGAAAATGGGCGGTGTCACGCCCACTTATTAAGGGTCAAACATGGAAAGTTTTATATGTCATAACTCAGAAACCATTGAAGATATATCGATGAAATTTGGTACGCGTGATATACTTACTTAGGCAAATGTTTGGACTAAAAATTTTGGAAAATCCCTCCGGAAAAGTCGGAAAATTCAAAAAATCGAAAATCGAGTTTTTGTATGAAATTTTGTGTGAAATTATTCCTTAATAAAAAAATAGAAAGTTCTCAGCCAAAATCCGATAGTTAGGGATAGGGATAGGAATAGGAATAGGAATAGGAATAAGAATAGGAATAGGAACAGGAACAGGAAGAGGAAGAGGAATAGGAATAGGAATAGGAATAAGGATAGGGATAAGGATAGGGATAGAGATTGAAATTGAAATTGAGGTTAAGACTGCCATTGAGATTGAGATTAAAATTGAGATAGAGATAGAGATAGAGATAGGGATCGGGGGAAGTCGGTTTGTTGCGGCGAATATAACTACATATATAAGTTTTTTTTTATTATTAGCAGTCATTAAGGTGGACTCTAAGATAATGGTGAGCAATACGGTAATCGAAGACTTTTCTTAAGGCTTCATAGGAATAAATTTTAGCAGAAAGGCGTCTGCCGGGGCATAGTGTAGTATATACATATTTACATACATATAAAGCCTCTGTCAAACTTATGCGGCTCTGAAGGGTTAATGTTATTATAATTGCAGTTTAACTGGCACATTTTAGAACGTTTCTTAGTTAAATGGCGTATCATTCATTTTGTTTACAATTTGTGTCGGAATTATTTTTTCATAATAATCATTTTAAGGCGCTACCTACAATGATTTTCAAAATATAAAAAAGGTATATAAAAAAACGCGATCAGCTTTTATATGTATGTACCTATACATATGTATGTATGTACATATGTATGTATATAAACAGGTTTTCTGTTTATGCAATTATAATTTTATTCTTTCTTGTTATTTTAGTAAAATAAAAAAAAAATTACATTTCATTTGTTTAATAGATGTACGTAGCTTATTCTTATTATACCCTGAGGCGGTTTGTGTGCTTTGAATGCAAAAAGAAACTAAACCGGACTCCAAAAAAATTATGAGATTGTGCGGGAGAGCGCGGAGTGATTTGCATTACTCACATTATTAAATTATACATTCCAGCAATTTGTAGAAAAAATTATGTTAAAACAGCACAGCACAAACTTGAAGGAGAAGCTTAACCTTTGGTAGGTATGTAGATGGATTGAAGCGACTATCACAATAACTAGTTGCCAGAAACAGTAAGTCTACGACGCGGGAAGCCTTATAAAAGCTATCAAAGTATTTCACGTACATCGTTTATAGCGATCCGACACAGACTGACCAGAATAGGGATTTGACATTAAAGTCACCAGAATTATATTCGCTCCAAATCATTATCCATGGCAGAAATCATCAACTAGCTTGTTGACTTTAGTCGATTTTTGTTTTTTATTTAATTTATTTAGAACTTTTCATATTGTGTGTGGGAAGTTTTAAATTAACAAGAACTTTATTGTTATTGCGTAAGAACATAGCAACTGGGTATCTCAATACACCCGTTACTTTTATTATTTATGTATATATGTAATTACTTTCCTTTAGTTTTAAAGACATTAACGAAACTAAATACTGAAATAAATGCATATGTACATACATATTGTACGTATACAATCATAAACTAGTGATTTGTTCTGGTCCAGCAAGCAAAGCACACAAGCATGACTTCGACATTACATTTCCAAGTAGTAATTGTAAGCAAAAAAGAAAATAATAATAAACAATAATACTTAATAGAAATCCAATTTTAAATTATATTTTCAATGTCAATATTAAGCGTCACTAAACTAAATAGCTAATCAGGCGTGTGTGTGTTTCTGTATCGTAATTCAATCGATGGAGAACTGGTATATGTTGACTTTTGAAAATTGCATTGAACTTGAATTTATATGAAATTTAACTGAGATTTACATACATATGTACATTAAGGTGGAGTGAAATCATATGGAGATTTTTTTGTTGTTCTTTTTTTGAACGTACCAGGAATCAAAAGTTGCCTTTATACGAGTTAATGAACCCCACAAAATTTTATGGCGATAGGATGACGTTTTGAACTGCCCCCAGGCCCGCAAAGTTGAAAGCAATAAGCACGATCTGGTACAAATATGAAATTTTGAAAATTATAAAATCAAAAAACGAAGTATGAGGATGGATAAAGATGGCTAAGCTGAGTATTAAAGTGATTTTTTTTTTTTGGAAACAACAACAACAAAAGTTATTAAAGGTCAAAGTTTATATTATGGATTTTTGAAATTGCAATTACTTAAAAACTACTAAACCGATTTCGAATATTTTTATACCATTCGATAGGTATTTTGATTCCCTTTAATTTGATATACATTTTATATATGAAAAGTAAGAGGGTAAAAGGGGGTTGACCCCCGCAGGGGGGGTATTATGGAAACCACATAAAATGTATATCAAATTAAAGGGAACCAAAGTACCTATCGAATGGTATAAAAATATTCGAAATCGGTTAAGTAGTTTTTAAGTAATTGCAATTTAAATATGCGTAGTATAAACTTTGACCTTTAATAACTTTTGTTGTTGTTGTTTCCAAAAAAAAAATTCACTTTAATACTCAGCTTAGCCATCTTTATCAATCCTCATACTTCGTTTTTTGATTTTATAATTTTCAAAATTTCATATTTGTACCAGATCATGCTATTTTTTTAAATTTGTGGGGCTGGGGGCACCTCTAAACATGCGAGTAGGTCAATAAAATTTTGCAGGCTTATTACTGGGCTAGAAAGGTTCCGTTATGGCTTTGGAACAGATTGAATTTCCAAAAAAAAAATTTCACTCCACCTTAATGTACATATCGCACCCTAAATCATAAAGTGACACAACACAACATTTTTCAAAATTGGGTACACCTAACATATCTCTAGCGATTGACAAACAAAAACTTTCAATCGGTGTCTATTTTGATTGAAAAACGATGCATTTTGCCATATAAATGCTTGTAAAGAAAAAAAATTTTTTTGGCTCTCTTGAAAATTTTTGAATTTTGAGTTGTGTCACTTTATGATTTAGGGTGCGATATGTAGCATTCAGGGGTCCTTAGAACCTTGGGCCTAGGCATCACTATTTAAAGAGCTCTTTGTTCAAGTTCTCCTCAGCAGCTTTTATTTGATACCAATATCGCTCAGTAACTTTCCGGGGTCACTCGGTTCCACGTTTTGACCCATATCTGGGGGCCCGCCCTAGGCATCGCCATGTAAATAACTGTACGTCTTGGAACCTTGGGCCTAGGCATCACTATTTAAAGAGCTCTTTGTTCAAGTTCTCCTCAACACCTTTCATTTGATACCAATATTGCTCAAAGACTTTCTGGGCCACTCTGGGTCCACATTTGGGCCTATATTCCTGGAAGTTCGCACGCTAATACCACATGAATCTTGAATAACGTCTTATTTCAGATTTTGCTTCAAAACGCCCTATTTCAGAGAAATATATGTACATATATGGAATTTTCTCTGAATAGGGCGTTTTTGAAGCAAAATCTGAAATAGGACGTTATTGAAACAATTTTTCAAATAGGGCGTTTTTGAAACAATTTTTGAAATAGGGCGATCTTATTCTCAGCCGTCGATATGTACATATATGTATTTTTGATTATATATATGTATTTTTGATTATACCCTGCAGTAAAAATCCGCAATGAATCCTTAATGAATCACTGATGCAATTCACCTATGACGAGGCATCAGTGAATACTTTCATATTAGAGGTCGGAAACTATCGATAGTCAGCACCATCGATAGTGTACGATAGTTTTTTGCAAACTATCGATAGTATATCCATAGTTGACGATAGTTTCGGGTGATTTGGGAGAGTCTACGGCTACGCTCACACTGTAACCGCCTTTTGCCGTCCGGCAGCAAACACATCTGTTTTAAATGAGCTCACCCGATTTCACCCGAATGTAAACAAACTTTGCCCACCTGTCCTGGTCTTCATCTTACCAATACGTGAAAGTAATAGAAGATGATCCGATAAAACTTTTTTCAGTACATTGTTTTGTTTTATTTATTTATTAGCCATTTATTCTTGTTCAAAAAAATTAATATATTAACCAGAGGCCATAACAATTATAACAAATAAATATAAAAATCACTTGATAACAATTATTGAGCAATGGAAAAATTTTTCCATCATCAATAACAATTACTCAAAGATCGATATTTTTTCGATCAGATCATAATTGTTATGAGCAACTGATATTTTTTTCGATGTTCCATAACAATTTCTGGATGATGGATATTTTTAGATCAGTTCATAATTAATTAACATTCGACCAAATGATAGCCCTAGCCAAGCGCTTTCATTTGATACCCATTTTGCGGTGTTCGGTATTCTATATTCGTATTACGTATCCATATTTATCCGCTTTTCCACAATTATGAGCAGTTATCGATAAATTTATCGAAATATATCGTAGTCCAAATAAAACCTGGGGCCATCGCCTTTCGTTTTATACCCATATTGTAGTGTAATTTTAATGTTTTTGGGTAATCACATTTTAATCGACCATGCGACTAGAACGCATAGTCGTATTTATGTTGCTTTGACTACTTGCTAGTCAGCAATTCAAACCCTGCATGGAATAGTTACCGTTTGTTTGGTGCCAAGTGGTCACATTTCAAATTTTCAATAAACTATCGATAGTTCAAACGATAGTCGAAAACCATCGATAGTGTAAACGATGTTCAGAAACCATCGATAGTGACGATAGTGCCATCGATAGTTTCCGACCACTATTTCATATAAAGACTGATGAATTTTTCATATAAATGGTTTGCTTTCCTCAGAAAAAAAAAAAAACAAGAACAAATAAAAATATACTGAATTATGACGACAGTGATGAATATTCAACAAAGAATCATCACTGATCCCTCAGCAATGAAACAAATTTACTGCAGGGTATATATCTACTCATCAATAAATACACACAATATGGACATACATTTTTGTTTTATTCCACAAAAATTTACGCAAAAATAAATACAATACGAGTAAATGATTTCTCTTATTTGTTATTGACAGGCTCGCTGATATCATCATTATTTGTGACATTTGCAAAATGAAAATTATTAACACACAAACATATTTATGCTTCTGTTTTCTTACATGATCTTCAAGACAGGATCAAAAATTTTTTTTGTTCTTATCTCAGAGCTTCGAGCAAGAGTCTGGAAGTTGTTTGTACTATTCAAGAATATTCACATTTTAACATCATGAACAGTATTTTTCGGACTTTTGACTACAAAACACTTCCAAACTCTTGTTCGAAGCTCTGAGATATGAACCACAAAAAAAGTTTGATCCTGTCATGCAGATCATGTGAGGAAACAGAAGATTTCCCTAGAAAATTACCGAAAAGCGGGTTTGGCCGCGAAATGGAACAAAATACCTCCGGAATTTTCCCAAAAATTAGTAGAGTCCATCCCTGAATACTTGGAAGTCCAGGCTAGCTTGACGGTGGGTGGATTCTTTTCCACCTCCCTTTACCCACCGTAAGCAGAAACATAACAAATGGATATCATAAACAATATTAAACAGCCTGTAGATGTACATACACTCAGAGAAAAAGCAAGCTAAATTTAAGTATAGCGGGCTTGAATCAAGCCGAAAACGTTATGAAAGTCTGTTAAGCTTGAAAATGCTAAAATCAAGAATATATTCTTATTTTTAGAGGGGCATTTTTGAGAAGGAAAAGCTTATATTAAGAACTTTTCGGTTTGAAACAAGCTTGAATAAATTTATTTTAACCCTTTCAGTACAAAAAATCAACCGGTGAAGCGAAAAATCTGAAAATTCGTATTCTAACTAATTATGGGTCGCTGATTTCAAATTTTCAAGAAAAAATTTTTGTAAGTCCCTTGGTTTTACCGTTATAACGTTTCCAATATATTGGACAGCGGTTCCCAATAGCTGTAAAAATAAGAACTTCTTCAAGAGTCATTTGTTAGCTTTATTCGTCTTTATAAAAAGCCTAAACAGTTATTTTAAATTTTTATGCATAAAAAACGCTCCAATTTTGCCAAGAAATAAAAGTTTTTTAAATATTCTTTCATTTTGCATTGATTGACGTTTTTCGCTTGTGTAAATTTTGGGATATGTTTCGAATAATAATATACCTACTGACGCGAATACAACTCTAACGAGTCTTAGGCCAAGGTTATTTTCCATTTCCAGGCGTGCCCCTTAATTTTTTTTAACCGATTGTGTGGACCTACAGTTTTAAGCCGTCTCCGAACAGGTAATATACATACATATGTATTTCGCGTAAGGAAATTTTTCATGCCAAAAATAAACTCGGAAGGTATGACGCCCATTGCCGAGTGTTGGCCGCGGTTTCTATTCTTGAAAAATTATTTATATTAATTTTGTATTGGTCCGCGCTTGGTTCTAATAGGGGACCTCGGCATGGCAGCCAGAAACTCTACTCACTACATCATTCTTTCGAATTATCTGTGCGTAATTTCAATGGCGGTGTTGCGGTTCGCTTCCATTTTCTGTAGCCCAATCTAGGCTGAAATAGAAGTTGTTTCTTCTTCCGTTTGTCCCACCAGTTAGCTTTGTCTCCGTTGCTGATTCCGGTGAAGTTCGAAGCTAAATTGACAACTTTGTTGTCGAACCATTTGGAAAATATTACCTTTCTATTCGAAATGTAATATTCGGCAGAAGAACCACGTCCCCGTTTAGCCATTGTTCTATGATCCGGAAGTAGCGGTTGGCTAAAACGCACTGTTCCAGCAGCTTTTATTCCCCTATCGTACCTAAATTTCGAACAGGGCGAAATAAGGGAAGTAAATATCGAAGAAAAATACATGCCCTTTTCGCCCTCAATAATCATATGCTTATTGGGCTATAACATAGTGGCTAATTCGACTCAAATGGATTTCGCAAATAGTTCATCCAACGGGGTTGAAGACTCTTCGTAAACTGTAAAATCCGAAGGGCTTTCCGCTTCTAACACAGAAAAGCCCTTTATACCTACCTCATGGACTTGGATTCCCTAGATATATTGCTTTGTGATAAACTCTCCCCTGAAGGGGACTACCTGTCCAGTAACACAAAGATTTTCCTCAAAAGAGTATGGTAAACCCCAACGCTTATCGAAAAAAATGCGAATTTGATGGATCCTTGTGGAGCTTGCCATAAAATCCTCACCAAAGTACTTCATAAAGTACCGTATTTTCATTTTGAATAGCAGTGGAGTCATTTTGAAAAAGTGGTATATGTTTTCTATTTTCTCAATCAAGCTTCAAGAATCTCTTCCTCTGTCGAAGCATGCCAAGAAGTCATATCCTCAATAAAAAGCAGACATATAATAAAGCTGGCATAAAAAACCAGTAGTAAAATTTGGGCACATTTTGACAGTCTCTGGGTACTGTTGTCCAATATAACGGACATGTATATTTAGAGACCCCCTCGAGAAACTATTCATAATTTTTATTTCTTATTTACACAAAACATATTCTTAAACTTGTAGTAATACTGATGATTTTTTTCTAAGTTAAATTCCAGCAATAAATAATAGTTTTTAATCGTTTTTTACACGACTATTTTTCAGAATTTAAACATTATTAAAATTTAGGTAAAAACGCGTTTAATTATTTTCGGAAAATCAAAATAAAGAAGCGATCTAAAGAAGAATAATATAATTGTTGGAAAACAACAATTTTTTAATCAGTAAAAGCTTTGGTATGTGAGAAAATAAAGTTTTAAGTACACATAAACAGCGTCCAATATATTGGACGTTTTTACTGAAAGGGTTAAGCATTGCTCATGATTGATTTGAGAAAGTGCATTCTTATTTTCAGAATGTTCAACTTTGTTTTAAGAATACTTATACTTGCTTTCCACTTTTTCGAAATTCAAAATTCGAAATCATTTAACCCACCTAACAAAAATTGGAGAGAAAAGTTTTTTTATTTCTTTGCATTGCATTTTATTATTTTTTTAATGGATGAGTCATATGTACATGTATATGGAGATACAATGCTTATTATCACTATATATAATTCAGTCTTTACATACATACTTATAAATAAGAAAGATCTACATACATATACATATATTATACCGAACTCATTTTAGAAGTGTATAAATTTTTCCGTGATATTTTTAAAAAACCCAGTCAATACTTCCACTACCAACACAGATTTTCACCACCCACCCAATTTGAGTGGTAATATCCCTATACCAAACGATTTTGAACCGTTTCTTACCAACACCGATGGAATCCAACAATTTTGACCACGACTTAAAAAATTCAACGGCTTCCAAATTATTCAAGTTTACCTTTCGCTATTCATACTTACATGCCCACTTTACTTGTTTGACCACCCCCTCCATATTGGATGTAATTCTTCATCTATTTCCAATTATTAAGAGCCATATTTAAACATAAGCTAAATTCTCATCAACGCGATAACTCTTACCTGTTCCTTTTTCCAAGCAAACGATTTACAATCCCAGCGGGGGAATAGCTAAATTGTATTTTTTTTTGTTTTATTAATCTTTTTCAGACAAAAATCAACAACTATTGAAAATTTTATATTTTCTGGTAAAAATTTGGCTCTGGTGCTCTTAAATTAGGAATTTCATTCTTAAACCAAGATTTTTTCAGTTTTTTATCTTGTTTCAAGAATGCTATTCTCGATTCAAAATAGGGGAAACTTAAATTTCATTTATTTCTCATTAATTTCTGTAATTCTTAACTCAAGTACGACACAGATTGTTTTTAGCCCGCAACTTTTCTCTGAGTGTATTTATTGATCAAAATTACCAAAAAGCAAAATATTTTTGTAAGCAAAAATTGATGACTTTTTTTAAATGCATTTTGGTTTTTTAATGAATGGTTTGTATAGTATAAAGCTTCAGCTATAATACCTACCATGTTAAAAAAATATCAGAAGAATTGGAAAAAGAGGTACATAAGTATGTACATATATTTTTTTTTTTTGCATGGGATTCTTTAAACCTTCTCAGATCCTACCTCCGGCACCGGAATATGAAAATAGGGCGTTTTAGAGTAAGTAAACTGAAAGAAAAATTTCACTTTTCCAAAAACTGGATGGGGCTACACCAAAAATTCCCAGAATTTCAAGGTATGTTTAGATTTATATATGAAAAATATTTTGATTTTGCACAAGAAAAAAAATTGATATATACCAATATGAAAAATAACCGCTAAAGCGAATGGCGTATTCAGTTTTTTGGGAAGTTTATATCGAGGCCTAAAGTGATCATTTGCTTTCTTTTTCTCATGAATCTTCAACTTCTTGCCCTATACTCTTCCTGAAAGCGGACATTATTTTTTAATTAAATTACATGGTAGGCTGCGTTATCCGCTTTCCAGAAATATATACATACATAGCTATTCAAAATCTAGTAAAATTTGGATGAGTTCATCAAGTTTAAGTGAAGTAAAGTTGGGTATAAAAGGGTAACATACCTTAAAATTTCTTAAATTTTTTAACAATTTTGCTCTTGACGGCGGCTTTTTCGGTTATTAGTGATTGTTTTATGGGGTTGGATAACTCTACATATCGCCCATAAAAAGCTAAATCGAAAATTATGGTTTATAAGTTTCTTTTGCGCACACCGATTGATATATATATATATATTTCTACTCTGAAAAAAATACCCGTAGTTAAACCAACAACTTTCGGCTGTTGAATCTCCGTCTTTGATTCAACAGCAAAAGTATTTGTTTTTACAGCAAAGTTTTTGATCCAACAATTTATTCAAAAACGGGCGTTGTTGATTCAAAAACTTGCTTGCCTTTAAAAAATTTTTTGTGAGAAAATATTTTTTTGTGAGAAAACCAACAAACAAAAATAATGATGGAGAGAAGATGAAGAGAAAAATCAAAAAAAAAGTTTATTTTTAGCAACAATTTTCTCCCCGTTGTTGATTTAAAGGCAAAAGTATTTGATCCAAAAGTTTCCGTTGTAAACAAAACTAATGAGAACAAATTTTTTTAAATTTAGTTTTTACAATGATTCAAATAATTTATGGATTCCTTTTTAGGAAATAGAAGTATAAATAGGTTACTACAATTCAATATAATGTTGTATGTTCCACTATGTGATGATTGGATAGATTTTCAGGTTGATGTCATGATTCGAATTCGGAGGAGAATATAAAATAAAGAAGAAAAATCAGAATAAGAAATAAAGATAGCAACCAGTGAATGATAACAAGGAGAGAAGAATAGGAGAACAAGCGGAGGCTACATATTTGCAGTTGGGACCCGGGCGGAGAGAAGATGAAGAGTAAAATGCAAACAAAAATTTATTTTTAGGTGAAAATTGTTTCCAACAATCTCCGTTATTGACTTAAATCAACAACGCTCGCACCTTTGAAACAACAACGGAGCGTTGTTGGGCACATTTCAACTGCGGAAAGTACTTGATTTAACAGCGAAAGTTTTTAGATTTACAACGTTTTTTTTTTTCAGAGTAGATACATTCATACACATAGTAGGTACGTAAACAAAAATCAATACATCTGTTTTTATACTCAAAGAAAATACTTACATACATACATATGCTTACATATCCCTGCAGAAAAATGTGCGATCAATCCCGAAAGAGATTTATCCTCGATTGATCTCTTTCGAGAACAATCGGTCCACAATTAGCCGATTGTTCTCGAACGGGTATAAATGTAGACTAATTGTAGACCAATTGTTCCCTAACGGGTATAAATGTAGATTAATCGCTTTCATTCCGAACGGGTACAAATCTAGATTCCTTAAATGTAGACATTTTACAAAAATATGCAATGTATTTAAAAAATTGTAGAACAACCGGTAAAACGAATTGAACACCCTTTTTTAATAACAATTTTAATAAAATGTTGCCTATAATATCCTTTTCATTACGCTCATATAATGCATACTCAAAACTTACAATTTTTTAAATTTATTTATTGAGATTCTTTTACAAAACTAAAACATTATTTAAATATGCATGAACATTTACAATTTTTTAGGGAACAATCTACATTTGTACCCGTTCGTACTGAAAGCGATTGATCTACATTTGTACCCGTTGGGGATGAAAGCGATTAATCTACATTCGTACCCGTTCGGGCTGAAAGCGATTGATCTACATTTGTACCCATTAGGGATGAAAACGATTAATCTACATTCGTACCCGTTCGGGATGAAAGCGATTGATCTACATTTGTACCCGTTCGGGTATACAAGTTGAACAATTAGTCTCTTCATAGGAAATGCTCGAACAAATGCGATCAATTCACTCCATATAAAGGGATGTAAAATTGTATTAGTCGCATGCTCCCTTGCGATTGATCCCGGACACGTCCCGGATTAATCGCATTTTTTGCAGGGATCCTACATATGTATGTATTTTTTGGTAGCTAACTATCAGCACAAAAAAATGCAACCGCTAACACCTGTAGAATTCACCACTCAAGCAAAGAACAAGAAAGCCCAGAACACTCATACGCCTTGGCGGTCTTGACAAACTTTTCTCTACAAAGCAACAAAAAACTCACCTCACAGAATTTGCTGGTTCAACCATTTCAAGAACTTATGTATGTATATTGGTAGTAGGTGCAAGTTAGAAATTGAAAATAGCTTATACTTTTTTTAAAGCGAGGAGTTTTTATTTAGAATTTATGTATGTAGTTATGTACAAAAATATATGTAAATATCCACATAGATAGAGGTATGCGTTCACAAGAGCCCCCAAATGTATAACAAACCACTACCGGCGAACTCAGAATTCGAACTAAAAAATTTAGAAATGCGCGCACTTCTCACACACAGAAAAATTACCGCAAATGAACGGTAAAATATATACTAATACATTTGTATGTACATATGTACATACCTACAAAGGCTCCAATGCACAGGCAGGCAAATAAACAGATACATATGTACATTAGACCGTATCGCAAAAAATAAAGTTCGCCGTACGCCCCCGCATATGATGTCTTTTTGGAAAACATTTCCGGAACATTTTTTAATTTTTTTTTTGGACGCCGCTAGATGTCGCTAAAACTTATTTTTCTCATATCTTCGGTGTTTATAGTCCGATCTCTAAGTTTAATACACCAATGTCCTTGGCTTGAAAGGGTGGCTTATACTATGGAATATGTGCGCCATTGGGGTCACTACCACCCAGTACCTACTTTATACCACCCTAATGTACCATTTTTATGTCTGCATGTTAAACGTAGTCAAAAATCATTAATCTTTTGCAAAATAAGCATTTCGATCGCTTGAGCAGAACCCGAAATAACACATGTACAACATTCCGAGGAATTTAGGTTTTTCGGCTCCTTTTGTCTTTTAGGTTAATTTTATAGAAATATTTTCTGAGGAGACCCCTAGTAAAATTTTATGCCAAATAATTTTCTAGAACATTTTAACCCTCTAGCGACCTTAAAAATACTATTTTTCCTGATTTTCTAAAAATAGAGGGTGAAAATAACCCCCTATTGGCGGTGCTAGAGGGTTAAAATGTTCTAAAAAATTATTCGCCATAAAATTTCAGTAGGGGTCTTCTCAGAATAAATCTTTGTAAAATTAACCTAAAGGACCAAAGGAAGCGAAAAACCTATATTCCACGGAATGTTGAAGGTGTTTTATTTCGGGTTCTACTGAAGCGATCGAAATACTTCTTTCACAAAAAATTAATTATTTTAGACTACTTTTAACATGCAGGCATAAAAAATTGCATTAGGGTGGTATAAACTAAGTACTGGGTGGTAGTGACCCCAATGACAGACATAGGGTTAATAATATTACATAGTATAAGGCGTCCTTTCAAGCCAAAGACATTGGTGTATTAAACCTAGAGATCGGACTATAAATACCGAAGATATGAGAAAAATAAATTTTAGCGACATCTAGCGGCGTCCAAAAAAAATTAAAAACTTTTCCGGAAATGTTTTCCAAAAAGACATCATATGCGGGGGCGTACGGCGAACTTTATTTTTGCGTCCCTATAAGGCGAGACGGCCTAATGTACATACATATGAGTAGTCCACTCTCAAAAGTGGCCATGTGAATTTTTCATAATAAGCGGCCAATTAGAAAAAGCCACCACGGCCTCAAGCTCTATTTTATGTATTTGAATACTTATCTTTTGTTATTACCTGAAAGCTTAGCCCTAAGGAATTAAGGGGGCAAAAAATGGACCCGCAATATGACAGATTTTTGCAAATTCAATGTTAATTATTTCACATTGCTAATTTTGAGACATAATTTTTTACATACATAGTTTTGAGACAGTATATTTTCACATATGTAACTAGTTTTGAAATTGGAAAGCATAAAAATAACTTACAAAACCTCCCTAATTTTCTCTCTTAGCGCAAAGAAACGCTCGGAACCGGCGGAAAAGTCAGACCTCCACTCGTTGGGAAGATCAGGTAGAAAGCGAATCGTTAAAATGGGTTAAAACATGAACATTAATGACATTAATGAAATTTACTTTTATAGTATAGATCGAGCGATTCTGGTGGAAATAAAATGGTTTTTAGAATTTTGAGCGCCCCTTATATGAGGCGACAACAATATGTGCCAAGGCGTATGAGTGACCTATTTTAGGTAGAGACTTTTGAAAGTGTATAGGTAAATAAAACATCGGTATATGTCAGATGATGAAATCCGTGGATCGCGATTCATATTGACAGTGTAGCATCGAGTATTGATGGATAGCGATTCTGAATCGCAAAATGTTCAAAAATTTTGAAATCTGCGATCCGGATCGCAATACTGACAATACGGATTGACTGTATAGCATGAAAATTTTGCGATCCATCAAAATGCATGTATTTTTAGAAATTTTGAAATCCGTGATCTGGATCGCAAAATTGGCAATAAAAGAATTGAAAGTGAAAGTGTGAAAAGGACGGAAGTAAAATATTTTGAACCTCAGAGCGAGAAAAATATCGCAATATTCATATTGAACGCGTAGCACTAGTTTGCGATTCATCAAACCATATGCCATACATACATACCATATGTAACATATGCCATCCCAATAAACACAACAGATTCGCCTCGAATTCGAGAAGACATAGACACTTTTGAAAATGGACTAATCATGCATACATATGTATGTACTCGTACCTACAAAGCCGCCGTCGCAGTTGTTTGCCACAGCGTAGTGCGGCTGCTTCAAAGCGTCAACAGAAAAGTTCTTGACTGCGGCCGTTCAAATAAAAACAATAACAACTCTTTGGCATACGCGTATGTATGTATAATTATTTTTGTATGGCTGCGGAATATGAGTACATATGTATATACGAATGCATTTGCAAATATGTATATATATGCATGTATACATATCTACATATTTAGTTCTGATGCACACTGTGTGCAATGGCATGCGACGGCATCATGCCAAATTTTGTGTGTTGTTTGACGCGCGAAGCCAAGTCAGCAAGGCAGCGGGGGCGTTGCTGTGACTGCCCGCTGTTGTCGCACAAAAAACCGAAAACATATCGGCCGTGCGCTCAGAATAGACGTATGTATCATGATTTTCGATTTTAGCTTTTTTATGGAAAGCAATACCTAATTTATGAAAACACGCATCAGCAGCTCCCAAGATCCTGGTGAAATGTATCGTTTCGTAGTTGGAAGTCAAATACATTTCATCGCTGCATAGGGTTGCCAGAGGTACTGATTTGATCAGTACAATACTGATTCTTTGGATTTTGTACTGATTTGTACTGATTTTTAACCGACACTTAAAAAATTCATTTTTGTCACCCTGCACTGTTTTTTAATTTTCCAACTGTTTTCATTTGACGTTTGTAACCATGACACAATTAGGAAGTCGACAGCAACGCCAACGTTAAATGTCATAGCATGATGTCATAGAAACACAATTGACAGTTAACGATACGGAAACAAAAGCAAAATGCCAGTAATAAAGACGATTTTCTCCGCATACATATACATATTGTTTTTTTCTTTTTTTTTGGAAGGCAGTGTACTGATTTTTTCGGGAAAGGTATCTGGCAACCCTATCGATGCTTATAAACTGTATACAAAGAAAACTTACGTAAATACATAGATCGCCCATCTGTAAATGGTTCATACGTCTTTTTGACGTACAAGGCTCAATATGTTCATGTGGATATGTATGTAACAGACCTGGGCACCCTCAGTTACATTTGGTAATTGATTACACCTTCAATTGCAGTTACTTGTACTTGCAATTGTAATTGAAATTTGGAAAAATTCCAATTAGGTACTTGTAATTTTATCTGAAAAGTACCTATTAATATACAAATTAAATAAATTGCCTAAAGTAATACCTAATTACATTTTATGAATTACTGAATTTTTGAGCTTTAATGACCAGGGTGATTTTGGCAAACCTTTTTTTGTTTTTTTTTTCGTTTGTTTTCGTTTTGTTTAATTATTTTTTTCTTTTTTATTTCTTTAGTTTTATTTTCTTTCGAAGAAAAAAATTGTGAGTAATTTTAATTGAAAAAAAAAATGTATTTGAGGATGCCGAGCTCTGGTATGTATGTATGTAGATTAGGGTCGTCCGCAAAATCAAATTAGCGATTGTCTTCGGTCTCACTCCCTACATCGGTAACAGTACGGTTAAAGATAGCACATATAAATGTTGGTCCTGATCGAGGACGGTTAAGCGGTGTCGCACAGGGGTCCCATATGGTTATCTGAACTTTGACCCACAATTTGCATTTGGTATTTTTGAGTACAGGACAATGGAATTTCGGCATTAGATATACAAAAAATTAAACTTAAATTTTTAAGTCTCCATAGAATTTACTGAACTTTTCAGATCGGGGCAAAAATTTATATGTGGTATCTTCGCCTATATTAGCATCGACCTAGGGGATGAGGTTGATTAAATATGCTATGCTATACATTAGGGGACCACCCTAATGTACATGCATACATACATACATACATACATATATGAAGAAGCAAAAACAAAAAAGGGTGTTTAGGTAGAGATAATGCATATTTGTGGGTTATCATCTGATTTATTATTTAAATATGAACACACTTCATTTTTATGTATTTGTTATACTCAGCTGTACTAGTACACAGAGTATTATAGTTTTAATCACATAACGGTGGATTGTAACAGAATGAAATAATCGAGATAGATATAGACTTATATATATCAAAATGATCAGGGTGAAAAGAGAAATCGATTGAGCCATGTCCGTCCGTCCGTCCGTCCGTCCGTCCGTCCGTCCGTCCGTCTGTCCGTCCGTCTGTAAACACTCTAACTCGCGCAAAAATTGATATATTTTGATGAAATTTGAAATGCAAGTTGGTATCGAGACTGGGACGGTTGGTATTGAAAATGGGCGAAATCGGACCATGACCACACCCACTTTTCCTATATAGAAAAAATCGGAAATTTGGTATCTCAGCCACTAATATAGCTAGAGCGATGAAATTTTACCCACGTGTTGAGCTCAGGCCCCTATGAAGAAATTTGGTGAAATTTTAGAAAATGGGCGGTGCCACGCCCACTTATTAAGGGTCAAACATTGAGGGTTTTATAAGCCATAACTCAGAAACCATTGAAGATATATCGATGAAATTTGGTACGCGTGATATACTTACTTAGGCAAATGTTTGGACGAAAAATTGTTAAAATCGGTTGACGGCCACGCCCACTTTTATATATGGGTCTTATAAAGTGACCTAATAAAAACATTTTTAGCGATATCTCTGTAAAATATAAAGATCTATCACTGAAATTTTGTGGCATAAGTCCAACTATGGACATAAAACAAAAAACACAAAAATTTTGGAAAATGGGCGGTGCCACGCCCACTTATTAAGGGGCAAATATTGAAAGTTTTATGAGTCATAACTCAGAAACCATTGAAGATATATCAATGAAATTTAGTACGCGTGATACAGTTACTTAGGCAAATGTTTGGACGAAAAATTTCCAAAATCGGTTGACGACCACGCCCACTTTTATATATGGCTCTTATGAAGTGACCTAATAAAAACATTTTAAGCGATATCTCTGTCAAATATAAAGATATATCATTAAAATTTTATGGCAGGAGTCTAACTACGAACGTAAGACAAAAACCGTAAAAATTTTGGAAAATGGGCGTGGCACCGCCTTCTTTTAGAAGCAGGAATATACGAGATTTCTTAGCCTATAACTCCAAAAATAATTGAGATATTATGACGAAACTTGGTTTATACACTTTTATAACTTGTGTTAATAGACACGCAAAAATTTATTGAAATCGGTTTATGACCACGCCTACTTTTTAACAAAAATATTTCTGGAACACCCTTTACGAATTTGTAACGTGACATCTTTGTAACTAGAAGTCAAAAAGGAATGAAATTTTGCACAAATAATAATATTCATATGCTTAGTTGATCGACTGATAAAAATGTTGAAAATGGGCGTGGCTACGCCCACTTTATGCAGCACTCGCTTTATATAAAATACACCGTGTTTCCATCAAACGCAAACAAACAATGAAAGCATACAGCTGAGTATCTAATGTTCGATTCCACTCGAACTTAGGCTTCCTTACTTGTTTTTTTTTTTTACTTACATACCTACATACATACATATTTCTATATTAACAGCTGATTTATTCTTATTTGTTTTCACATTATTTTAAATTTTGTCGCTTTTTACAGAGAAATAAATATTAATGTACATAAATGCAGGGTGCAAGGGTTTATCGGTCGCTGATGAGGCTAATGACAGAGCCGATAACTACAAAAATTATGCACTTGTATAATACGTGTATATAATACATATGTATGTATGTACATACTTATATATTTACGTTAATAGTGCCATAAATCAAAATATGCAACGAATAAATTTTTCTTACAGTGTGAGGAAATGCGAGTAATATCATGAATTGCATACCAATATTGTGTACAAATCTGATACCATGAAATTTCCGTATTTGAGAGTAGACAAAATATCGTTAATTAGCGACAAGAGTAGGAATATGAAAATTAAAAATTACTCTTCAGAACAAATAATTTTTGAAGTTGCATACATTTTTTTTTTTTTTAATTGGCACGTGACCGTCTAGACTCTAGACGATTCTGGCCGAGTCCAATAAAGCGCGCCAGCTATTTCTGTTTCGTGCAGCATGGCGCCACTTGGGAGTCAGCATCACTGTCCACCTGATCTTCCCAACGGAGTGGAGGCCTCCCTTTTCTTCTGCGTTCAGCGGGTTTCGATAGAAATACTTTCTTGGCCGGAGCACCTTCGTCCATTCTCACGACATGACCTGCCCAGCGCAGCCGCTGGATCTTCATTCGCTGAAGTTGCATACATATGTATGTACATTAAGCCGTATCACGTTATATGGACAAAAAAAAGTTTAGTGTGTGTCAGTTTTATTTGAACACTTATGTCGAAAAAATATTTTTGGTGTAAAAATTTTTTTTTAGGCCCGCGTTAAAAACAGCTAAATCGCGTTTTTTGTAATAACTTCCTTATTTGATGTCGCATATCTATGATCTTAATGTCGCAGAAAAGGACTCGCTCAGCACTATATTTGGCCCATATAAAGTTTCGTCCTCAAAGGTTGTCCTGAGTTTTACCTTTAAAAATTTTGGAGTTACTATCCCTAGATTTTTTTATTTTTATCACTAATACAAAGCTCTCAAAAAACCATGAGGAATCCCCCAAAAAAATTCTAGCCTCTATTCACAAACAAAAAAGTTATAACTAGGGCATGGAATTTCATGTACTAAAAAATAAAAAATATGCGCATAAAAAATGCAGCAAAAACTGAGAAATATGCATGAAAAATCAAAAAAAAATGCATTAATTAAAATTTTTCAACTTCAGATAATTCATGTTTATTGAAGTTACAATAGTTAAATAAATTAGGTACAAACATTTTTTAATTCAATTTTGCTCTTACGTTGTACGTTTATACATATGTATGTTTATATATATATATATATATATATATATATACATACATAAATTCAGTCTTGAACATTTCATAATTTGCAAAGGTTAATCCTTATTCAACGATTCATTAGCGTACACAATGAAATATTTTTTCATATTCTCAAAAAGAAAACTTTGCCGATTCGGTCGAAAAAAGCTCTTATACATAGAAAACGAACGTTCTACATCCACAGAGGTAATAGGAGCATGTTCGAAAACGGCTCTTTGTCGACAGGTATGCACCGTATCGAAAATACTAATAATAGCCGTGTTCACACGAAACTCTTCGTCGTCAGATGACTGTTATGCATGAATTTCGTTTGTATAAAACTGTCAACTAGCAAATTACAAAAATAGGCAATATAATGCGAAATATGTAATAAAAAAATGCAAACAACGCAAAATATGTAAAAATATGCATATATGACCAAAATATGCAAAATATGCAAAAACATTTGAATGCCATTTTTAAGACAATTTCACGATTCGCAAAGATTGTTTATTTATTTTGCTCTACCTAAATCTAAGAAAAACATGTATTTGCATAGATTTCCATGCCCTAGTTATAACGTTGTAAAATGAAACACTTGTCTTTTTTTATAAAAAATTACCACAGAGAAACGGCAAAACACGTCAGCTTAATTTTTGGCTCCAGATTACGATGGCGTTTTTAGAAAATCCGGATTAGCTCCCATTTTCGAGATATTTAAGAAAATATTTTCAGTTTTCACATACGGCGCTAAAGACATATTTTCATTGTTTTGATGTACAATTCTTTCAATCAAGGAATAAAAACCACGGTTTAAAGAAAATTGTATTCAAAACAATTAAAATATGTCTTTAGCGCCGAATCATTCCCATTTTTCCATAATCTGAGTAATTTTTTTTTTGAGTGTGAGCAAAGTAATATAAGCGACGAATAACTCACTTTCAGAGCTCTGAAACTTCTTACATAAATATCTCAAAATTTGGAGGACATCGTCATTTTCGGTCTCGGTTATCATAGATAAGAAGATGTTTTCGGGATTAAAGTAAAGTGCGTTGTAGGCTGAATAATTAACTGCATTTCTAGAGGCAGACGACGCATCCAGCGCAAGTATTGATAATACATTTAAACTTCCATTGTCTCTTTAGGCGCGTATAATTTTACAACGAACTCTAGCAGTTTTTCTAAACAACTTGGATTATTTTACGATACGCACGGATGCAGAAATCGTGAAGCCGTTGTAAGCCAGCGCGCTGTGCTTAGATATCGCACTTGAATACTTACCAAATCTTCACTACAGCCATTATCATTCAATATAAATAACGTTGATCAGCACGAATAGTCCAATCATCCATAATTTTTTGCATATCATGTATCCAGTATTGGTAGCTGTTCCATCATTCATTCTCAAGTCAATCGAGGACTTAGAATTCTTTTTAATGAAAAACTCATACTATATGGCGTTACTGCCTCATATAAATAAGAACTTGGGATAATTTTTCAAAAAACAGGTTATCTGATTTTAAAACGGTATAACTTTTTTGTTTGTGAATAAAGGCTACACCTTTTTTAGCGGAGTCCTCATGGTTTTTTCAGGGCTTTGTATTAGTGATAAAAATAAAAAAATCTAGGCATAGTAAATCCAAAATTTTTAAAGGTAAAGCTCAGAACAACCTTTGAGATCGAAACTTTATATGGGCCAAATATAGTGCAGAGCGAGACTTTTTCTGCGACATTAAGATCATAGAGATCCGACATCAAATAAGGAAGTTATTACAAAAAACGCGATTTAGCTGTTTTTAACGCGGGCCTAAAAAAAATTTTTTTACACCATAAATATTTTTTCGACGTACATAAATATTCAAATGAAACTGACACACGCAAACTTTATTTTCGTGATACGGCTTAATGTACATATGAAGATATGTTGCTATTGAATTAAATTAGTGATATGTATGTATCTATTAGGGATTCCAATTTTTTTTTTGGTTTCTACGATTCGGGGATTTTCGATGCTTGTTTTTTAGCTTAACCAGAAATTTTAATAATTATTTTATGTGAATTTTATATGAGCTATTGGCCAGTTTATAATTAAGAAAAATTAAAAAAAATTTTTTTTTTGGTAGAAGTTATGGGTCCATTTCGGAGACCACCGTATCCCCTCATCAGACTTCTTCCAGCGGCCTCAACCGAGGATCGAACCAATAGCTCATATAAAATTCACGTAAAATAATTATTAGAATTAAAACGGCCATGTAAAACCAAAACAGAAATTTTGAAATTCATAAAAAATTGGTAATAATTTCAAAATCGAAATAAAATATTTTGAGAAGAATTTCTAGTATGCTGCTTTATCGCTTATTTAGTGTGTTAATATGCAACTCCCAAGTCTTTTAAATTTTTTCCTGATTTTTGTTATGTATGCATTTATTATCTTCAAAGTGCCGGGATAAAATAAACAAAAAAAAATACATAGAGAATTGATACCTAAATACATATATGTATTTTAATTTATGCCCTTATTGTTGGTACCCAGTTCTTGATTAACAAAATCAGACAGAAAAACATTTTTGTTTGTATTTCCAAGAAAATTTATTGCTTTCTGACAAACAAAAGGCATCGGAAAATATCGCTACGATAAGTTGTCAAAATTTACTTTTCATCTGAATTAAAAATACCGATTTTCTGAACTCAGAAAAAACCGAATTCATCGTAATGTAGAATACCATTTCTACCGAAAACGTTACGATGCAATTCATCTGAATGTCGAATAGCATTGCCATTTGCCAGCGCATAACAGCTGCTTCAAGGTTGATACATACGGTTGTACTCGTATTGGTAGAAACAGCTGAATATATATTTTTTTCATTACCTAAATTGTCAAACTTTATGCCCCGGTTTAACCAACGTGACTAAAGCTAAAACTAAGTTTTGACTTAGTTTAGCCCAGATTTGAGGCTAACTTACTTTTGGGTTTCACCAAATAGTCTAAGAAAATAGCTTTGTAACCAACCTTTTATGGCGAATACTGGGTTTTTTGGTTGTTTTGGTTGCTGTATTTGCTAATTTTTTGTCATATTCGCTCTTTTGGTAGTTGAATTTGCTAAAGCGACTCAAATTCTTAGTTTAGTTTTAGTCAAGGCAAAAGCTGACTAACTTGTGACTTAGCTTAGTTGCATGGTGAAACTGAAAACGTAAAAAAATCGGCTTAACTAAGTTGAGACCGGTTGGTGAAACCGGGCCTATGTGTTTGTTGCTTTTCTTGAATGCATGTGTTGCTTGGCCAATTGAAAATGGACGTTTGACAATTGAGGTTGTTTTCCGCACTGCGGTAACCTTATAGATCAACCCTGAGCTGCTTTATAAAAATAAATAAACATAAAAGTAGAATGACACAAAAACTTCACCACTTCGCAGCAAACATAATTGCTGATTCGCGAAATAAGCAAATTTTAAAACGAAGTGCAGACCACCCACGAGGTTATTGCAGAATATCAAAATTCGATGCTTCACTAAGTAGAATCTGCCAAAACCAAAATCGCCTATAGATAACTATTTGAGAAAACCGCGATTTTATATATTTCATATTTTGGCGGTATCTAATATCCGCCACAGACAGAATATTTTTGATTGATATACCTTTTCGGATAGCTTGAGGATGGTAGAGAATGCATCAAATTAAAACAGCATATCCATAATGGGAAAATCTTACGTTAACAGTATATAAAGGATAACATCTGCCATAGAAAAGATACCTACATTAATTCACTTATATTTCGGATAATGTTAACTCCTCACAAAAAACTTATACATATGTATATGTATGTAGGACGTTCATTTAAAATTAATACGCAAACATTCCTTAGATATATGTATGGCATGGGTCTTCACTGCTACCGCTCTTCCGCGCTTTTTGTTTTTGTGCCGCGCTTAAGCATGGGCAAGCGCGCCGAAAATCACCGCGACCGCGCATTCTATCCTCTCGCTGCTATACCCATTAGGAACAGCGGCGCTAAATTACTATTAATTCATGTAAAATTACCTATAAAGGAATAATTTTGGAATTGTTTTTGGTTCAAACAATTTTTTCACTATCAGACTTGGAAGACAAAATTAGGTGATCGTTTATTTTATTATATTGAACATTTTTAAAAGTATTCAAAGAAACCTGAATTTTGAAAGCAATCAATTCCGACTGGGTTTGTGTACACGCCATTTTTGGCTGCCATTTTTCTTTCTTATTTTCTGCAGAAGCTTACGAAAGCGAGTTAACGCCCACACACTGAGAGAAATGGATTCCATCTTTTATTTGGAATTTAATATTTGATACGGAATTCGATAATGATTTGTGTATGTACATATGTATGTACGTATATACCTATGTAGATTTTATAACACCCTTTTATTAGCTACACCTGTATGCATATGGGTAATTTCTTTATGCCTAAAAATACGCAACATATTTACTAATGAGATTAATTCCATCAGATGGCGCTGTTTTAGCTATAAATTAAACTTTAATTATTAAAGCGTGCGCTGATAATGAAAAATATAAAAACGCACAACACCAGCACCGTCTGCAGAAGAAATCGATAGAATATAAAAATTAAAGAATGCGCTGCTATGATAAAAATCGAAGGAAAAATTGAGTAATAACTGTTTGAACATTTTCGGTTTCGATCACTATTACCAGTCCCTGAATTGTGTGAAATTTTTTCGTTTTTTTTTAAGACCGAGAAGAAAGTAAAAAATTCAGGGACCGTAACGATTATCATTTTTATAAAAAAATCATTTTTAATCGTTATAATTTGATTTTTATTTTTTCGATGAAATTTGATCGATATTTTATGATTTTTATTTTTTCGATCAAAAATAATTGTTATTACTGGATTTAAATTTTTCCTATGAAACTTGATCTATATTTTATGATTTTTATTTTTTCGATCAAAAATAATTTTTATTATTGGATTTAAATTTTTCCGATTATAATAAACTCTAAAAACTTGTTTTTTTTTTTGAAAATTTGGTTCTCAGTAGAACTGCGCCAATGTTGGCACAATCGTCAACTTCAAGCCATCAAATATAGGATTCACTAACGTTTGAAAAAGTTTACTATGATTGGAGAAAAAATAAAAAAATATTGATTAAAGTTGATCGGAAAAATTTAAATCCAATTATAACAATTATTTTTGATCGAAAAAATAAAAATCATAAAATATCAATCAAGTTTCATCGGAAAATTTTAAATTCAATAATAAAAATTATTTTTGATCGAAAAATAAAAATCGTAAATAATGGTTATTTAAAAATTTAAAAAATAAAAATCTTTAGAATAAAGATGAGCTCATATTTGGATAGAATGTGCTAAAATCATTGTATCGGCATACTTGCATTTTATTGTTAACGAAGTTTTCATAATGATTTTTTCATCCGAAGAAATGAAAATAACGATTAAAATCGGTCCCTGAAAAAATTAAAAAAAAAATTAAAAAATATATAAAATATTTCAAAAAATACACAGAAATATATTTATTCTCTTTATCTAAGAAACAATTATCAATTTATAAATTTTCGAATTTTTTCGGGTGTAATTTTAATAATGGAGGAAGTGGGCGGCCGCAATTTTTTTGCTCTTATTGTCGGCCATGATTTTTATTTCAAAGTACCGGTGCCCGCGCTTCCATAAGGGCTTTGTGGAGATCACTGATGTATGGTTTTGACGTTCCTGCAGAAATTCAAAATTCCGATAAAAATTGTTTTTTTACATGTCCAAAGTAGGACAGTGCATGATACAAACAATCAAGGTAGTTCCATTTCACTTTGACTTTGTCATTTTTGATTATAATATGGATTTTTGACGTCTCATTTTAAGTCAAAAATTTAGGATAGCGTTGCCCAATCAAAAGTTTTTGGCTGAGGGTATATTTGAACAAAATATTGGGTATTTTAAATGAAATGGTGTTTTTCACATATGCTAATCAACAAAACAAATGAGCCGATTTAATGAGCTTTTCAAAGAAAATAAAAAATAAGTTATTCATAAAAAATAAAATAGATTTATGCAGTTATTAAAGTCGAAAAATGGTATCAAAACGTCATTTCTACAATCAAGCAAATGCTTTTACTCAAAATTTCAGAAATTTGACATTAATTTGTATGAACCAAATTTCAAAATCTGAGTAAAAGGTCTGAAATCTTAAGCAAAAGTAAATGCTTGGTTTTATTAATATGACCCAATATTTGAAAACTGTTCGATTTTTATGAATAAGGTAAGAGTTCTTGATTTTCTTTATATGTATTATTTATTGCATACGTATAAATATATATATGCATATTTGGTTTCAATGTTTTATACAAGAATATTTCCACATTTAAAAAATACATATATTTATTAAAAAAATTGTTTAGCAGTAATATAAGAATGTAAATTTAGTTTAGATTTTTATGTTGCAGTTTTCTTTAGTTTTTACTTGCGTTACTAAATTTATTTTCCTTTATTTTATTATTAACCTAATTCTGAAATAGATTCTTCGCAAAAAAATCTTTTTAGTACCTTTTCATCTAAATTAAATTTTGTATTTACTAATAAATTTTGCATATAACCATGCCATCGACCGCACTTGTTTTTTCGGTTGCAAGTTCATAAGTCGTGCCAATATTCATAATTTCTAAACCACTGAAATTTTTCAATGAAATTCACAGGAGGTGTAGTGGGAATGTAGTATGTACTATATTCCACAAACTTGCCGCAACTTATTTTAAGAATAAATCTTATTTTTTATATAATTATTTTTGATCTGATGTTATGAAGAATTTAACACGTAAATGTGCGTATTTATATATATATATATATATATATATATATATATATATATATATATATATATATATATATATATATATCAATATTTAAATTTACAAAATTCGTTTTGTTGCAATCGATACCATGATTACTATGGAAATAAAAAATAACATAAATGGAGGATTTTTAGCACTGAATATGGCAGCACGAAATGTCATAATCCATATAATTGTCAGGTGGTTAATATGGCGACAAAAATTTGACGTTTACACTACCTTCTTTCTTGTATCATGGGACAGTGGAATAGTCTGCTTGTAGACGTAACTATCTTTGAAAATTTTATCATTTATAAAAATATGACATATTCAAATGAAATTCAGAAAATTGCAATTGAAGTTCAGGAAATTGCAATTGAAGTTCAGGAAATTGCAATTGAAGTTCAGGAAATTGCATTTGAACTTCAACAACAGCAACAATAACAACAAAAACAAAATAACAAAATCAAAAACAACAACCAAAAAGAAGAAACGAAAACAAAAAACAAATCAAAGGCAAAAAAAAAAGAACAACAACAATATCTACAGAAAATTATAAAAAATAAAGTCGCACTTAATCCCAAGAAAACCAGAAAGGGAATAAAATTCCAATTTCGGAACTATTCAATGTTCACATTAATGTTCATGAATACTCGTTATTCACGCTTTAATTTTTTTGATATCAGAAAATGCCTGGTAAGATTGCCGACGAGAGTGTTACCCACTTGCTATTGTTTTTTTTTGTATGTACTTTATTTTAACTTTTATTCATCGTATTTTATAGGAAAAAAAAAACCCGCGTGTAGCACAGTACACGTGATAGAAGTTAACTTCTTACATCAATTTATATTCGCTCGAAAGCAACAAGTAACAAGTTTCATATATCATATGAGAAACGAATTTGCAAATACATCCCTGCAAAAAATGCGATTAATCCGGGCCGTGGCCGGGATCAATCGCAAGGGAAAATGTGACTAATACAATTTTACATCTCTTTATATGTAGCAAATTGTTCGCATTTTTTCGAGAATGTCCTTTGAAGAGGCTAATTGTTCAATTTGTATACCCGAACGGGTACAAATGTAGATCAAACGCTTTCACCCAATTCTGAAAAATAAATCGTTTTATATATTAGAAGAGTTTATTCGATTAGATTTCATTTTGTAAATTAAAAAACAATAAGTATTTCCTCCAAATATTTAGAGTTTTGAGAATGCTTATGCGAGTGTAAAACATATGTGAGGATTTTTTTTTTGTTAGCCAAGGCTATTTTTTATAACAATCTTTAAAAATTATAAATGCTCATACCTATTTAAATAAAGATTATACAATAAGTTTTACTTTTGTAAAGAAATCTATTCAATAAATTAAAATATTTTAAATAGTCAGTTTTGAGTTTATAATCGTAATTGATTTTTCAATGGATATTTTTCGTAAAATTTTGTCAAAATTATTATTCATCATTGTTATTAAAAGAAAGCGTGTTCAATTAGTTTTACCTATTGTTTTTCTTAATACATACATACATTGAATATTTTTGTAAAATTTCTACATATAATCAATCTAGATTTATACCCGTTCGGGAACAATTGGTCTACAATTAGTCTACATTTATACTCGTTCGGGATCAATCGGGCACTAATTGTGGACCTATTGTTCCGGAAAGAAATCAATCCGGGACAAATCTACGTATATCGGGATTAATCGCACATTTTTTTGCAGGGATATTACAATGAAAACTATCGCATGTACATACATGTGGTTGTGTGTTTTTTTTGTACAAATTCTATTTATAGAAAAGGCGATGCTTGTTCTTGTTATTAGATTTTGTTTATCGGCAAGCTCATCCGATTGGTTTTTATATTGGTTGTTTGATCGTTTTTATTTTAATAATTAACTAGTATGTAATCCCCGATATTCGGGTGGCACTTTTATTTAATAAAAAATTACAAAGAAAATTGTTTAATAAAAAAAAGCAACAAAAAAACTGACTCGACCTGGACTTGAACCAGCTTCATTTGAATCATAGATAACTAGATACGAAACTCTTCATTTCGTGAGAGCGCTGTCAAAATGCGCATTTTTTATAACATTTTTCATTGGTGCCACTCTGTTCGAAAACTGAAAATGGGTATTTTACATATTATTTCTGGGAATTTTCGGCTTCCTTATGTTATTGAAGACTATAGCAATAATACAATTTTGTTTATACCAAATTAAGGTAAGGATATAACCACAAAAGTGATACACAGGATAGTATGATTTTCCCACATTCCGAATATTCGTGTTCGAAACCCAATCGCAGACAAATTAAGAATAACGCACAAAAAGTGGTGGACGGTAATATATGTAGTTGGGTTTTATTTTTTAAGAAATATTTTACTCTATTTTGCAATTCTATTAAAATGTGAATATATTAGAACTGAAATATAATAATTTTTAACCGGATATATATATAAAACTACAGAAGAATCGCTGACCGCGTTCCATCTCATTAACATATTTTTTATAATTTTAACTGAAACACAATTTTTTCCAGTTGAAACAGTAAACTTCACTGCATATTATACACAAGCAATACAATTACCTCTGTATTTTTTATAATTCCTTATTATTTCAACAAAATTGGGCACATAAAACAAAACATCAAAATCCACCGAAAGTGACAATTTATTTTGGCGCGTTTTCCCTTCTGGCACCTGCAATTTGCACAAACAGCTGATCGGCCGGGTTTTCTGTTGTGTTGATGCTGGCAACAAAGCCACAGAAAACCCGTGGGAAAATCATAAAAGTGAGAGAGTAAAAAAGAGTTTCGTATCAAGTCATCTTTGATTTGAATCGGAAGCAAAGATGACTTGATACCAAAGATTAGGGTTGGGCGATATATATCGATATATCAATATATCGATATTTTTAAAATAGTACAGCCGATAATATCGACGATATTTTGAACTACCGTGCATCGATAATCGATAATTTTTTGCCATTTCGAGCCAAATTCGATATTTTTCATACATTTCTGATTCGCTTCGAATTTAACAGCAGAACATTTTTTAAGAAGTGGTATAACCATAATGTCCGGGTGCTTGAATTTACATTACTTTCTTCTTCAAGCAATTCTTAATGATTTTTATGTTTATACTTCAGGATTCGTAGAATATCTGTAGATCCATCCAATTTTAACAACAAATATCTTGTAAACTATAAGTCTGCGGCAAGTTTGGATTCCAGTTTTGAGATCTGTGAGAGCACCTCTAGCCCCGTGAGGAAGTGGTTTTTCGCGGGACGTGGTTCCTTAATGTGAAGCCAGCCCTTTCGATATATTGATATATCGATGTTTTTACACGGCATAAATCGATGTTTTTTTAAATATCGATACAATATATATCGATATATTTTTCCAATTTGCCCATCCCTACCATAGATAACTAGATACGAAACTCTTCATTTCGTGAGAGCGCTGTCAAAATGCGCATTTTTTATAACATTTTTCATTGGTGCCACTCTGTTCGAAAACTGAAAATGGGTATTTTACATATTATTTCTGGGAATTTTCGGCTTCCTTATGTTATTGAAGACTATAGCAATAATACAATTTTGTTTATACCAAATTAAGGTAAGGATATAACCACAAAAGTGATACACAGGATAGTATGATTTTCCCACATTCCGAATATTCGTGTTCGAAACCCAATCGCAGACAAATTAAGAATAACGCACAAAAAGTGGTGGACGGTAATATATGTAGTTGGGTTTTATTTTTTAAGAAATATTTTACTCTATTTTGCAATTCTATTAAAATGTGAATATATTAGAACTGAAATATAATAATTTTTAACCGGATATATATATAAAACTACAGAAGAATCGCTGACCGCGTTCCATCTCATTAACATATTTTTTATAATTTTAACTGAAACACAATTTTTTCCAGTTGAAACAGTAAACTTCACTGCATATTATACACAAGCAATACAATTACCTCTGTATTTTTTATAATTCCTTATTATTTCAACAAAATTGGGCACATAAAACAAAACATCAAAATCCACCGAAAGTGACAATTTATTTTGGCGCGTTTTCCCTTCTGGCACCTGCAATTTGCACAAACAGCTGATCGGCCGGGTTTTCTGTTGTGTTGATGCTGGCAACAAAGCCACAGAAAACCCGTGGGAAAATCATAAAAGTGAGAGAGTAAAAAAGAGTTTCGTATCAAGTCATCTTTGATTTGAATCGGAAGCAAAGATGACTTGATACCAAAGATTAGGGTTGGGCGATATATATCGATATATCAATATATCGATATTTTTAAAATAGTACAGCCGATAATATCGACGATATTTTGAACTACCGTGCATCGATAACACAGTGCTACAAAATCAGAAAAAAAAAATATGCAGGGGCTCTCACATGGTTCTTTGGTTTCGTCATGACCCATAAAACACTACCTCATTTGCGGTTTTTCCCCATCACTTCGTTTTTAAATTTTTTGAGTACAAATATAATACAACTCTGAAATTATTGAAATTACAACTTCGAGATGCTATAACTTTCTTGTTTCTTGATCGAATTCAATTTTTTTTCTTTTATTTGAAAAAAGCTACTTTTACCTTCCAAACAAGCAAAATAGTTGGCAAATCGACCTAAAAATGACCAATTTTTGGTCTTTTATTCCAAAAAAAAAATTAAATTTTTCTAAAAATATTGGTTTTCGGCACGTTTTTATTGGATTTTGAAGTTACAAACAATGGGTTTTAAACCTTTATAACAAAATACATAAAATCAGCTTTCAAAAAGCAAAAGTAAATAAAAATTGATTCAAAATTACGGTAGTAGTGCTTCATAAAGTGAGTAGGCCTTGTTTTTTTTTTTTTTTTGTTTTTATACCTTTCATGAGAATGAAATGGTGTTATAACTTAGTGCCAAAAAATTTTTGTCGAAAGTACCAGAAGGAAGCGTGGGGGACCCACCAAAATATATACCGATATGATCAGAATCACGAGCTGAGTCGATTAAGCCATGTCCGTCTGTCCTTCTGTCCGTCCGTCTGTGTGAGCGCAAACTAGTCCCTCAGTTTTTGAGATATCTCAATGAAATTCGGAATACAGGTATGTTGTTATATGCATCTGATCATTTGTCGGAACCGGCCGAATCGGACCACTATAACATATAGAAAACAACCGATTATTCAGATATACATGAAATTTTTGAATGTAATTTGTGCATAACTTCCCCATTTAAACAGCTAAGGACATGAAACTTTGAAGTAGACGTGCCCATTTTGGCCCAAACAAGGTTACCGAAAATTGTCAAGATCGGACCACTATAACATATAGTTCCACAACATCCGATTATTCAGATATACACATTATGGTGTATAACTCCTCCATTTTAACAGCTAACGGCCTGAAATTTTGAAGTATTTGTACCCATATGGACCCAAACAGGGTTACCGAAAATTGTCAAGATCGGACCACTATAACATATAGCTCCCCTACAACCGATTGTTCAGATATGGACATTTTGGTGTATAACTCCTCCATTTTAACAGCTAACGGCGTGAAATTTTGAAGTATTTGTACCCATATGGGCCCAAACGGGATTACCGAAAATTGTTAAGATCGGACCACTATAACCTATAGCTCCCCTACAACCGATTGTTCAGATATGGACATTTTGGTGTATAACTCCTACATTTTAACAGCTAACGGCGTGAAATTTTCAAGTGTTTGTACCCATATGGGCCCAAACAGGGTTACCGAAAATTGTCACCATCGGACCACTATAACATATAGCTCCCCTACAACCGATTGTTCAGATATGGACATTTTGGTGTATAACTCCTCCATTTTAACAGCTAACGGCGTGAAATTTTGAAGTATTTGTACCCATATGGGCCCAAACGGGATTACCGAAAATTGTCAAGATCGGACCATTATAGCTCCGATACAACCGATTGTTCAGATATGGACATTTTGGTGTGTAGCTCCTCCATTTAAATAGCCAAGACACCATTTTTTTTAATAAAGCTTTCCATAAATAACCCACAGAATTAAAATTATAAATTAAACTTAATCAGGCTATGTACATACATAGGTAACTTTTCATTTCCCCACTCATGAAAGGTATGAAGTCTTCGGTACGGACGAAGGCAGCCGCGCTTTTACTTGTTGGGATTAACTAAGGGAATATTTATAGTATTTTTTTTTACCAACTACAAACGATGTACGTGGAGCCCAATCCTTTTGTTTGTAGTGTAGGCTAATTGATCGGCTGTCCCATTCGCAGAAATAGCATGGATACTTCGTATTTCCACCCTGAATACCATTTAAAATATTGAGTACCTTGAAGTCAGCTACAATTAGGCATACTGTCATATGATTCTTTAATATCGGTAGCGTAGGCCAGTGGGACTGATGGATATATGCCAGTGTTGTGTAAAAGCACAGCATTCAAACCTTAAAAAATTAAATGAAACTAGAATATGTAATTACATAATAAACATTTCAAGTGTACTTTTTGTTGAACCGTCGATGAATAGACGCCAATCTCTTGGGGAAAAAATCTAAAGTAGGTAAACTGACCAATTCTGACAAGTAACAAAGAGCACACTCAGATCGCTCCATACTCAGTTTTGTGAAAGTTCATACCTACTTTGTATGCAAATATTAATCTATAAAAAAAAAAACATTTTTAAAACACAAAAACAAAGGCTTACTCACTTTATGAAACACTACTACCGTAATTTTCAATCAATTTAAATTTACTTTTGCTTTTTAGAAAGCTGATTTTATGTATTTTGTTATAAAGGTTTAAAACCCATTGTTTGTAACTTCAAAATCCAATAGAAACGTGCCGAAAACCAATATTTTTAGAAAAATTTAATTTTTTTTTTTGGAATAAAAGACCAAAAATTGGTCATTTTTAGGTCGATTTGCAAACTATTTTGCTTGTTTGAAAGGTAAAAGTAGCATCTTTCAAATAAAAGAAAAAAAATTGAATTCGATCAAGAAACAAGAAAGTTATACCATCTCGAAGTTGTAATTTCAATAATTTCAGAGTTGTATTATATTTGTACTCAAAAAATTTAAAAACGAAGTGATGGGGAAAAACCGCAAATGAGGTAGTGGTTTATGGGCCATGGTGAAACCAAAAAACCATGTGAGAGCCCCTGCATTTTTTTGGTGTAGCACAGTGTAATCGATAATTTTTTGCCATTTCGAGCCAAATTCGATATTTTTCATACATTTCTGATTCGCTTCGAATTTAACAGCAGAACATTTTTTAAGAAGTGGTATAACCATAATGTCCGGGTGCTTGAATTTACATTACTTTCTTCTTCAAGCAATTCTTAATGATTTTTATGTTTATACTTCAGGATTCGTAGAATATCTGTAGATCCATCCAATTTTAACAACAAATATCTTGTAAACTATAAGTCTGCGGCAAGTTTGGATTCCAGTTTTGAGATCTGTGAGAGCACCTCTAGCCCCGTGAGGAAGTGGTTTTTCGCGGGACGTGGTTCCTTAATGTGAAGCCAGCCCTTTCGATATATTGATATATCGATGTTTTTACACGGCATAAATCGATGTTTTTTTAAATATCGATACAATATATATCGATATATTTTTCCAATTTGCCCATCCCTACCAAAGATGACTTGATACGAAACTCTTTTTTATTCTCTCACTTTTACGATTTTCCCACGGGTCTAATGTGGCTTTGTTGCCAGCATCAACACAACATAAAACCCGGCCGATCAGCTGTTTGTGCAAATTGCAGGTGCCAGAAAGGAAAACGCGCAATAGTCACTTTCGGTGGATTTTAATGTTTTGTTTTATGTGCCCAATTTTGTTGAAATAATAAAGAATTATAAAAAATACAGAGGTAAATGTATTGCTTGTGTGTAATATTCAGTGAAGTTTATTGCTTTAAGTGGAAAAAATTGTGGTTCAGTTAAAATTATAAAAAAATATGTTAATGAGATGGAACGCGGGCAGCGTTCTTCAGTAGATTTATATATATATCCTGTTAAAAATTATTATATTTCAATTCTAATATATTCACATTTTAATAGAATTGCAAAATAGAGTAAAATATTTCTTAAAAAATACCACCCAACTACATGTATTATCGTTCACCACTTTTTGTGCGTTATTCTTAATTTGTCTGAGATTGGGTTTCGAACATGAATATTCGGAATGTGGGAAAATCATACTATCCTGTGCATCACTTTTGTGGTTATATCCTTATCTTAATTTGGTATAAACAAAATTTTATTATTGCTATAGTCTTCAATAACATAAGGAAGCCGAAAAACTCCCAGAAATAATATGTAAAATACCCATTTTCAGTTTTCGAACAGAGTGGCACCAATGAAAAATGTTATAAAAAATGCGCATTTTGACAGCGCTCTCACGAAATGAAGAGTTTCGTATCTAGGTTACGTGAGTTGTGTCAAACGGTATACTCTAATTTCCATTGTGAATGGATACAAGTGACTTGACTCTGGGATGTGTGTTAAAAATGTCGAACAGCTGTGCTCAGCTGATTTCAGGGTTGCTGTTATGGTCCAATAACGATGGTGAAAGCAATAGAAGTTGCTCTTCTTCTTTCTGTTTTGTAGGTTGTTGATTTTACATTCTTGCACATGTTATTCGTGGAATAGCTGGCGTTTACGCTATCACCGGGAATTGCGTTTTAGGAACTCAGCCTTAAATTCTTTTCGGAATTATGAACTGGTTTTTTCAATTCCCAATTCCGGAATTGCGTTTCTGTCTTGATTGCTACGACCTTGTCATTATGGTCCCTTTTCTTACAACAACCTCATCCGGCCGCCATACCAATCTGTACCCCCGGAAGTCGCCGCCATACCAATCTGTCCCCGATTTTGATATTTTTCGATGATTTATCGTCTTTTTTTTTATCGAATTTCGGCTACGCATCCCAGAGCCATTTCACTGTATGCTATACACTATGCTAATTTCTTCTTGTGTTATTAACATTCTCACCTCGCTTATTTTACCACAGCGCTGTTCTGGTTAGAATTTCTTATGTACTTACACGTATACACATGTGCATATATACATGTACATACAAATCTCCAAAAGAATTTAAAATAAAAATATGTATCAGTAAAAAATACCGATTTTACATTTTTTTTGGCATACTGAGCACCTAATACTTTTCCTTAAATAGGTACTTACATATATTTTCGTTCATCGTTTTGTTTTTATATTAAATTATTTCTCAATTTTTAGTGCGATTTTAAGATTAAAGCGTGCTTTTTAGTTTTTTTAAGCTATTGTTTATTATTAAAATAAAAAAAAATAAAAAAAATAAAAAAAAAAAGATCAGTCGCCTGGCTTGATTCGAACCCACCTCCCCTAGTTTCCAGACCAGACACACACTACCTCTGCGCCTCCACACCACTTGCGTGCGGTATGTCAAACGCTGCACTTAAACTGAACTAACAAAACGGGTGGTTGCTTTCATTAGGCGCATTTCTGTCGTACCCAAGCATGAAAAGAATACTTGCTTACTGTGTAACCTAAATCAAACGCACGCCGTCAATTTACTGTCAAAAATTTCTCATGCCCATACAACTTGTATGGGAGTAACCGAAATTGAACGGCGTGCGTAAAAAGCAAATTCGACGCCCAATTTTTGTTTTGCGTTACAGTTGAAATTAAGCATTGTGGGTGATTGTTTGCAAAAAAATTGACACTTACTTTTGATATCGTGTCATATTCCACAAAATAACAAGAATTTCTCTGATTTTCTGTATTTTCCTATTTCTTTATCTGAACACGCACGCAAGTCTATTTCGGTTCAACGCATATGAAAAATTTGCGTGCGTGCGTTAAATTGACGACTTGCGTTTGATTTAGGTTACACAGTTATGCATCAAATTACCTTCAAAGCAACAACACCAACTCGACTATTTTTAAAATAATAATAAATGAATAAGCGAGTATTCTTTTCATGCTTGGGTACGACAGAAATGCGCCTATTGTAATATGTACATATGTATTTGCAAATATCAAACTTGTTACTTGTTGCTTTCAATAGGTGAGTGAGTTGTACTTGTTAGTTCAATTTAAGTGCAGCATTTGACATACTCAACGCAAGTGGTGTTGTGGCGCAGAGGTTTTGCGTCTGGTCTGGAAGCGAGGGGTTGTGAGTTCGAACCGCGCGAGATATCAAGGTTGATTTTTTTAAAAATTGAACATCAACTAAAATGGCTGCTATTTCCGGGGGCAACTTCCGTTGCATCAAATTTCAAATTTCACTCTCCATAAAAACTCTGTATCGCCGCCTAAGAGTTAACTTCAAAAACAAAATGCTTATGATTAATATTAATATTTTTTAAAGACTGATTTCCAACTGAATTCACCAAACATTTTAACAGTAAACTTTACACGTTTTTGTAATTTGTTTGTATATTTCAGCTCTGCAAAGTTATGGCCGGGTCCGCCTGCGATAAGCCGTACGTCTTCGTCAGCTTGGCCTGGCGTTAAACAACGAATCCAAGTTATGCGCATATGACTTGTTTTCTATTTTAAATTAGAATAACAAAATAATAAAAATAATAAATAAATAACAACATAACAATAAATAATAATAACATAATAATAAAAAATATTTATACATGTACATACATATGTATTTCTGAACACTTACTCCTTGTGCGGGATATCTAATAATCCCTGAGCATGTTGTATTAATCGATTCTGCGAGGATTAGATGATGATGTCTCTCAGGATCACCATAACCACAAACCATTTTCGACGTACTCTCGGATATCAGCATAGCGAAAATAGCTAATGCGACTTTGTTCTTCATTTTAATGAAATGTGCCAATTTTCGACGCGAATGGTGAAACGTGCTAGCCTTGCACAGTAATTTTAATCGTATTACTTTTAGCAGGGAGCGAAGCTATGTTGTTTCAGCTGTTTGACAAGCAATTCAAAATGAATAACACATGATTTTTATACTCAGCTGTACTAGTACACAGAGTATTATAGTTTTAATCACATAACGGTGGATTGTAACAGAATCAAATAATCGAGATAGATATAGACTTATATATATCAAAATGATCAGGGTGAAAAGAGAAATCGATTGAGCCATGTCCGTCCGTCCGTCCGTCCGTCTGTAAACACTCTAACTCGCGCAAAAATTGAGATATTTTGATGAAATTTGAAATGTAAGTTGGTATCGACACTGGGACGGTTGGTATTGAAAATGGGCGAAATCGGACAATGACCACGCCCACTTTTCCTATATAGAAAATATCGGAAATTTGGTATCTCAGTCACTGTTATAGCTAGAGTGATGAAATTTTACCCACGTGTTGAGCTCAGGCCCCTAAGAAGAAATTTGATGAAATTTTGGAAAGTAGGCGGTGCCACGCCCACTTATTAAGGGGCAAACATGAAAGTTTTATGACTCATAACTCAGAAACCGTTGAAGATATATCGATGAAATTTGGTACGCGTGATATACTTACTTAGGAAAATGTTTGGACGAAAAATTTCCAAAATCGGTTGACGACCACGCCCACTTTTATATATGAGTATTCTAAAGTGGCCTAATAGAACCATTTTAAGCGATATCTTTGTCAAATATAAAGATAATTCATTGAAATTTTGTGGCATGAGTTCCACAATAGACCGGAAACAAGAAATAGAAAAATTTTGCAAAATGGGCGTGGTACCGCCTCTTTTTAGACAAAGGAATATACGAGATTTCGGAGCCCATAATTCGACAAATAATTGGGATATTATGACGAAACTTGGTTTATATACTTTTATAAATTATGTTAATAGACACGCAGAAATTTATCGAAATCGGTTTATGACCACGCCTACTTTTTAACAAAGATATTTCTGGAACACCCTTTTGGAATTTGTAACGTGACTTCTTTGTAACTAGAAGTCATAAAGGAATGAAATTTTGCACAAAGTATAATATTCATATGCTTAGTTGGATGACTGATAAAAATGTTGAAAATGGGCGTGGCTACGCCCACTTTATGCAGCACTCGCCTTATACGAAGTACACCGTGTTTCCATCAAACGCAAACAAACTATGAAAGCATACAGCTGAGTATCTAATGTTCGATTCCACTCGAACTTAGGCTTCCTTACTTGTTTTTATTAAAACGCTTTTATTAGTTTCACCTGTATGTATGTATGTATGTACGTATGTATGTATGTATGCATGTATGTATGTATGTAATTTCTTGCTACTGTCTAATTGTATGCAACATATTTACTAATGAGATTAGGTTATAACTTATAACCACCGCTATGTTCCAACAGATGGCGCGCGTGTATTTATATTTTTAAAATATTCACTTATCATACTTGATATATGATATATAATACAATGGCGCTATTATAACTCTGACAAGTTTTATGGCCGACCTTCTCTCCCAATTCGAGGTGCGCTCCTTTATGTTTTTCCTACTAATTGGGTGGACCTACAGATTTACGCCGGCTCCGAACGGCGAATGCATTTTTTGTGAGAAGCTTTTTTATGGCAGAAATACACTCGGAGGTAGGGATTCCAATCCCGCCCTTTTGGACACCCCGAAAATCCCGGATCGCTAGAATTTTATCCCGGGATTTTTGGGATAAGATAAAGACAGAATATTCCCCTATTATAGCAAAGAAAAGTTGTATTTTATATAATTTTTAGTGGTCTCAGATCTGTATACTAATAGCATTTCCTATTCTGCATGAAAATGTTGCATTATTACATTGCACCATTATCAACATGTGCCCTGTGATCTATAAATGTTGCATTTTTCATGTGATGAATGAAACAAAAATAATGTCATGTGCTTAGAGCGAAAGATGTTGCCCCGTAGTCGGGCCAGTTTTATATTTTGTCAATAGAACAAACATCCCTAAAAAAGTGTTGAGTCTGTGTGGAAGAGAACAAAAAATGTGACAGCCCGAAGAAAGTGCGACATTTTTGCCAGAATAAAAAAGTCCATTAGTCAAAGTAAGGATTAATATTTTTGATGTTTTTTTAATAATCAAATTTTTTTGTCGTGAAGTACGCGTTGTAAAGAAACGTACGTTAGGTATTTTTAAAGCCTTTAGAATTCTTGTGGTAAAATTCATTTGATAATTTCTATTTCCTGATTTTTGGTCATTTATTTCCCAAATGGTTTTTGGAATTTTACCATATGGAAAGTAAATAATGGAAGAAAATGCAAACAAAATTTTAATTAGACTTGATAGTTTTACATTACTCTACTAAAATTAAATACGCAGCTGCATCCTCGGAATTCATATCAAAATATGTGCCTCCGATTTTTAAATATTTTCGGAAGCTGCATTATGGCCTGGTTATGCTACCAATCAAGCTGGTCGAGCACCGTGTAATTGTTGTTGTGCACTCCGACGGTGAGAGAATTTTCGGACTCTCACATCCAGCAAATCTGCTGTGTGAAACAGGCAGCCAGCAAACGAGGTTTCAGAGGTAATAATGTGTTATGTTGTGTATGTGCTCAGTAATTATCATGTGTTATGTTGTTTATGTGCGCTCCAATCACCAATGTAAGCATAACCACCTCTCACCAATCACGAAATGTTTCCGATTTTGATTGGCAATGTTGATTGGTACCATAACCACAGCATTAATTTTCAGAATTTTTCGGAAAGCTTGGTAATATTCGCTTAAACGAAGTATGTCGTTAAATTCTAAACATTTTTATTGGCAATT